>JASTWQ010000051.1:600000-987602 GCA_035220615.1 Leptothorax acervorum | reverse complement strand
TTTTTTACAATTATAGCGCGATTAATCTCCATCGATCTGCATCTCGGTTGCAAAGCCAGTCAAGTATTAAATGTTATTTTGCTTTCGTGACTGGCTCTCATACTGGACCGACTTGGAGGATGTTAGACGCATCGAGAATTCTAGTGATGTCAAACAGTTCGCAAACATGTACAACAACAGTTTCCTAGGTTCTATCTTCACGCTGAACCCAGACGGCCTGCTCAGTACTGTGGATGCCATATACGTATACACATTCTGCATCCTCGCCTGTACCGCTACCACACTCTTCCGCAGCTTCCTCTACATGAAAATCTGCATGAACTCGAGCTGCAACCTTCACAATACCATGTTCTCCAATCTGCTGCAGGCGCGCATGTCCTTCTTCCACACAAATCCTTCTGGTGAGCAACAATCGCAAAATTACGATAGGCAAAGAAAATTATTGTGCTAAAAATCGAGAGATTTTGATGAGTTTACAGAAATTTTAAATCCGGAAAGAAGAAAACCAACAAATTTTAGTCAAGTTATTTATCGGGTGGTCTCTATCCCTATCCTTATTTTTAATGATATGATGCGGAACGGTTGACATAAGTTCTTTTCCGAATATCTGTAGTGGCAGAAATCTAAATCATCGAAACTACGGTTTTTAATTCTTAGATTTTTGTTAAACCTTGGTTAGATTTAGCGGTTTTCATGTTTCAGGTAGAATTTTAAACAGATTTTCGAAGGACATGGGAACTATGGACGAGTTGCTGCCCAAAGTGATGTTAGAAGCACTCCAGACGTGCATCGTAGTGTGCGGTATATTAACCATGGAAGCAATAATTAATCAATGGATGCTTATAGCGATAGCAGTACTGGTTGTTTTACTTTACTTTGCAACGATATTCTATCTGAAAACCGCTCAGAACGTCAAACGTCTCGAAGGCGTTAGTAAGTATTGAAACGAGTAACAGTTTATATAGGCGCGATATATCATAACTCTTAGATTCCTTAGATTTTGACTCTTCCCACCAAACATGGATCTGTAAATTCTCACCCAGAATTTGTAAGTTCCAAGAGTTTAAATTCGCGTTTGCATTTTCAGCGAAGAGTCCCTTATTTTCGCACGTGAACGCTACACTGAACGGCCTGCCGACGATTAGAAGCGGCGGCGCCAGAATCGAGAAGATGATGCGAAAACAATTCGACATTTTGCAAGACCGTCACAGTGGCACGTGGTATCTCTTCATGACATGCGCGACAGCCTTTGGTGTCTTTACGGATCTAGTCATGTGCCTATTTGTTGCCTTGCTTTGCTTCTCTCTAGTACTAATGAATGAGAATGGTAAATTAGAATTAACTAAAAATTGCTAAATTGCTTAGTTATTGAGAATTAAATATCCTTCAAATTTCGGAGAGTTTCGAGAAGATGCAAAACGAATTAATTATAGAATTAAATAATTTCTCAGTATTTAAGCTTTTTAATATGAATAGTTCTTATTTCCACGAGGGATTAATGTTTTGGTGCCTAAATACGTTTGGATAATTTTGAGGAATCTTTGAGCTATGCTAATCATTTCGTTGATATTTATGCTGCAGACAGTGTAGAAGATAGCAAAGCAGGTCTGGCGATATCGCAATCATTGATCTTAATCGGTTGCTTGCAATACGGCATAAAGCAGTCTACCGAGACGTTTGTCGCTGATGACTTCCGTGGAGAGGATTCTTCAGTATACAAATCTTCCCCAGGAGGGACCTATCACCTCGGATAATCCGCCGCCGCCTACATGGCCGTCCCATGGACAACTGATCTTGAAGAACGTCAGCATGAAGTATCACAGTGATGATCCACCAGTCTTAAAAGTAAGTAAATTGACCGTTTATTTTTGCACTTCTTGTGTTTTATCACGCCGTCGCGCTTCACAGAATCTGAACGTATCCATCGAGCCTGGTTGGAAAGTTGGGGTGGTGGGACGAACGGGCGCCGGCAAGTCCTCCTTGATCTCAGCGCTTTTCCGCCTATTCAACGAGGGTTTGGAGGGCGAGATTAAAATCGACGGTCGGGACACGAGCACGGTAGGCATGAGCGAGCTGCGCTGCAAAATCTCCATCATACCGCAGGAACCCGTGCTCTTCTCTGAGAGTCTGCGCTACAATCTAGACCCGTTCAGTCAGTACGATGACACGAAACTGTGGGAGGTGTTGCGGCAAGTCGAATTAAACGATACCGCATTGGATCAGGATATCTTCTACGGCGGACACAACTTCAGCGTCGGCCAGAGGCAGCTCATATGTCTGGCCAGGGCCATTTCTGAGAAATAATCGCTTGCTCGTTCTCGATGAGGCCACGGCTAATATTGATTCGCAGTAAGTTTCCACGATATTTTAGCAGTAGGATTGTGTTTAAGTATTGTTTGGTGAAGATCACGTAGTTTTTAATTGGTTAATATTGTTTGAATTCGAATAAATTATCATATAAATACCTAATTTAAATTTTTTATTAGTAAAGTATTATTTTTTTTAATGGTTTAGTATCTTTACAGTATGGTGAAATACAATTACGATTTATGTTGTAATAAATTCAAGACTTTAGAAAAAGAACAAACATTTTGGATCAAATCAGGTTTCCAGCAAGATTCTGTATCTGTAAGACACTTTCGTGACGATTCCTAAATCTAATATGTTTGCGAACTTTCTTTAAATTTCTGCTTCTAGCACTGATGCTTTAATTCAAGACACAATAAGAAGTAATTTTAAAGAATGCACCGTCATCACGATAGCACATCGTTTGAATACCATTATAGACAGCGATCGGATCATCGTAATGGAGAACGGCTCCATCGTGGTAAGTTTCTCCAATTTAACAAAGCGAATGTTGGAAAATATATATTAAAGGAAATATTAATTTTACTAAACGCAAAAATGTGGTTTTCTTTATAATTGTGTACAAAGAAAATTTGTTTATAATTGTATATTAAAAAAAACAAATTTGACATTTAGAATTGTGTAAAAAAGAAATAAAATTAAATGGATGAAGTTTTAATGTAATGTGTATCCATGAAAATTTTGAAATTTCCGAAAAATTTGTTTTTATAATCAAACTTAGTTTTTTGCAGTTGATATCTGGATAATACGTATTCTTTTCTGAAATATATCAGTGTTATATATACATAAAATAGTCATGTATTGTGGAAAATTTTATGATTTTCTCAGGAAAAGTTTCCTATTAGGTATTTTTGATGATCGAAATTATCACGCCAACAGGAATTCGGTTGCCCGTACGAGCTGTTGCACGACAAACCAAACGGCTACTTTTCGCAAATGGTGGAGAAAACGGGCAATCAGATGGCACAAAATCTTTTGGAACAAGCAAAGAAGGCGTGCGAGAAGAACAATGATCATCGTGAATTGAACTTGACTCAAAATACGGAAAGCGAAAGCGACACCACGATCACAGAACAATCCGCTTTGTAGGTTTTTTATTATGCTAAAGGAAATATATATTTAATTATACATATATATATATTTAATTATACATATATAATTTATTGTATATAGACAACACAGACGCGCGCTACGCGCGCGCAATTTAGCTTTAATATTATATATTACTATTACACATTACACTACTAATCCCTTGATACACAAAACTGTCAAAATGAATGACAGATGCTCACAAAGCGCAGTGAGAGAACCAAACGGCATCGCGGAAAAAACGCAACAATGGACTTCCCATGTCGTTTTTAGAAAAGGATATGAAAAATTCTTTAAAATATTATAAAATATAAATATTTTTTTTATTAAGGCACTTATAATTTTTAATGCCCATACGTAAGAATTGAGATTCACATTCTGATAATGTCAACAAAGAATGGGCATAGTTACTGAATCATAATTTCGACGCTAATTATTTTGCAGTATTACGACCACCCTCACATATTAGTAATATACTGCAACATATGTTAGATATAAATATGTTGGATATTATAAATAACATAATCTTAGTTATTAATTGCTCTTTTCCACCAATCTGCATATGAAAAATCCGATGTCTACAAATTACTGAAAAACAGTTATAGTCAATTTGTGTTAGTAAAGGAGACCGGTCCAGGTATGTTCGATCAACTGGCCAAGGTGACGAAGCAGGCCTACGTAAACAAGTATGGAGAAACGTGATGAAACGTTGATGAATTTTGATACCTATACCAGAAGTCACGTTAACTAGATCTCTCAAAGTAAAAGCGGGTCGCTTAATGTGTCCAGTACTTATAACATAGAAGATCCAATATACGTATGACATAGATATAGAACGTGCAGAATGGCATATGCAGACGAATATTACATTTCTAAGACCAACACCGTATGGTTGTCTTTTTTTCGAGATGTCATAGACACGATACTTTCGTTAAGTATCATAACGTTGTGATGTTTAGCGTAACACGCGTCTAAAGAACCATATTTTTTGTATCGTTTTTTAATGAAATCGTTACTGCGAGATCATTCTCTGCGACTTCGCCGTAATATCTATGGTACTAGTTTCTGTCACGAGTTAAGATCCGTAATACTGTTATATTTTTCTACTCTACATTTTTGCGCACTACAGAAATCACGAATACCTAATTCTTGCAATAAAGCGAGCATATACGTTGATCGATGATGAATCGAGTCACTGACAATGAGATCAGTCCGTGGTTTATCATAAATCGAAGTTGTACCTAAGATGATATTTACGCACAGTAAACTTGATGTAATCTGTACCAATATCCGTCATACGTGCTTTGAGCCGCAAAAGATCTTATGAGAATTATAGGGGATCTTGGATATTAAAACTGCAATACAATCTTCATTAAGTATAAAAACTAAATTGAAATTATATATGAATCTAAAAATTTATATTTATATATAAATTTTTAATTTATTTTTTATTTATATATTATCTATATATATACATATAAATTTTCAATATTTATATACAATTATATATTTATAAATATTGTAAGATGATACTGATTTGATTTCTCGGAAGTATAAGTTTCCGATTACCTGGTTAACTTGTTTTCTAGTGGAAATCTGTTGATCTGTTTCAAGATTTGTATACCTCGTTGATATATTAGGTATATAGAACTGTAAAATTATGCTTAAAGCAAGCTTCATGTGTAAGAAATAATACGATTTCTTCACGATCAATTACGCATTGTTGCGCTGTATTAGAAAATATTTACGACAATGTTGTACAGTAAACTGTTAAATATTACGTATGTATATACATAGTAATTCTAAGATGAAAGTATGTGCATGCACACACGCTCGCGCCGTATGAAATGATTGTATGTAAATGATTAACCAAAGTACAACGAAATATACAAGAAGGAATAAATTGTAATCACAATTTCCTTTTTAATAACACCTTCCAACCCCTGAATAATGTTACCACACAAATTAATCGACTGCGCTGTCTGTACTAATTTTATTAAATACTTACTGTCAAAAAGATTTATTTCTTGCCAATCTTATAATTTAAAAGCTAATTATAAAACGATAATAACAGTATAAAATAAACAATATGATTTAGCTCTCGAGATATACAATCAATATACAATATATAGAAGGGCAATTGAGAGCAGACGCCGATGATTAAGCGAAACAAATTATGTATTTCTCTAAATTAAACGTAGGTATGTCTTGTAATTTAGAGAAATACATAATTTGTTATCATCGGCGCCTGCTCTCTATTGCCCTTCTATAATAACAGTACAACTATATATGTAATAAACGCGCGCGCGCGCCTGTATTTTTACAAAATTACTTAAACTGAACTTTGACTAGATGTCCGCTAGATGACTATAGATTAGGAGATAAGTTGCTAATAAAAAATTATCTCTCTTTGTGTGTCGTCAAATTAGAATTTTTAAATATCGTTTAAAGTGATAAGTTATAAGTTATTGCTCAAATAGTTATCTGTCTAATTACTATTTAATTTTTATAGAACGAGGAATCTATTTTCAAGATCCCATGACTTTTTTGAGTAAAATTTATCATATATCATTTTTTGCCTTAAAATGTGATACCTACTGTTCAACACAGCGCTACTATAATAGTTTTCCGTCCACGATAATGCCAATGTTTAAGTAGTTGTTAAAATAATTAAGTTTTGTTACAAACAAAATTTTACTATAAGAGTCAAATTATAAAAAAAAAGAAGAAATGCCTTACGTGGAAAGAAACACGTCAAATACAACACGTAAAAAGAAAAGCGAGAAATACATTATACAGCTGCATTTATAAAACGTACTTGATAGTTATCGTCAATACCTTTCGTACATCATTAGTAATGCCTAAAACCGACATGAAAAGCACCGACACAGTTACTGCTGGTTCCAGTAAAGGATTGACTATTGGAAAGTGTGTCTCGACTCGAGACGGCAGAGAAAAGAACGAAAAAGAGAGAGGAAAAGCAGAAAAAGAGAAAATTAGAATGCTAATTGTTTTTGTTTATCTTCTATTAGCTTGAAATGTCATCAAATTTTGTGAAATAGTGCGATAACATGGATAAGGACACGACAGATATGAAACCAAACCCCAGGGAAACCGCAAATATTTTCAGTGTTTTATTCTTCTGGTTTGTTAAGATTCTTATTGTTATTACAAAAAAGAAAGGAAAAAAAGAAACAACGAAATCGCTCCTTACAATGAAAATGTTGACTTCCGCAAAAAAGGAAGGATTTCAAAAAGGCGAAAATGTTCCTTTCTTTTTTTTTTACCAAAAAAAAGCTTTCTTTTAAAGAAAAATTTTCTTCTTGGAAGCGAAATTGTATTGATTCCAGAAAGAAAATGCTATCTTCATATATTAAAGATATATAAATTTCATCTTTTCAAAATAAAGAATATTTTTGCTTGTGTTATGGGTGTATATTAGCTATTTTTATCTTATAATACACTTTATGTTTTACGTTTTAGAAAAAATAAAAAATTTCGCATCTTACTATTTAAATTAAAAGATTGACGTGCAATTTACGTCGAGTCATGCTCTAATCTCCTTTTTTACATATCAGCTACCATTAGTCATAACTAACATAATTAACTGTGTCTTTATATAAATATTTGAGCCATTTTGTATTAAATTATTATATATTATTAACACATTCACACGCACACAAACATACAATGCACATATTGCATCATATTGTATTACTTTATCTGTATCGTCGTTATCGCTTGACAGAATTTATGTATTTTTTTTCTATATTTCTCAGACAACCTTGGTTTTTCTAATCAAACACCGTCAAAAGAAATTTACTATAGAAAATACATGTATAACGTGTTCATAAAAAGTATCTATTTTACTTATCGATTTCTCGAATTATATAATCGTATTCGTATTGAAGGAAGAAGTTATTACAAGACACTTTGCGTACATTAACATGCTTTTATAATTTCCATTTTTAAAAATTCATGAATAGTGTGTCCGCAAAATACATATCTAATTACGCATATTAAATTTGTGTCATATATGTATATTTGTTATATACTTATTAATATAAGAAAAAAGGAAAAGAAATCATAGAACAGTCTTAGGGTCATTGCTTTAGAACAGTCTTTAGCTGTAGTATAATGAAGTATACGAAGTATATGAAGATTGTGTGCACAGGTGGATGCGAGAATTATTTATGAAAGGCGCTAAGAGTGATTTGGAGGAATCTGATATTTATCGACCAATTAAAGCGGACGAGTCCGAAAAACTGACCGATCACCTCGAGAAGTGAGTATCGCCTACGATACGGACATACCACTTGTAACAGATATAGCATTCACTTTTTTGCTGTATACAGAATAGTATATAATAAATCTTAATAATTATTTTAGAAATACAAGTGCAATTTATGTTATATGTGTACAATATACTTTTAATATCTATTTTATTTTGCGGTGGTGTCATTTTTCATTACTCCTTAAAGAATGTAGTGAAATACGAAGAAAGTAAAGTTTATAAAACTTAATAATAAATTAATACACATACAGCGACGTAGATTATTAAATACCTAATTTATGATTAAGTTGACTAATTTATGATTTGTGATTTAGCAATAAGCTGTCTTTAGCAAGAGAAACGATTTTAATACCTGTTACAGCAATTACGATTCAACTGCACGTTAGCGCATCGTTCTATATAATAAATCGATCTGAGCGTGTTAAACCAATTAATTTTTTACTATCGTAATCTTATTGAATTATGCAATACGCTAAAATTACCATCACAAATTTGTGAAGATTATAAGTCAATGAATTAATTAGTCCTTTCCTCACGCGCGATGAAATTATAAAACCGCATGTTATAGAAGTCCCACGAGATTGAAAGTTCGGCTTTATAGTATTTTTTAAGCGACATCAATCTTAGGGCCAGCGCACGTATATTGCCGTAGCGTCTTACGCCACCTTACGTGAGAATCGCCTTGCGCGACACGTAAGCCAAACGTACGGCAACGCACATAGAACGCACACGTAACGTAACGCATGTAACGTATGGTATGTTACGTTACGTTTTTCTATGTGCGTTGCCGTACGTTTGGCTTACGTGTCGCGCAAGGCGATTTTCACGTAAGGTGGCGTAAGACGCTACGGCAATGTACGTGCGCTGGCCTTTAAAGTACATTACGATTTTAAAAACTTTCCTTAACTGGCAGATGTGCTAATAGTCATTTTTTACCTAGAGGGGTTGTTACTTAGAAACGCAAGTGCCTAACGCTCTGACGTATTCTTTCTATTGTCCAGGTACTGGAACCGCGAGCTGGACAAACTGAAGAACCTGGAATACACCGTGGGTAAAAACGGGCAGAAGGTGCCATTAAAGAAAAACGCCCGTCCGAGATTATACAAGGCGATCTTCAACGCGTTTTGGTTGCCATATTTTACAGTCGGAATCTTCACATTTATCCAAGTATATCAATGCTTTTAAGAAGAATTACTATGTGATATTAATAACTGCAACATTTTACTAGATCAATCAATGTCGAAATATATCATATATAAATATTATATAATTGATATCACCAAATCATGTGCGTGATAAAAGGAAGCTTTAGAAAAGTTTGTAAGAGAAACGATAGAAAAACTTGTTGCGTTAGATGACTATCTCTTTTGATATATCAAACTAACAATAAAGAAGAAAATAATTAATTTGAGACCGTTCTCTCCATCTCTCTTATACTTTTTTTCTTAAACCCGTTAAATTTATAAGCCCGTGGGAATCATAATATTTCAACGTTCTTGTTTTCAGTGCAGCGGGATACGCCTCGCGATACCGATCTTTCAGGGTTGGATTATCGATTACTTTGCCAGGAATCCGACCGCAAAGAATAAGATACAGACGAACGAGGTGCTGATCTACATCGGTTCTATGATCATTTGCAATATCTTTGTCGTTTTAATAGTGCACCATACGACGCTGCTATCGGTGCAGATTGGCATGAGGGTACGCGTTGCCTGCAGTTCCCTCCTCTACCGAAAGGTAATGTTGTGGATTAATTTGCGAGACCATGCGCTGATCCAAGCTATTCCTAGGAAGGAAAAGCTTCTTTTTAACTAGAAAAGCATTGTGTTTGCTTAAACTAGTTGAGTAAAAATTATATAAAGCTTAACGAATCGTTGGATTAACGTAAAAGATTTAACAACGTTCATGAAAATTATTGACGCATATATAAGGCAGTCTTTAGATTTTTTGGATAGGAGATCAATTTTGATGCCGGAAAAATTGATTTAAACCAATTTTCTTTAGTGCTTAAAGAAGTAATTATACTGAGTTCGTTATCTCGCACATTTGTTGTCTTCGTTTGCATACGCTCGTTATCGACCATTCTCGAGCTTCTTGCGGAAAAATGTGAAATTTAACGCGTTTACAATAGAAAATAGACGTATATTAATAAATAACAGATTACTACAATGACTGTTTTTTATTTCTATAACGCTCGAAGAATTCAGAGCAAAATGTATTTGTATTTTACATTTATAGATATGTACTTAATTCTTTATTATTATAAACCACTTCCCTTATAGAAATGTAACACTGTAAGTGATTTTTGGCTTTTAATAGTGCTTTTAAGTGATTAATCACTAGCCAAAAAATCGCTTACAGTATTACATTTCTATAAAAAGGTTACAAATTGATATAATTATACTTCTTACAGTACGCAACAACATTATTTTTTATAATCATATAATTAACACATAATACAAGTTAAAAGATTCGCCAATTGTTCATTTCTTGTCTTCAGCGTCGACCATTTAAGACCTATTTTAATCTAAAAATTTTCACATATTATATTTATTACAATTTAAAGAAATAATACATAATGATTTGTCGTACGTGCCCGATAGGTATCTTCTTCATTAGCATATCCTTCGACTTCAACCGATAGCACGCTTGCTGGTACCTTGCGAATATGCATCGCGGAATAACACATGTGCATTTATCTCTTTCAAAATACAACGAATTACGTAAACGGAGAAAAACCCAACGAAATGGAAAATAGCAGTTTTCACTCGTTGCTTTATAACAAGAAAAAAAACATTTCATTATTTTTTCTTAAATTTAAAAGCTTTTTAGAATTTACATTAATTAAACTTTATATTCTAAAGTATATCTAAAACAACACTTTTCTCTCTTGAATTATATATTATAACGTTCAATTAGGGAAAATAGTAATTAATAACAGAAAAATATTTTGCTTAGTAAATATAGTTTTTTCTTTAAGTTGAGTAGCAGCAGACATAAAATATTTTTTTCTGTTTATTTAGAAAAAAGAGAACAGAAATCAATACCAGAAGAAATAACTATAACTTTTTCCAAAACTGTTGCAGTTATTACGATTGAACAGAGCATCCATGAACCAAACCAGTACTGGACAGATCATGAATCTTCTCAGCAATGATGTCACTCGCTTCGATCAATTAACGCTGTACCTGAATTTCATATGGATTATGCCTATTCAGGTTAAATTTTTTATCTCGTGAAAAGTATTTGTGTGCATTTTGAGAATATTTTTAGATAATTACACATCACAACAGCGTTTTCTCCTTCGTACAAAATCGCATTATTCAAAATTAAAATAGCTTAAATTAATTAATTTTTTCCTTAGATTATTGATAAGTGTAGGTAATAGTTATAGTCTAATTCGTAGAAAGCATTATCCATATCTGTTTGTATGCATTCACGTATTTTATAGTTTCACTAATTGACTGAAGATATAAGATTTTTTACTTTTTTTTCTCATCCTCATATTGCTCTTCAAGAACCATCTGTTGAGGTTGGCCAAATTCTCTCTTGTAGATCATGATCGCAGGAACTATAATGTGGCAAAAGATTGGTATTTCGGTTCTTGTCGGCATTGGATCGCTGTTAATCATCGCCCTAGTAGTACAAGGAACTTTCAGCGTGTTGAGTCGCAGAATCAGGGCCTTGATCGCGCCCTTAACCGACCGAAGAGTGCAGCTGATGAGCGAACTCGTAGCCGGGATACAGGTATCTTCGGAATATTTGATTAGTTACACTATTCTTAAATAGAAAATAAATAAAGACTTTAACGCCCGTGTATCAAATTCAAGTTTAGGGAATCAAATCATGTATTAAGGTGGAAACGTGAAAAGTAAAAAGTTTTATATGACTATCTCTTTCGATTCTACACCAATAGAAAGAGAAACATTTCACTTTTCACGCTTCCGCCCTAGGGAAAAAAATTCATGATTGACCCCCTAAATTCGAGAGCTTAAATGCCAAAAAAACCAATTTTGTAAGAAAACTTCCATGATCATGATTCTCCGCGTTTCAGGTGGTGAAGATGTACGCCTGGGAGAAACCGTTCAGCAAGATCGTGTCGATGACCAGAAAGCTGGAGATCAAGAGTATCAAATTCTCGTCGTACGTGCGCGCCGCATATTTGGCCATCATAGTTTTCACCGAGCGACTGACCCTTTACTTTACCTTGATAACGTTCGTCTTATTGGGAAATAACCTGACTGCTGACGTAACTTTT
This sequence comes from Leptothorax acervorum, assembly GCA_035220615.1. NCBI lineage: Eukaryota > Metazoa > Arthropoda > Insecta > Hymenoptera > Formicidae > Leptothorax > Leptothorax acervorum. The sequence continues at coordinate 975,594 of JASTWQ010000051.1, read as the reverse complement.
GAAATGTCGACGTACTTCAATATTCTTCAAGCCTCCGCAGCGTTGTGTTTTCCGCAAGCGTTGATACAGCTTGGTGAATCGATGGTTTCTATGAACCGATTGGAGGTGTGCATGTTGTTACATTAATTTCACATTCGCGTTAAACCTTAAATTTATTGTTCCGCAATCTTTCGGATAGTTTCATCAAAATGCGCTTAATTTGTACAGGACTTTCTGCTGATGGACGAAGTAAACATGGAACGCTTGAAGAAGACGCCTCAATTACAAAGTAAATCTCAGAAAACAAATGAAGAGACTAATGTGGAGAATCAGACAGACAGGTACATCTCGAAGAATGGGAGTATCGCGCTTTCGGAGCTTCATGGATTATCTGACCTTCCGATCGGCGTGGAGCTTCAGCGCGTTTCCGCCAACTGGGTCAGCGGCCAATTGCCGCCGACTTTATGCAATATCAACTTGACCATCAAACCGGGACAGTTATGCGCTGTGGTCGGCACTGTGGGTTCCGGAAAATCATCTGTATTACATATGCTGTTGAAGGAGTTGGATCCCGGCGCGGGTTCCGTGATCCTCACTCAGGACTCCTCGAAGAATAATTTTCAGGGCAATCTGTCCAATGGTTACTTCATGAGCAACCCGAATCTGCGCATTTCTTACGCCAGCCAAGAACCCTGGCTCTTTGGCGGGACTGTGAGAGATAACATACTCTTTGGCCAGCCCTACGACAAGGCCAGATATACTCAAGTAAGTGTCATATATAATTCAAGATAGTTACTGCAGATATTGTACAATATCATGTATCCCTGCTATTAAACGTCAATATGAGTAATTTTCATGTAATTTCACATTCTCAAATTCTTCAGTTTGTTTTAACCATTAAACCTAAATCGTAATTGATTTATTAGCAATTAAAAAAGACATGTCTCAGCGAGTACTATAAACTTTTTGCAATCTTTAATCTCTATGATTCCATCTAGATAAAAGAAGAATCTCATATTTCTTAATTTCAATGTTCTAATATTTTCTAATGTATCTCACTCTTTGTGATCAACTGGCAAATGTTTTAGGTGGTAAACGTGTGCGCTTTGACGAAGGATTTCCGGCAGTTTCCACAGGGAGATATGACAATGGTCGGCGATAGAGGTGTATCCCTGTCTGGAGGCCAAAGAGCGCGAATCAATCTCGCGAGGGCGGTTTACAGACAGGCGGATCTATATTTGCTCGACGATCCCTTGAGCGCAGTGGACTCTCGCGTTGCCAGGCATCTCTACTGGAAGTGCATCACCGAGTACCTTCACGGTAAATCGAGGATACTCGTCACTCATCAATTGCAATTTCTCAAACGCGCGGATCACATCGTCGTGTTGGATCAAGTAAGTGTCGCATGGAATATTCTTCAATCGGTATTTTGATTTTTATCCTTTTGTTTCATTTTAAATTTCTATTTCAAATCAGTTTCTACACCCGGATTTGATTCTATCAAATCATTCCAAACGTGAAAAATGTAGCGTTGCCGGGTGATGGAGTAGCAGTACTTAAATAATCTTTAAATTTCTTTTTGTTTATTATTACTTTATAAAAAGACATGTTATATTATCATTTTATCAATAATATATAACAATAAATAAAGATCTTTATCAAAGTTAACATTAACAAACAAAATTGTAAGAAATTTCTAAATTTATATATAAACTTTTAAAATTCAAACTTTTAACACACAATTTATATGTAAATAAATAATAAATAATTAAAGAATTCTTGTGTGTTAAATATCCTAATTTTTTTCTATTTCTTAAGGGTTTCGTGAAGATGAAAGGAAGCTATAACGAATTAGTACAATCAAATAAAGATTTCATTGAGATGTTGGACAATTTGAGTCACCAAGCGCAGAAGAAGGAAGAAAACATAAGGAGAACCTCGGAAATGTCTACGAGAAAAATCTCAATAATAAGACGTGTCTCTGGATTATCGATAGCAAGTTCCATTGTTGTAAGAAGAGCCTTATCTCTCTCGTCATTTTTAATTAAAAAATATAGAAACTATTGAAAATTCTTATATATTAGATTTGTTTAACCACAAATACACTCGCAATATCACAAGATAATTGAAAAGATATATATGTACAACATGTTTACGTTAAAGATAATTAAAACAGCTTCAGTTGCTGATTAGCAACTATTAAAACAAATTAAGAAGTGTTCCCAAAGTGTGCTATAACCACAGAATAAGTTAATGGTTCTGAAACATTCATTAATTTTCTTTTAACATTGTTTTCTTAATATTTTTTACAATCATAGCGCGATTATCTCCATCGAGCTGCGTCTCGATTGCAAAAGCCAATCAAGTAGTTAAATTGTTATTTTGCCTTCGTGCAGCAGTCGGACATTGACGATTCGGATTATGCGGAGAACAGCCCGGAAGCAGAGATGATGGCACGCGGCCGAATATCTGGCAGGGTGTACAAGGATTATTTTCATCACGGCGGCAACTACTTTACCTTGTTTATTATGGTGCTGTTCTTCGCCATCAGTCAGGTTGCCACCACAGGGAATGATTACTGGCTCTCGTACTGGACTGACTTGGAGGATGTTAGACGCATCGAAAATTCTAGTGATGTCAAACAGTTCGCAAACATGTACAACAACAGTTTCCTTGGGTCGATCTTCACGTTAAATCCAGACGGTTTGCTCAGTACTGTGGATGCCATATACGTATACACATTCTGCATCATCGCCTGTACCGCTACCACACTCTTCCGCAGCTTCCTCTACATGAAAATCTGCATGAACTCGAGCTGCAACCTTCACAATACCATGTTCTCCAATCTGCTGCAGGCGCGCATGACCTTTTTTCACACAAATCCTTCTGGTGAGCAATAATTGCAAGATCACGATAAGCAAAAAAAATTGTGCTAAAGATCGAGAGATTTTGATGAGTTTATAAAAATTTTAAGTCCGGAATGAAGAAGATCAATAAATTTTAGTCGAGTTTAAATTTATTGGGTGGTCTCTATCCCTGTCCTTATTTTTAATGATATGATACGGGACGATTGACATAAGTCCTTCTTCAAATATCTGTAGTGTCAGAAATCTAAATCATCAAAACTACGGTATTTAATTCCTAGATTTTTGTCAAACCTTGTTTAGATTTAGCGGTTTTCATGTTTCAGGTAGAATTTTAAACAGATTTTCGAAGGACATGGGGACTATGGACGAGTTGCTGCCCAAAGTGATGTTAGAGGCGCTCCAGGTGTGCTGCGTAGTGTGCGGTATATTCACCATGGAAGCGATAATTAATCAATGGATGCTGATACCGATAGCACTACTGGTTGTCTTATTTTACTTCGCGACGATATTCTATCTGAAGACCGCTCAGAACGTCAAACGTCTCGAAGGCGTTAGTAAGTATTGAAACGAGTAACATTTATATAGGCATTTATATAGGCGTTTATATAGGCGCGATATATCATAACTCTTAGATTCCTTAGATTTTGACTCTTCCCACCAAACATGGATCTGTAAATTCTCACCCAGAATTTGTAAGTTCCAAGAGTTTAAATTCGCGTTTGCATTTTCAGCGAAGAGTCCCTTATTTTCGCACGTGAACGCTACACTGAACGGCCTGCCGACGATCAGAAGCGGCGGCGCCGGAATCGAGAAGATGATGCGAAGACAGTTCGACATGTTGCAAGACCGTCACAGTGGCACGTGGTATCTCTTCATATCATGCGCGTCAGCCTTCGGTTTCTTTACGGATCTAATCATGTGCTTGTTCATCGCCTTACTTTGCTTCTCTCTAGTACTGATGAACGAGAATGGTATATTAAAATTAACTAAAAATTGCTTAGTTATTGAGAATTAAATATCTTTCAAAAATTCGGAGAGTTTCGAGAAGATGCAAAACGAATTAATAGAATCAAATAATCTCTCAGTATTTAAGCTTTAATATGAATAGTTCTTATTTTCACGAGGGATTAGTGTTTTGGTAAATATATACCTTCGGATAATTTTGAGATATCTTCGAGTTATCGCTAATTTTTTCGTTGATATTTATGCTGCAGACAGTGTAGAAGACAGCAAAGCAGGTCTGGCGATATCGCAATCATTAATCTTAATCGGTTGCTTGCAATATGGCATAAAGCAGTCCACCGAGACAATGTCGCTGATGACTTCCGTGGAGAGGATTCTCCAGTATACAAATCTCCCCCAGGAGGGACCCATCACCTCGGATAATCCGCCGCCGCCTACATGGCCGTCCCAGGGACAATTGATCTTGAAGGACGTCAGCATGAAGTATCACGGTGATGATCCACCGGTCTTAAAAGTAAGTAAATTAACCGTTTATTTTTGCAGGCACTTCTTGTTTTTTATCACGCCGTCGCGCTTCACAGAATCTGAACGTATCCATCGAGCCTGGTTGGAAAGTTGGGGTGGTGGGACGAACGGGCGCCGGCAAGTCCTCCTTGATCTCAGCGCTCTTCCGCCTATTCAACGAGGGTCTGAAGGGCGAGATTAAAATCGACGGTCGGGATACGAGCACGGTAGGCCTGAGCGAGCTGCGATGCAAAATCTCCATCATACCGCAGGAACCCGTGCTCTTCTCTGAGAGTCTGCGCTACAATCTGGACCCGTTCAGTCAGTACGATGACACGAAACTGTGGGAGGTGCTGCGGCAAGTCGAATTAAACGATACCGCATTGGATCAGGATATCTTCTACGGCGGACACAACTTCAGTGTCGGCCAGAGGCAGCTCATATGTCTGGCCAGGGCCATTCTGAGGAATAATCGCTTGCTCGTTCTCGATGAGGCCACGGCTAATATTGATTCGCAGTGAGTTTCGACAATATTTTAGCTGTAGGATTGTGTTTAAATATTGCTTGGTGAAGATCAGGTGGTTTTGATTGGTTGATTGTTTACAAATTCGTATAAATTATCGCATAATATATAATTTAAATTTTTTATCAGTAAAGTATTAATTTTTCGAATGGTTCAGTATCTTTACAGTATGATGGAATGCAATTATGATTTATGCTGTAATGAATTCAAGGCTTTAGAAAAAGAATAGATCTTTTGCATCGAATCAAGTTTCTAGCAAGATTCTGTATCTGTAAGAAGCTGTCGTAAACAATTCCTGAATCTAATATATTTGTAAACTTTCTCTATAAATTTATGTTTCTAGCACCGATGCTTTAATTCAAGACACAATAAGGAGTAATTTTAAAGAATGTACCGTCGTCACGATAGCACATCGTTTGAATACTATTATAGACAGCGATCGGATCATTGTAATGGAGAACGGTACCATCGTGGTAGGTTTCTCCAATTTAACAAAGCGTATGTTAGAAAATAAATATTAGAGAAAATATTGATTTTAGTAAACGCAACCCAAAAATGTGGAATTCTTTATAATTGTCTACAAAGAAAATTTGTTTATAATTACTCGTATCACAAAATTAATAGTACAATAGTTAATATCACAATCGTTTAAATTGCTCGAAAAGAAGAACACATAAATCAAATGTAGAAGGATAACTATTGTAATTAAAATAAACATTTAATGTTTTAGTTTTACATTTAGAAGTGTGTAAAAAAGAAATGAAATTAAATCAATGAAGTTCTAATGTAAAGTATATCCATGAAAATTTTGAAATTTCCGAGAAACTTGTTTTTATAATCAAACTTAGTTTTTCGCAGCTGATATCTCTTTGGACAATACGTATTCTTTTTTGAAAAGTATCAGTATTTTATATACATAAAATAGTCAAGTTTTGTGGAAAATCTTATAATTTTCTCAAGGAGAATTTCCTATTAGGTATTTTTGATGATCGAATTTATTACGCCAACAGGAATTCGGTTGTCCGTACGAGCTGTTGCACGACAAACCGAACGGCTACTTCTCGCAAATGGTGGAGAAAACGGGCAATCAAATGGCACAAAGTCTTTTGGAACAGGCGAAGAAGGCGTGCGAGAAGAACAACGATCATCGTGAACTGAACTTGGTGCAAAATACGGAAAGCGGAAGCGACACTACGATCACCGAACAATCCGCTTTGTAGATTTTTTATTACGCTATAAAGGAAATATATATTTAATTATATATACATATATAATTTATTGTATACAAAGTGATTCAAAAGGTTGTTGCCAAACTTAAGAGCTGTATAGAAGTGCGGAATAAAGTAACTTTCATTAAGAACTTTGGTTCTACGAATGAATTTTTTATGAATTTTTCAGTTCTCTATACGCCCCTTAAGTATGTAAATAATTTTTTAAATTACCCTATATATATATATATATAGGGTAATTTAAAAAATTATTTACATATATATATACATATATATATACATATACATACACATATGTATACAGGTATGTCCCGTCTATGATGATCCATTTTACGACTTTTTGCATTAATGACCTTTTCAAAATTACCTGAAAATGGAAAAAATAAGAGAAAAAGTATAAATAACGAGTCCTACCTGCATACGTATAATAATTGTATATGCATATGTGTGTACATAGTAATACATGTCCTTTTATACCAGTAAGTACACGATCAAATTTATGAAAAGAAAAATGAATAAAAAAAGAAAGAAACGATATTGTACGAAGATTACACAAATCGAGGATTAAGATGCGGCTGTATGTTTAGTGTAGGTAATACATGTCAGTTTCTATTCTTTTTTTCAATTTTAAAGTTTAAACTAATTTATTAACAGTGAGTTTGCCAGCCTCCTTAAATATATTTTTAAGCTAAACTTTGACTAGAAGATAAGTTGTTAATAAAAGATATAAGTTTATTTCTTTGTGTGTTGTCAAAAAAGTTAGAATTTTTTAGATCTTGGAATTAAAAATAAACAGTAAATGATAAGAAAAAACTATAATGACGGTTTCCCTTATCACTTACTATTACTTATTCAATTTATTGCAATAATTATTACAACGTGCCTCTGTGGTCGAATTCGTCAGGTTAAAAGACACTCATCCTTATAGATAGTAAGGAAGTTCAAATTCGAATCCTGGCTGAGGTAATATTTTTCGCAATAAATTCGTTACAGATTGATTACCTATTAAATTGATTATCAATTTAATTACGTGTACTATTTCGGCTTCAACTTGAAACTGTGTTTCAAGACCGACATTACTCGGCGCGCAGTTTGCTGAGCTGGAAATGAATGTATACGTCAAAAATATTATTAGGTAAAGAGATTCAACTCTACCAATAAGGCATATTTCTATTACTTGTGAATAAAATCTTCCAATAAGAATCAAATTAAAAGAAAACGAATAAATGCGATATACATGGAAAGAATCAAGTAAAATACACAACACGTGAAACGAAAAACAAGAAATGCATTACGTAGCTGCACTTATACAACGTACAGGACAGTTATCGTCAATGTTTCTCATACCATTATCAGCAATTAAAACCGATAGAAAAAGCAACGGCATAGTTTCTGACAGTTTCAGTAAATGTTTGACTATTAAAAAGTGTGCCTCGAGACGGCAGGGAAAGAAACGAGAAAGAGAGACAGGAAATGCAGAAAGGAAGAAAATTTGAATGCTGTTTGGTTTCATTTGTTTTCTGTTAACTTAAAGTATCGTCAAATTTTGTGAGACAATGCAATAACATGGATAAGGATACGACTGACATGAAGCCAAACCCCAAAGAGACCGCGAATATCTTCAGTGTTCTATTTTTCTGGTTCGTTACGTTTAAACTGAAGTTTAGCTAAACTCACTCTTCGTCTTTTTCTAAAAAGGGATAGTTAGAAAGAGACGAAGAGTGAGTTAAGCTAAGATTAAAGTTAAATTTCTTCTCTTCAAAATGAAGAATATAGTCGCTTGTATTACGTTAGCTATATTTTACCTAACAATATGTACATTTTATTTTTTAAAAAGAATGGAAAATTTTGCAAGTTTTATCTCGCTATTTAGAAAATTGTTGTGCAATTTACGACGAGTCATACTCTTGTCTCTTTTTTACATATCAGCTATATTTAGTCATAATTAATACAATTAACTTTGTCTTTATATGTCTGAGCTATTTTATATATTATATTATTATACATTATTGAAACACACACACACACGTACATATTGCATGCATCATATTGTATTATGTTGTTGTTATCGCTGTGAGAATTTATTTATTTTTTTCCCGAAATTTCTTTGGCAATTTTGATTTTTCAACACAATCACACTATCAAAGTAAATTTAAAATAGAAAATACACGTATAAAGCGTTCGCAAAAAATTTCTATTTAGATCTTTTAATATTCCCGGATTATACATACAATTGTATTGGTGTCAATGGAAGAGATGATTATTTCAAAACACTTGCGCACATTAACATGATTACAAATTTACAACTTTGGTTAAATATTCATGTATATACATATGTAATGTATTTGCGAAATATACATATATTTAATTGCGTATATATGTATAAAGTCTTCAGTACTTCGTGTCATATATTATATATTTATCGATAGAAGAAGAAAAAAAAAAAAGAAAAATTGCTTTAGAATAGCCTTTAGGCTGTAGTATAATGAAGTACCTATAGCGATTGCGACATGCACAGGTGGATGCGAGAATTATTTATGAAAGGCGCTAAGAGTGATTTGGAGGAATCTGATATATATCGACCAATAAAAGGGGACGAATCCGAAAAATTGGCTGATCATCTCGAGAAGTAAGTATCGCGCCTACGTTGGAGACAATGCAATTCCAGTTTATAGTACTCAATTTTGCTCTAATACATATAGAATAGTAAACAAATATTAATAATTATTTTAGAAATACAAGTGCAATTTATGTTATATGCAATATATATTTCTGACATCTATTGTATTTTGCGGCGGTATCATTTTTCATTACTCTTCAAAGAATGTAACGAAATATGAAGAAAGTAAAATTCATAAAACTTAATAATGCACACATACAGTCGACGTAGAAAATTTATAATGATTTATGATTAAATTGATTGACCATTATGATTTGTAACTAATTAGCAACAGGCTGCCTTGTATTATTAGCAAGAGAGACGACCTTAACACCTGTTACAACAATATGGATTATGATTCAACTGTGCGATACGACTGACATCAATCTTAAAGCACGTTACGATTCCAAAGACGTTTTTTAATTGACAAATGTGCTAATAGTCATTTTTTACCTAGAGGGATTGTTACCCAGAAACGCAAGCGCGTAACGCCCTGACGTATTTTTTCTTTCGTCCAGGTACTGGAATCGCGAGCTGGACAATCTGAAGAACCTGGAATACACCGTGGGTAAAGACGAGCAGAAGGTGCCACTAAAGAAAAACGCTCGTCCGAGATTATACAAGGCTATCTTCAACGCTTTTTGGTTGCCATATTTCATAATCGGAATCTGCACATTAATCCAAGTATATCGATGCCTTTGAGAACAAACACCACGTGACATTAATAAATGCGATACTTTATTAGATAAATCGATGTCGAAATATATCACATCTAATCACAGGTTCGATGGTACCTGCGGTAAAAAAGACTTAACATTCTCATATTAAAGTACAATGTTCAGGTTTTAATTTGGGCAGTTTTGAAAGTCTTTTGCATATCGGGTTTGTCAGCTACAAATCTTCAAAAATGGTAAAAAGGAACGCGTTTTTGGGAAGGCTCTAACAGTTAGATTAGAGTCTAATCCCATTTTTCTCGTAAACCTGACGTGATAGGACATTTTTGCTGGCGCATTCGGATTTAGCGCACAAAGAATTATAGAAAACTACTCTTTTTTCCAGACCGCGTAAAATCATTGTTAATTTGGGATCTCTCTCTCTCTCTCTTTCTCTCTTTTTTTCTTCTTCGTAGATCCGTTAAATTCATAAGCCTGAATCGTTAAACTTCAACGTTCTTGCTTTCAGTGCTGCGTGATACGCGTCGCGGTACCGATCTTTCAGGGTTGGATTATCGACTACTTTGCCAGAAATCCGACCGCGAAGTACAAGACAGAGATAAACGAAATGCTAGTCTACATTGTCTCTATGGTCTTTTGCAGTATTATCGCCGCTCTAATGACACACCATACGATGCTGCTCGCGCAGCAGATCGGTATGAGGATACGCGTCTCCTGCAGTTCCCTCCTCTACCGAAAGGTAATGTTGTGAATTTTTGCGCTGATCCACGTTCTTTCTAGGAAGAAAAAGTACTTTTTTGTAATTAAAGAAATGCATTGTAAGTGTTTGTTATAATTACTAATTACGTTCCTAATAATTATCTATTAAATGCTTAAGAATCGTTAGATCAACGCGAAATATTGAATAATGTTGGAAATCATTGATGCATATATAAACTAGTCTTTGGATTATTTGGATAGGAGATCAATTTTGATGCCTAAAAAAATTAATTTAAATCAATTTTCTTTAGCGCCTAAAGAAGGGGTTATATTGAGTTCGTTATCTCGCACATTCGTTGCCTTTGTTTGCATACACTCGTTATTGAAAATTCTCGAGCTCCTTGCGGGAACATGTGAAAATTAACGCATTCAATATATAACATAGACATAAATGACAGATCACCACAATAACTGTTTCTTATTTTTATAACGCTTGGACAAAAATTTTTTTGTATTTTAAATATATAGATTCATTATTATTAACAATCTACAAATTGATATAATTACACTTTCTACAGCACGCAATAACATTATTTCTTATCAATGAATAAAACAGGCAGTTAGAGCCGGGCAACTTCCGGCTCTAACTGCCTGTTTTATTCATTGATTTACTCAAGAGAGCCTTTTTCAATTTTAATTATTTCTTATAATTATATATTTAACACATAATACAAATGAAAATAATTACTAATTATTCATTTCTTGCCTTGAGCAAACATTGGAGGCTTATGACGATGTAAGATTTTTAAAATTTCGATTCTCGTAACATCTTTGAAACATGTCTCTTATAAGGTATAATATACATGCAATCAAAGTCACTAGAATGCCACAAAAATATTGATCATCATTATTAAAATTCAAAAAGATAAAAATAATAAATTAATAAATGGCAATTTGATATAGGTATATATGTGTTCAATCTTCTTTATTAAGAATATCCTTTGACTTTAACTGATAGGTACTCTGCGAATATGCATCGCGGAGTGACACGTATGCATTTATGTATTTTGAAATAAAACGATCAATTACATAAATGAAGAAAAACCAAACAAAATAAAAATTAGCAATTTTCACTCGTTGCAGTAACAAACAGAAAAACATTTCTGTAATTATTTATATTATAGTTATAACCTCATTGACTTTACTATACATATTGTCTTAAAATTGAAAGCATTTTACGACTTATCTTGATAAAATTATATATAAAGAAAACTTTTTAATTTTGTCCTATTTTATAAAAGTGAAATATGTTGAGGACTTTTAAATTTATTTGACGCTGGTTGTACAAACGATAGCATTACTATTGATTTATTTGATAATTTACATATGACGTTTATTTAACGAAAATACAATAGAAATCGATACAAGAAAAATGTTTTTCATTAAAAATAAAACTTATTATGTAGTAGTAGACACACACAAACACTATAATTTTTTCCAAAACTGTTGCAGTTATTACGATTGAACACAGCATCCATGAGTCAAACCGGTACTGGACGGATCATGAATCTTCTCAGCAATGACGTCAGTCGCTTCGATCAGTTAACGACGTACCTGATATTCATATGGATTATGCCTATTCAGGTCATTCTTTTCTTTATTTCGTGAAAAGTATTTGTGTGTGTGTGTGTGCATTCCGAGATAATTAAACATCAACAGCCTCTCTTTTCTACTTTAATTACATCAATTGCTTAAATTAATTAATATCTTTATTAGATTAACAGTTGTAGTCTAAGTTATAGAAAGTACATCTATATCTGTTTGTATGCATCCACGTATTTTATAGTTCCACTAATTGGTTGTAAAGATATAAGAATTTTTCCTTTTCTTTTATATCGTTACATTGCTTTTTAAAAACATCTATTGAGTCACTGAGATTGACGTTTCTCTTGTAGATCACAATCGTAGGAACTATAATGTGGCAAAAGATTGGTATTTCGATTCTTGTCGGCATCGGATCGTTGTTAATCATCGTCCTAGTTGTACAAGGGACCTTCAGTGTATTGTGCCGCAAAATCAGAGCCATGGTCGCGCCACTGACCGACCGGAGGGTGCAGCTGATGAGCGAACTCGTAGCCGGGATACAAGTATTACCGGATATTTGATAAATTATTTTATTCTTAAACAACTGAAAATGAGTGAAGACGCCAACGTTTGAGTGTCAAATTCTAGATGAGATTGCAAATGCTAAGAAAACAATTTTGTAAAACAAACTTTTAAGATCATGACTCTCGTTTTAGGTGGTGAAGATGTACGGGTGGGAAAAACCGTTCAGCAAGATCGTATCAGTGACCAGAGAGTTGGAAATCAAAGGGATCAAATTCTCGTCGTACCTGGGCGCAGCATATTTGTCCATCCTACTTTTCACCCAGCGAATGACCATCTATTTTACCCTGATAACATTTGTACTAATGGGAAATGACCTGACTGCCGACGTGGCCTTCGAAATGTCGACGTATTTCAATATACTTCAAGTTACCACCGCAATGTCATTTTGCGCGTTGATACACCTGGGTGAATCAATGGTGTCAATGAACCGATTGGAGGTGCACGTTGTCACATTAGTTTCACACTCACGATAAACCCTTAAATTTATTGTTTGACTTAATTCGTACAGGACTTTCTGCTGATGGACGAAGTGAACATGGGAGGCTTGGAGAAAACGCCGAAAAGTAGATCTCAAAAACCGAACAAAGCGACTAATGTGAGGAATCAGACAGACAGGTACATCTCGACAAATGAAAGTATGGCACTGTCCGAGCTTCAAGAATTACCTGATATTCCGGTCTGCGCGAAGCTTCAACACGTTTCCGCTAATTGGATCAGCGGCAAATTGCCGCCGACTTTGTGCAATATCAATTTGACTATCAAGCCGGGACAGTTATGCGCTGTGATCGGAGCCGTCGGCTCCGGCAAATCGTCTTTGCTACATCTGCTGCTGAAGGAGTTGAATCCCGGCGCGGGTTCCGTGATTTTCACACAGAACTCCTCGAAGAATAGTTTTCTGCGTATCTCCTACGCCAGCCAGGATCCCTGGCTCTTCAGCAGTACTGTGAGAGACAACATACTCTTTGGCCAGCCCTACGACAAGGCCAGATATACTCAAGTAAATGTCATAATTCAAGATAGTTACTGCAGATACTGTACAATATTCATGTATCCCTGCTATTGTATATGTTAATATTGATAACTTCTATGCAACTTCAAACAATTCTCAAATTCTTTAGTTTGTTTTAACCATTATCGTAATTAATTTATTGCGAATTAAAGAAGACATGTCTTAGCAAGTATCTACTATAAATTTTGGCGAATCTTTAATCTGTATGATTCCGTCTATATTTAAAGAGAAATATCTAATACTTCTTAATTTCAAACTTTCTAGTATTTTGCAATGTTTCTCACTTTTTGCGATCGATTGGCAAACGTTTTAGGTGGCAAATGTGTGCGCCTTGACCAAGGATTTCCGGCAGTTTCCACAGGGAGACATGACGATGGTCGGCGAAAGAGGAATATCCGTGTCTGGAGGTCAAAGAGCGCGAATCAACCTTGCAAGGGCGGTTTATAGGCAGGCAGATCTCTATCTGCTTGACGATCCCTTGAGCGCGGTGGACTCTCGTGTCGCCAGACACCTCTACTGGAAGTGCATCACAGAGTATTTCCACGGCAAGACGAGAATACTCGTCACCCATCAGTTACAATTTCTCAAACACGCGGATCACATCGTCGTATTGGATCGAGTGAGTATATCGTAGAAAATATTCTTCAATCGGTATTTCAATTTTTATTTCATTAATTGTTACATTCCAAATTTCAACTTCAAATCTCTTTCTATCCAGTGGGCCTATTCTGTAACTTAACGACAGTTTTATTAGCGTTATATTTGCGTTGCGCAGCTTTTTGAAGTAAAACTTCTATGGGCACGATGATTCGGATGGGCACGTTACGGAAGTCCGTCACGAAAAGTTGAAACTTCTATGGGCGTGATTCGGTGCGGGCGCGTTACGGAAGACCGTCAGATCAGAGCGTCACGAAAACGGGTTTTATTAATTATAACATTTAAAAATTAGTGAAAACTCTATCCAATTTCTCACAGCTAGTTAATTATAGCATGCAAAAATTAGTGACAACTATTCTATTCCTCACAGCTAGGAACCCAGTGAGCAATATGTTATCAAAAACATGTCTAAAAGATACCTCATTTCTGAACCTGATAATTTAAAGACATTTCTAAAAATTACATACAAATATCAGAATGTTATCCAATGCGCCGTTTTCTGAGAGCAGAAAGATATCACGAAAATAATGTCTAAAAGATTTTTCAAATTGGGAATCATTAAGATATTCAAAATATGTTAACATATAGAGTTTTTATTTATACGATAACTAAGAGAAATCTGATATATGTTAACATATATGTTTCTTATTTATGATATCTAAAAGATAATATCGTAAAGGTTTCTTTGTGGTTTTCTACAATAAAAACTATACAAAATTAATGAATAACCTCACACACATATCTTTTATTTATCCAAGGTCAAATCATTGTCACTATCTTATGTCCCCCTTGAAACCGTACAACTTTTATGTGAGACATTTTTTTGTAGAACTACGTGATATCGAGATATAACCCGTTCCAATTGCGTGGCTCACCCTGTATAGATTTATCTATAGCCACATATAGATTTGTCAAAATTATAGAATCTAACCTCAATGACATTATAGTAGAATAGAATAGGTACAATAATATCTTTCATGAGAAACCAAACTGATATTATTTAGCATGATATCACAAAGATAACACATTTTCAAGAATTATAAGTACCTATCTCAAATATAAGATATCTATAAAAGAGCTCTCTTAGTAGATGCCTCTGGTAAATGATGATTAATAGATATCCTTTTTTTAATTATAGGATGCAAAAATTAGTGAAAACTATCCTATTTTTTACAGTTAGAAAGTTTCACTTTTGCCAAAACTGTCGTTAAGAGTCACAGAATAGGCTCACAGATTCGATCGATTCTTTCAAATCATTCCAGACATAAAGAATTTAACGTTGCTGAGTAAAGAGACATGTACAGAGACATATTCTATGATCAATAATATATAAAAATACATAAAGGTTTTTCTCGAAGTTAACATTAACAAAAGAAAATGTATAAAATTCATTTAACATATAGTAATAAATTTTTGTATTTATATAAACTTTTAAAATGCAAATCAAATGCAAATATTTATAAATTTCAATGTAAATTATAAATAATTAAAAGATCGTTGGGGGTTAAATATCCTGAATTTTTTATTTCTTAAGGGTTTCGTGAAGATGCAAGGAAGTTATAACGAATTAGTAAAATCAAATAAAGATTTCATTAAGATGTTGGACAGTTGGAGTCACAAAGCACCGAAAAAGGAACAGGGTATGAGAGGAATCTTCGAAACGTCCGTAAGAAAAATCTCGATAACGAGACGTGATTCTGGATTATCGACCGCGAGTTCCATCGTTGTAAGATAAACCTTTTCTCTCGTAATTTTTAATTAAAAAACAGGAACCGTTATATCAGATTTGTTTAACATAAATACATTACCCCCTAACATAACAAGATAATTAAAAAGATATATTTGTAAAATATGTTTGCGTTAAAGATAATTAATACAGTTTTAGTTGCTGATTAGCAATTATTAAAGTAAATTTTAAAAAGAATTCCCGCAAAGTGTGCTTTAACCAGAAAAGTTAAGTGGTTCTTAAATATTCATTAATATTTTTAACATTGTTTTCTTAATATCTTTTATTATCATAGCGCGGCTATCTCCATCGAACTGCGTCTCCGTTGCGAGAGCCAATCAAGTAATTAAATTGTTATTTTGTCTTCGTGCAGCAGTCGGAAATCGACGATTCCGATTATTTGGAGAACAGTCAAGAAGCCGAGATGATAGCACGCAGCCGAATATCTGGCAGGGTGTACAAGGAATATTTTCATCACGGCGGCAACTACTTTACCCTGTTTATAATGCTGCTGCTCTTCGTCATAAGTCAGGTCGCCACTACTGGGAATGATTACTGGCTCTCGTACTGGATAAGCTTGGAGAATGTTAGACGCATTAAAAACTTTAGTGAGGCCAAAGAGTTCGCAAACATGTACAACGACAGTTTTCTTGGGTCGATTTTCACGCTGAGCCCAGACGGCCTGCTCAGTACTGTGGATGCCATATACGTATACGCATTCTGCATCATCGCATGTGCCGCTACCACACTCTTCCACAGCTTCTTTTACATGAAAATCTGCATGAACTCGAGCTGCAATCTTCACAATATCATGTTCTCCAATCTGCTGCAGGCGCGCATGTTCTTTTTCCACACCAATCCTTCTGGTAAGCAATAATCGCAAAAACACGATAGGCAAAGAAAATTATCGTGTTAAAGATCGAGAGATTTTGATGAATTTATGGAAAAAATCCGGAAGGAAGAAGACCAACAAATTTTAATCGAGTTCCAATTTATCGGGTGATCCCTATCCCTACCCTTATTTATAAAGATACGACGATTAACATAAGTCATAAGTCCTTCCTCGAATAGCAGTATTGTCAGAAATCTAAATAATCGGAACTACGGTTTTTAATATTCCTAGATTTTTGTTAAACCTTATTGTTTAGATTTAGCGGTTTTCATGTTTCAGGGAGAATTTTAAACAGATTTTCGAAGGACATGGGAACTATGGACGAGTTGCTGCCCAAAGTGATGTTAGAGGCGCTCCAGTTGTGCTGCGTAGTGTGCGGTATATTCATCATGGAAGCGATAATTAATCAATGGATGCTGATACCGATAGCACTACTGGTTGTCTTATTTTACTTCGCGACGATATTCTATCTGAAGACCGCTCAGAACGTCAAACGTCTCGAAGGCGTTAGTAAGTATTGAAACGAGTAACAGTTTATATAAGCGCGATATATCATAAATCTTAGATTCCTTAGATTTTGACTCTTCCCATCAAACATGGATCCGTAAATTTTCACCCAGAATTTCTAAGTTCCAGGAGTTTAAATTCGCGTTTGCATTTTCAGCGAAGAGTCCCTTATTTTCGCACGTGAACGCTACATTGAACGGCCTGCCGACGATCAGAAGCGGCGGCGCCGGAATCGAGAAGATGATGCGAAGACAGTTCGACATGTTGCAAGACCGTCACAGTGGCACGTGGTACCTCTTCATAACATGCGCGTCAGCCTTCGGTTTCTTTACGGATCTAATCATGTGCTTGTTCATCGCCTTACTTTGCTTCTCTCTAGTACTGATGAACGAGAATGGTAAATTAGAATTAACTAAAAATTGCTTAGTTATTGAGAATTAAATATCTTTCAAAAATTTGGAGAGTTTTGAGAAGATGCAAAACAAATTAATAAAATTAAATAATCTCTCAGTATTTAAGCTTTAATATGAATAGTTCTTATTTTCACGAGGGATTAGTGTTTTGGTAAATATATACCTTCGGATAATTTTGAGATATCTTCGAGTTATCCCTAATTTTTTCGTTGATATTTATGCTGTAGACAGTGTAGAAGACAGCAAAGCAGGTCTGGCGATATCGCAATCATTGAGCTTAATCGATTACTTGCAATATGGCATAATGCTGTCCACCGAGACAATGTCGCTGATGACTTCCGTGGAGAGGATTCTCCAGTATACAAATCTCCCCCAGGAGGGACCCATCACCTCGGATAATCCGCCGCCGCCTACATGGCCGTCCCAGGGACAATTGATCTTGAAGGACGTCAGCATGAAGTATCATGGTGATGATCCACCGGTCTTAAAAGTAAGTAAATTAACCGTTTATTTTTGCAGGCACTTCTTGTTTTTTATCACGCCGTCGCGCTTCACAGAATCTGAACGTATCCATCGAGCCTGGTTGGAAAGTAGGGGTGGTGGGACGAACGGGCGCCGGCAAGTCCTCCTTGATCTCAGCGCTCTTCCGCCTATTCAACGAGGGTCTGAAGGGCGAGATTAAAATCGACGGTCGGGATACGAGCACGGTAGGCCTGAGCGAGCTGCGATGCAAAATCTCCATCATACCGCAGGAACCCGTGCTCTTCTCTGAGAGTCTGCGCTACAATCTAGACCCGTTCAGTCAGTACGATGACACGAAACTGTGGGAGGTGCTGCGGCAAGTCGAATTAAACGATACAGCATTGGATCAGGATATCTTCTACGGCGGACACAACTTCAGCGTCGGCCAAAGGCAGCTCATATGTCTGGCCAGGGCCATTCTGAGGAATAATCGCTTGCTCGTTCTCGATGAGGCCACGGCTAATATTGATTCGCAGTGAGTTTTGACAATATTTTAGCTGTAGGATTGTGTTTAAATATTGTTTGGTGAAGATCAGGTGGTTTTGATTGGTTGATTGTTTACAAATTCGTATAAATTATCGCATAATATATAATTTAAATTTTCTATCAGTAAAGTATTAATTTTTCGAATGGTTCAGTATCTTTACAGTATGGTGGAATACAATTATGATTTATGCTGTAATGAATTCAAGGCTTTAGAGAAAGAATAGATCTTTTGCATCGAATAAAATTTCTAGCAAGATTCTGTATCTGTAAGAAGCTGTCGTAAACAATTCCTGAATCTAATATATTTGTAAACTTTCTCTATAAATTTATGTTTCTAGCACCGATGCTTTAATTCAAGACACAATAAGGAGTAATTTTAAAGAATGTACCGTCATCACGATATCACATCGTTTGAATACCATTATAGACAGCGATCGGATCATCGTAATGGAGAACGGTACCATTGTGGTAGGTTTCTCCAATTTAACAAAGCGTATGTTAGAAAATATATATCAGAGAAAATATTGATTTTAGTAAACGCAACCCAAAAATGTGGATTTCTTTATAATTGTCTACAAAGAAAATTTGTTTATAATTACTCGTATCACAAAATTAATAGTACAATAGTTAATATCACAATCGTTTAAATTGCTCGAAAAGAAGAACTCATAAATCAAATGTAGAAGGATAACTATTGTAATTAAAATAAACATTTAATGTTTGAGTTTTACATTTAGAATTGTGTAAAAAAGAAATGTGTAAAAAAAAATTGTGTAAAAAAGAAATGAAATTAAATCAATGAAGTTCTAATGTAAAGTATATACATGAAAATTTTGAAATGTCCGAAAAACTCGTTTTTATAATCAAACTTAGTTTTTCGCAGCTGATATCTCTTTGGACAATACGTATTCTTTTCTGAAAAATATCAGTGTTATATATACATAAAATAGTCAAGTTTTGTGGAAAATCTTATAATTTTCTCGGGGAGAGTTTCCTATTAGGTATTTTTGATGATCGGAATTATCACGCCAACAGGAATTCGGTTGCCCGTACGAGCTGTTGCACGACAAACCGAACGGATACTTCTCGCAAATGGTGGAGAAAACGGGTAATCAGATGGCACAAAATCTTGTGGAACAGGCAAAGAAGGCGTACGAGAAGAACTACGATCATCATGAATTAAACTTGGCGCAAAATACGGAAAGCGAAAGCGACACTACGATCACCGAAAAATCCGCTTTGTAGATTTTTTATTACGCTATACAGAAAATATATATTTAATTATATATACATATATATAATTTATTGTATACAGAGTGATTCAAAAGGTTGTTGTCAAACTTAAGAGTTGTATAGAAGTGTCGGAATATATAGTAACTTTGATTAAGAACTCTGGTTCTACGAATGAATTTGTCATGAATTTTTCAGTTCTCTATACGCCTTTTAAGTTTGTCAATAATGTTTTAAATTACCCTATATATTGTATATACACACACATATGTATACACATATATACATATGTATATATGGGAGAAAAAGTATAAATAAAACATGTGTTAAATGTTTAAAATACTTTATTATTTTTAAAAAGCAATAATAGTATATACTTGCAAAAATTTATTTTACAACTTATTTTGCTGATACCTAATCTTGTCATAAAACGGGTCCTACCTGTATATGTATATGTATATGCATATGCATGTATATATATAGTAGTATATGTATACTTGTCCTTTCATACCAGTAAGTATACGATCAAATTTATGAAGAAAGAATAGAATAAAGAAAGAAAGAAACAATATTGTAAGAAGATTACACAAATTGAGGATTAAGATGCGGCTGTATGTTTAGTGTTTTACATGTCAGTTTCTATTCTCTTTTCAGTTTTAGAGTTTAAACTAATTTATTAACAGTAAGTTTGCCTGCCTCCTTAAATATATTTTTAAGCTAAACTTTGACTAGAAGATACGTTGCTAATAAAAGATATATGAGTTTACCTATTTCTTTGTGTGTTGTCAAAAAAGTTAGAATTTTTTAATCTTGGAATTAAAAATAAACAGTAAATGATAAGGAAAACCTATAATGATGGTTTTCCTTACCACTTACTATATTTATTCAATTTATGGCAATAATTATTTCAACATGCCTCAGTGGTCAAATTCGTGAGGCTAAAAGACACCCATCCTATATAGGCTGCGGTCCACTTGACGCTCCAAATGCTTCGAAGCATTCCTCTTCTCCTTTCTTTCAATGAAGAAAGAAGGAGAAGAAGAACGCTTCAAAGCATTTGTAGCGTCAAGTGGACCTCAGCCACAGATAGTAAGGAAGTTCAAATTCGAATCCTGACTGAGGTGATATTTTTCGCAATAAGTTCTTTACAGTTTGATTATTAAATTGATTATCAATTTAATTACGTGTACTATTTAGGCTTCATCTTTGCTGAACTGGAAAAGAATGTATACGTAAAAAACATTATTAGGTAAAAGATCCAACTCAACCAATAAGGCATATTTCTATTATTTGTGAAATAAAATCTTACAATAAAAATCAAATTAAAAGAAACGGAAGAAATGCGATATACAATGAAAGGATTAAGTAAAATACAACACGTAAAACAAAAAACAAGAAATGCATTACGTAGCTGCTTTTATACAACACCTACAGGACAGTTATCGTTAATGTCTCTTGTGTCAAGAATGTCTCTTATAAATTTTAGCTAAAAATATTCCAAAATGACGGCGCTGCAACTGTTGCCGTGGAGGTCCTCCGCCGACACGCGCGTAGTTTCTGCAGGTATATCTCAGTCATGGCGAATCTAAAAAAAAAAAAAATTTTTGCTTATTCGTGAATAGTGTGGCTACAATGTAGCGTACGGTTTTTTTTTCTATTATTGGGGAAATAGCGGTGAGTTGAAGAAAAAAAACCGTATTTTTCACAGATATTTGACAAGAAAAAAATTAGTAAAAAAATAATTAATCAACTCATCGCAAAAATGGTACGCTATAACATTGTAATAGATAATGTATCTAAGAGTATTGTGTTTAAATTTCAAGTCAATCGGACCGGTAGTTTCCGAGATCTACTTGCAGCCAGGTCGAAAAATGTAGTTTCGAGATAAACGCAAAAGAAAGTAAGTGTTGGTTATTCGAGTGACGGTGCGGTTTTAGCTTGGCTTACCTTCAATCAGCGATTCCTGGCACATACAATGTTCCTTTGGCAGCTGTTTGGGCCGATCTTGGGCCTCTTTTTGAGACGATCTACGTGCATGGCGAGCTTCTATTCGTTCTTGTCTGAGCTCGGATCTCGGTATCGCAGCGCCAGCGGCTCGACCTGTCTTCTTAGAAATACCTATAACGTCGGCAATTTTCGAATTTTAAGATAAGACCGGCGACGGCTTAAATTGTTAGTAGAACTTCTAAGTTAATTATAAGCAAAAAAAAACAATTTTTGGAAAATTCCAGGGTGGTCAGAGACGCCTTAAAGTATAGGTAAGTACCTTATTAATACGTTTAAATTTTGTTCAATTCTTCCAGGAAAAACTTTTGTACATCGTTTGTATATGTACATACAACAGAATTTTTTAACAAAAGAAAATAATTCCACACTAATTCACGTGTTACTATCTCTACACCGCTCCTTTCAATGACATATTGCAACCATTCTATATTACAGATTGAATATACCCAGTTAAAAGTAATTAGTCGAATTGATGTCGATTTGATATCGATGCGTTTATAAATGGTCGCTATCAAATACTATAATTGTAAATAGTTGATATTCTTGTTATCTTCGGCCTTATTATATTTTTAAGTTAATTGAGCAATTGTGAATATTTCGATTAGATATCTAATGTCTTTTGACCCCCCCCCCCTCTAATTCCACCTTGAATACACAGTATATTATAGTATGTGTGTATAGTCTTTTCTTTTTCAGAGTACTTTTCGGAAGAAAATTGTTAAAATTATTGGAGTAGATCAGAGTTAAAGCGTGAAAATTTCAGTGAGAATGCCCTATATCTCATATACATTATACAGGGTGTACCTAAACTGGCGATAAATATTTTAATGACAAATTCTTTGTAACATTTTAAGACGAAAATTCTAATACGAAAATGCCGAAACTATAATAGTTTTTGAGTGACAAAAGTGTAAAGTGGTTAATATTTCGCGCGCAACATGGCCAATGATAAAGGTGCTTCCATAAATCGAATTCCTTTGACAGTAATGTAAAATTATTGTAAAAGATTCAAAAGTTTTATTAAGAAACTATTTTTGTTTGTCCGTAATAAATTATAAAAACTGTTTAAAAGTATTTATTAACTATTATAGCTTCGGCGATTTCGTATTAGAAGTTTTGTCTTAAAATGTTACGAAGTATTTGTCTTTAAAATATTTATCGCCAGTTTAGGTACACCCGGTGTAGGTATATAGCCTCGGATAGTAGACGAGGGCATTTCGTCGATATGTTAAAAAAATTTTTGACTTTTTGGAATAGTCTTAGTTCTTTGCTGTTTTCATATCTTAGAATTCATTTCAGACAAATCTTATCGTATGCATCTTGTTGAGGGCAAAATTTGCAACAAAAAAGGATCCTTGCATTTTTTTCATACAATAAACGCTGTTTTTTTTTTGACGCGCAAAGTTATCCAATATTGTGCACAGGTCGGATAACGCTTGTTTTACACTAAAATAATTTTTTTTTTTTCCATTAAAATTCATGTGATTATTCGTAATTATTCGTATTGATCTTTTTCTGAGAAGATAAAAATGCTATTTTTCCATGTATAAAATGTATATTTAGATCTTCCCTGGACACCAAGACCAAGAAGATGAGCAAAACGAGGCACAAAAGGACGGAAGTGTCGTAGAAGATATGGAAACTCAAGATGAACCCATAGATACTGAGGATTGAAATAATTACCCAAGGCGCAGATGTTAATTTTTATCAACACATCTGCATGTTGGATAATTTTAGTATCCAAGGAATTTTAATAATCACCGGCGCAATATAAAAAAAACGACGAAATCGAGGGTTTTCGGGATCCGAGTTTCGGAGTTTGACGGCGCGTGCAAGCTAAATGACTGACTTAACGATAAATGTTGTTCAGATCATTATTGTAGATGATTTTACGCTCTACAAAAAAGGTACGTATAGTTTGTTACCCTATCTTGCTTAGTTTTCGAGATATTTGAGAAAGAACAAAAAAGTCGCGTTTTTAATATTGTTAATAACTTTTTGTCCTCCGTTAATTTTGCGAAGCAAAATAAATCCCTCTTAAAGTACCTCAAATCAAAGCGATTCATGGTGGTTGCAACCTGGGAAGACTAATTGGAAGGTTCGATGTCTAATATGACTGGCCTAAGATTTCTCGCTGTTTGCCAGACTCATCGGCGCGACGGAGAGATCAAGAGAGATTCAGTGCGCGAGAAGGAGACAAGAACATATGTGACTGTCCTCGTCTAACTATCCGAAGCGACCGAAGCGAGCCGAAGCCTGCTGAGGTTCCGAGCGCATACGTATGTACATACGTGCTTTCTTTTGTGTGCATGTCCCTATACTCCGAGCTACATTCCCTATATCGCTTGGCTCTCCGTGGCTTGCAGTCCCATTTCTGGGACTTTTGGATCGTATTGTCGCGATACAACTACCTTAAATTCAACCAAAAATCGTTGGTTTTTTTCGGTTGCCACTTCTCAGAAGGTAATGGCAACTCACCGAGAATGTTTTGTTGTCTACAGACAGCCGGAAATTGGCGTAAATTTTAGGTCCCATATATTTGACGCACACAGATATATACAGAAGGCAATAGTTACCATGCTCGGAATCCATGCGTCGTTAATTTGTCTGGATGGCGTTTCTCTATGTGGTCTTGTAAATTAGCGATTTCCCAATACTCCCATGTACCAACAATTACTTCAAAACAATATTTACAAATTGCCTTACAATCTAAGTCAAAATAATGTTGCAGTAACGAGGGAGGTAATTGATCGTCTTTAACAAATATATTATGTTCAAGTAAGTGCCTTATTAATATATTTATATTTTGTTTGACTCTAGGAGCAAAAAGTTTTTTACACTTGTTGCACTGAATGCAAGTATTTTTTAAAGTATGAAAATAAGCCCACAATAATTCACGACCTATTATCTCTGGTTTTCCATTCGATGCCATTGCAACTGTTCTATATCAGATAGCGTTGGGTACTACACGTGGGACAGAAATCACCTCAACACGTGTTTACAACATTGATTGTAGAAAATAGTGATGAGCGTGCTTTTAGAAAAAATCAAGTTTCAAATCGATCCGTGAATTGGAATAACCAAAATCGATTTACTAAAAGAATCGGATTAAAAGAATCGATTTTCTAAAAATCGATCCCAAAAATCGAAAGCAATGAGCATTTAAACACATTTAAGTTAACAATAAAAGGAATTATGTTACGCTCGATGAAAGCAACAGCTAATAGGAGTGACAGACGGCCAATTTTCGAGCAATCAAATAAGGATGTTTAAAAATATAATAAAATCAAACTTATTTATTGAAAACTTTAAAATTAGAAAACTGTTAACGCGCGCGCTCGCGCGCGTTTCAAACTAAAATTGGCCTTCTTCGGCTGCATTCTGATATTCACTGCAAATACTGTAAGCATTATTCTGTCTTCGTTGCACATTGTATATCAAAGGAAGATGGAGCGATGCTTACAGTACTTGCAGTGAATATCTTGAATGCAGTCTTCGAAACATTTAAAAAAAGGGGATTCTGCAGCCAAGGCCGAACTCCGACGATGTCGATAATTTCGACCGTTTTCTATATTGCCGACCTATGTCTGTCCTTGTATAGACTATGATCTAAACAAGGATAGTACCTACAATAACCTACATTGCATTCATAAAATGCAACTGAGAAAAATCTTTTTTTGCAGGCGTTAAATCTTAGTTCTATTTGCACGATATTATTCTTACATGTTTTCCCTAGAGTAAGCGACTTTCATTTTGTATATATAAACTACAGTATTGTTGTTTTAATCAAATATTGTCATCAGGTGACTAGCTATTATGTGCCCAAATTGGTACTATTTTAAATTATTTTTTTGGTTTTTGATATAAAATCGCGTGCCTTACCCTAGATTTTTGTACGTACTTTAATTCTGTAAAAGATTTTTGCAATTCTGTAAAGCCAATTAAAAGATTTCTCTAATTCCGATAATGTCAGTAAATGATACGGCTGCAGAATCCTCTTAAGAGGATAAAATATAATAATTACATCCTACTGATAAGAGAAAATCGAAATGAGGTCCACATTTAAAAATTGACCGAGGTCAAAGTCGAACATATATAATTATAAGTAAAGAATTAAAAAATAATAATAAATATTTACTTTTTAATTCTTGACTTATCATTATATTCGACTTTGACTTCGGTTTTAGTCTTCACCCTAGTAGCACAATACATTGGCTACATGTTGGCTCAATATTGGTCAATATTGGTTATGTTGGGAAAATCTTGGTCAATTTTGTCCAATGCAAAGCTAATATTGGTTATTAATGAAATGCACGTGCTCTGTCTTGGTTAGAGATAAAGTCAGTATATTGGTCCAATAATATAATCTGAAAAATTTGGTATATATTGTTAACTAATATTTGTCCAATATATAATATTGGCTAAAAAGGAGAGAGGGTCTACTTTACAATATTGGACCAATATTGAAAAGTTGGGGATATATTGTCAGCCAATATTGCGCCAATGCACTGTGCTACTAGGGCAGTTGAAGCAGTAACTAGGATTTTCAAATTCCTAGAAATTCCAGATCCTTGGTAGTAACTTTTGCTTACAGTCTTTATTATCACTTGCATAGTCCTTTTAAGTACACAAAAATGCAATAGATATCCTAATTGTATCAAATGCTGAACCCAGCGTGAATTCTTTATTAAACAAAATTTGATAAATAAGCATATTAACGGATCGAAAATCGATTCTTTATTAAAGGAATCGATTTGTACAAAAATAAGAAATAAATCGATTTTAAAAAATCGTTTTTTGGAGAAAAAGATCAATTTCTTGAAAATCAAATTGAGATTGCTCATCACTAGTTTAAAATCGAAGAGAGAGGAATTGTTTTCTATTCAAGTGTAAATATTGATATTTGAAATAGTTCGAACTGTTAAGGCCCTTGCATAATGCCAAGCAACAGGCCATAGGAACAGGAAATAACCAAAAATTCGTCAATACAAACCTAAAAAATTCGAACGCTATGATTGGTTGGCAACAGGCAATAGGCACAGAATTTCCAACGTGACGGAAATTCTGTGCCTATCGCCTGTGTCATCGTCTATTCTGTATAGATACAAGGTTTCTGATTTCTCTGTTCCCTGTTCCTATTGCCTGTTGCCTAGCCAGTATTATATACCAATTTTTATTTTCTTTTAAGTTTTAGTTTAAACTAAATTATTCACAGAAGAGAGTTTACCTGTCTCCTTAAAAAATTTTTAAATTTTACAATTAAATAAACAACAGATGATAAGGAGAACCTATAACGGTTCCTGACGGTTTTCCTTATTATTTACTAATTATTGCAATAATTATTACATCCCTCAATTTAATTACTTGTACTAATTCTGCTTCAACTTGAGACTGTGTTTCAAGATCGACATTACTAGGCGCGCAGTTTGTTGAGCTGGAAAAGAATGTACACGTAAAAATATTATTAGGCAAAGAGATCCAGCTCGACCGATAAGTTATATTTGCAAAATAAAACGTTATTATAAGAATCAAATTAAAAGAAAAGGAAGAAAAACGATATATGGAAAGAATCAAGTAAAATACAACACGTAAAAAAAACAAGAGAGATATTACGTTGCTGCACTTACCCAACGTACAGGACATT
The DNA here is from genome assembly GCA_035220615.1 of Leptothorax acervorum. Taxonomy (NCBI): domain Eukaryota; kingdom Metazoa; phylum Arthropoda; class Insecta; order Hymenoptera; family Formicidae; genus Leptothorax; species Leptothorax acervorum. The sequence goes on along the minus strand of JASTWQ010000051.1, from coordinate 948,235 downwards.
TATCGTTAATATTACTTGTACCCTTATCAGTAATGCTTAAGCAGATAAAAAAAGCAACGACTATAGTTACTGATGGTTTTAGTAAAAAATTTACTACTAAAGAGCGTGCCTCGGGACGGCAGAGAATAGAATGAGAAAGAAAGAGGAAAAACAAGAAAAAAGAAAATTAGAATGCTGATGACTTTGTCTTCTGTTAGTTTAAAGTGTCGTCAAATTTTGTGAGATAGTATACAAAAATATGGATAAGGACACAACCGACATGAAGCCAAATCCCAAGGAGACCGCGAATATCTTCAGTGTTCTATTCTTCTGGTTTGTTAAGACTTTTAGTTCATTCGAAAAAAGATAGGAGTAGAATAGGTATAGCAAACGGAAATATTTCTTTTTTTTTTTTTTTTTTTAGAAAGAGTTTTTTCAAAGAAGAATTTTCTTCTTGGAACGATTAATCGTAAATTTGGAAATTATATATTGCTTCCAAAAAAAGATAAATCCTTATATTTTAGAGATAGAAATTTCTTCTCTTTAAAATAAAGAATATTTTCGCTTGTATTACGTTTGCTATATTTCTCCTAGCAATACATTTTATTTAAGAGGAATGGAAAATTTTGCAGCTTTTATCTCGCTACTTTTAGAAAATTTTTGTGCAGTTTACGTCAAGTCATATCCTTGTCTTTTTTTTACATATCAGCTATTATTAACCATAATTAACACAATTAACTATGTCCTTATATGTCCGAACCATTTTATATTACATTATTATATATTACTAATTGTAAATTTCAAATGTATAATTAATAACAAGAAATAATTAAGTAAATCTGATAATTTACGCAAAAAAAACCGCGTCTGACTCTCATAGCTCTCTCCATTATTGATATCATATATTATTAACACACACACAACATAAACATACTGCATGCATAATATTGTATTACGTTGTATCATCGTTATCATATGACTGATGAGGGAATTTATTAATTTTTATTTTTTCTTTCTCAAGCAATTTTCATTTTTCGAATCAATCACACCCTCAAAGTAAATTTACAATGAAAGATACATGTATAAAACGTTCAGAAAGTATCTATTTAGATCTTTTCATTTCCTGGATTATACATAAAATTGCACCGGTGTCAATGGAAGAGATAATTATTTCGAAACACTTGCACACATTAACATGATTACAAATTTATAACTTTGGTTAAACATTCATGTATATACATATGTAATGTATTTGCGAAAAATATATCTAATTGCGTATATATAAAGTCTTCAGTACTTCGTGTCATATATATTTATCGATAGAAGAAGAAGAAAAAGGAAAAAGAGCCATTGCTTTAGAATAGCCTTTAGGCTGTAGTATAATGAAGTACTTATAGCGATTGCGATATGCACAGGTGGATGCGAGAATTATTTATGAAAGGCGCTAAGAGTGATTTGGAGGAATCTGATATATATCGACCAATAAAAGCGGACGAATCCGAAAAATTGGCTGATCACCTCGAGAAGTAAGTATCGCGTCTACGTTGGAGACAATCCAATTCCAGTTATAGTACTCTGCAATTTCGCTCTATATAGAATAGTAAACAAATCTTAATAATTATTTTAGAAATACAAGTACAATTTATGTTATATACAATATGTTTCTGATATCTTTTGTATTTTGCAGCGGCATCATTTTTCATTAATCTTTAAAGAATGTAGCAAAATATAAACAAAATAAAGTTCATAAAACATAATAATAATAAATTGATTAATGCACATACAGTCGACGTATATAATTTAATAATTTATGATTAAATTGATTGACCATTATGATTTGTAACTTATTGCTAGCAATAGGCTGTCTTGTACTATTAGCAAGAGAGATGATTTGAACTCGTGTTACAACAATAGGATTTACGATTAGAGGGACTGAGATTATATATTAGGAACTGCGCATTGGCGTAGTGTTCTGTAATAAATCGATCTGCGCGTTGTAAATTAATTAATTTTTTCACTATTGCAAATTTATTGCATTATATTATACAATACGCTAGATTCACCAGCACTTACTAAATATAATCGAATGCCACAAGTGGTAATGTGCAAAAACGTTTAGTCTCCAAGGTATTCATATCTTAATTATCTGGATAAATTAAGATTTTTTAAGATTTCTATATAAAAAAAATTAAAATATAAAAATATTTTTCTGAAATGATTTATTTTATTAGTGTATTAGGAAACTGCACTGTATTGTGTTGACAAAATTATCAAGAAAAAAAAAAAAATTAAAGTAGCTCATTTTCTAACATTTTTTGCACTGTAGCGCAAGCGGTGGGATCTCGCTTCACATGGAAAGTTGGAAACATGCGGTTACGTTCTATCTATGAAACTTTTTTGTTAATAACTTCTTAGTAAACAACAAGCAACGATATCAGAAAATGTAATAAGAAAATAAACATCTTTGATTTCTTGTTTTTTAAAATAAAAATATTAGGACAACAAAGTATAATGATATTAGGACGACAAAGTACGTACAATTTCCTAATACGTTAATAAAATAAAACATTTCAGCAAAATATTTTTAAAAATCTTAATTATTTTTTCAAATCTTGAAAAACGTTAATTAAGCTAAATAATTAAAATTTGAATATCTGGAAAACTAGATATGTTTCCGCATGTTCACACTTGTGGTATTCAATTACATTTAGTATGTGTTACATGCCTGTAACATTTCATTAAAATCGGGCCTGGGTCGGACACGGAAGTTCAGCCAATCCTTTTCTCATTCGCAATGTAATTACGAAACCGCATGTTAGAAACACAATGAGAAGGCTCGGCAAAATAAATTTATAGTATTCCTTAAGTGACATCAAGCTTAAAGCGCATTATAATTTCAAAAACGTCTTCCAATTGACAAATATTTCCATTGACATTTCTTTCTTCTGTTATCCGAGAGCGCGAGCGTATAACGCATATTTTTCGTCCAGGTATTGGAATCGCGAGCTGGACAAACTGAAGAACCTGGAATACACTGTGGGTAAAAACGGGCAGAAGGTGCCACTGAAGAAAAACGCTCGTCCGAGATTATACAAGGCGATCTTCAACGCTTTTTGGTTGCCATATTTCATAATCGGAATCTGCACATTAATCCAAGTATATCGATACCTTTGAGAAGAAATATCATGTGATATTAATAACCGCGATACTTTATTAGATAAATCGATGTCGAAATATATCACATCTAATCACAGGTTCGATGATGCCTGCGGTAAAAAAGACTTGACATTCTCATATTAAAGTACAATGTTCAGGTTTTAATTTGAACAGTTTTGAAAATCTTTTGCATATTGGGTTCGTCAGCTACGAATCTTCGAAAATAGTACTAGTAAAAAAACGTGTTTTTGGGGGGGCTCTAACCCCATTTTTCTCGTAAACCTGACGTGATAGGACATTTTTGCTTGCGGATTTAGATTCAGCGCACAAAGAATTATACTAGAAAACTACTTTTCTTTTCCAGATCGTAAAATCATGCAGACCTGTGTAATTGTTAATTTGGGATCCCCCCCCCCCTCTCTCTTTCTCTCTCTCTTTCTCTTCTCTCTCTCTTTCTCTCTTCTTTTTCTTCTTCTTAAATCCGTTAAATTTATAAGCCCGAATCGTTAATTAAACTTTAACGTTCTTGCTTTCAGTGCAGCGTGATGCGCATCTCGGTGCCGATCTTTCAGGGTTGGATTATCGACTACTTCGCCAGAAATTCGATCGCGAAGTACAAGACAGAGATGAACGAAGTGCTAATCTACATCGTCTGTATGGTCATTTGCAGTATCATCTCTGCTCTAATAATGCACCATACAATGTTGTTGTCGCATCAGATCGGCATGAGGGTACGCGTTTCCTGCAGTTCCCTCCTCTACCAAAAGGTAATGTTGTGAATTAATTTTTCAAGTCCATGCGCTGACCCAAGCTCTTCCTAGGAAGAAAAAGCACTTCTTTTTAACTAGAAAAGTGCATTGTGTTTCCTATAACTAATTACGTATAATAATTATATAACGAGAATCGTAAGATCAATGTGAAAGATTGATCAATGTTGGAAATCATTGATGCAATATAAGCTCGTCTTTAGATTATTTGGATAGGAGATCAATTTCGGTGCTGAAAAAAATTAATTTGAACCAATTTTCTTCAGTGCTTAAAGAAGTGGTTATATTGAGTTCATTATCTCGCACATTCGTTGTCTTCGTTTGTATACCCTCGTTATCGAACATTCTCGAGCTCCTTGCAAAAAAATGTGGAATTTAACGCGTTCGAAATATAATATAGACGCGTTCGTAAATGACAGGTCGAAACAATGACTGTATTTTATTTTTATAACGCTCGAAACAAAATTTGTATTTTAAATATAGAGATATTTAATTTTCTTTATTATTGTTAACGATCTACAAATTAATATAATTATTTTCTACAGCACGCAATAACATTACTTCTTATAATCATATAGTTAACACATAATACAAATTAAAATATTCACTAATTATTTATTTCTTGCCTTTTCAGCAACCATTTGAGGCTTATGACAATCTAAGATTTTGTAAATTTCGTTTCTCGTAACATCTTTGAAACATGTTTCTTATAGGGTATAATATAGGTATGCAATCAAAGTCTCTAGAATGCCGCGAAAATATCGATCATATTTATTACAATTCAAAAAAATATTGTATTAATACATGGCGATTTGTCGCACGTGCCCGATATTTTTTTAATTAAGCATATCCTTCGACTTCAACTGATAGCACGCTTGCTGATACCCTGCAAATAGTGCGAGTATCATCGCGGAATGACACATGTGCACTTTATGTCTTTCGTAATACAATAAATTACGTAAACGAAGAAATCCTAACGAAATAGTTAGCAACTTTTAATCGTTGCAATAACAAATAGAAAAATATTTCTGTAATTATTCATATTAGTTATGACCTCACCGATTTCACTATATTGTCTTAAAATTGAAAGCTCTTTAAAACTTATTTTAATATAATTTTATATTAAACAAATTTTTTAAATTATGTGTTATTTTATAAAAGTAAAATATGTTAAAAACTTTTAAATTTATTTGACGTATGTAGGTAGTACAAACGGTAGCATCACTATCGATTTATTTGGTAACTTACGAGAGAAATCGATACCAGAAAAAATATTGTTTACTAAAAATATTATTTATTATGTGGTAATAGAAACTATAATTTCTTCCAAAACTGTTGCAGTTATTACGATTGAACACAGCATCCATGAATCAAACCGGTACTGGACAGATCATAAATCTTCTCAGCAATGATGTCACTCGTTTCGATTACTTAAGCCCGCGGTACCTGAATTACATATGGATCATGCCTATTCAGGTAATTCTTTATCTCGTAAAAAGTATCCGTGTGCATTCCGAGAATATTCCAATATAATTAACATCAATAGCGCTTATCATTTTCTTTAACAAAAATTGCTATTAATTAATCTCCTGCTTAGATTATTGATATAAATATATGTCTAATACATAGTTATAATCTATTTTGTAGTAAGTTAATTCATATCTACTTATGTGCATTCACGCATTTTATAGCTCCAGTAATTAGCTGTGAACGTATAGAATATCTTCTTATTTTCTTATCTTCACAGTGCATATCGAAAATATCTATTGAGATTGATGTTTTTCTAGTAGATCATAATCGTAGGAACTATAGTGTGGCAAAAGATTGGTATTTCGGTCCTTGTCGGCATCGGATCGCTGTTGATCATAGTCCTAGTGGTACAAGGAACCTTCAGCTTGTTCAACCGGAAAATCAGAGCCATGATCGCGCCAATGACCGACCGAAGGGTGCAACTGATGAGCGAACTCGTAGCCGGAATACAAGTATTACCGGATATTTGATAAGTTACTTTATTCTTAAAAAACCGAAAATGAGTGAAGCCGCCAACGTTCAAGTGTCAAAATTGAGTGCTAAATGAGTTTGCCAATGCTAAGAAAACAATTTTGTAAAACAAACTTGCAAGATCATGACTCTCATTTCAGGTGGTGAAAATGTACGCCTGGGAAAAACCGTTTAGCAAGATCGTATCGGTGACCAGAGAGATGGAAATCAAGAAAATTGAATTCTCGTTGTACGTGAGTGCAGCATATTCGGCTATCATAGTTTTCACCGAGCGGCTGACCCTCTATTTTACCCTGATAACATTTGTCCTAATGGGAAATGACCTGACTGCTGATGTGACCTTCGAAATAACGACGTACTTCAGTATACTTCAACTTATCGCCGCGATGTTCTTTTCGCAGGCGTTGGTACAACTGGGTGAATCGATAGTGTCAATAAATAGATTGGAGGTGCATGTTGTTACATTAATTTCAAATTGGCGATAAACCTTTAAATTTATTGTTCCACAATCTTTCGGATAGTTTGACCGGTAAATAATTACGCAACGATCAAAATGCGTTTAATTTGTACAGGACTTTCTGCTGATGGACGAAGTAAACATGGAATACTTGGAGAAAACGCCGCAATTACAAAGTGAATCTCGAAAATCGAACGAAGCGACTAATGTGAGGAATAAAACAGACAGGTACATCTCGACAAATGAAAGTATAGCACTGTCCGAGCTTCAAGAATTACCTGATATTCCGGTCTGCGTGAAGCTTCAACACGTTTCCGCTAATTGGATCAGCGGCAAATTGCCGCCGACTTTGTGCAATATCAATTTGACTATCAAACCGGGACAGTTATGCGCTGTGATCGGAGCCGTCGGCTCCGGCAAATCGTCTTTGCTACATCTGCTGCTGAAGGAGTTGAATCCCGGCGCGGGTTCCGTGATTTTAACTCAAAACTCCTTGAAGAATAGTTTTCTGCGCATCTCCTACGCCAGCCAGATTCCTTGGATCTTCAGCAGTACTGTGAGAGACAACATACTCTTTGCCCAGCCCTACGACAAGACCAGATATACTCAAGTAATTTTCATAATTCAGGATAGTTACAACAGATACTACTGTACAATATTCATGTATCCCTCATTCTATTTCGTTGTTAATATTGATAACTTATCCATGTAACTTCACACAATTCTCAAATTCTTCTCAGTTCGTATTAACAATTAAACGTGAATCGTAACTATTACTGAATTATTACCAATTAAAGAAAACATCTCTTAGCGAGTACTATAAAAGCGAATCTTTAATCTGTATGATTCCGTCTATATAAAAGAGAAATGTCTAATATTTCTTAATTTCAAACTTTCTAGCATTTTGCAATGTTTCTCACTTTTTGCGATCAACTGGCAAACGTTTTAGGTGACAAACGTGTGCGCCTTGACGAAGGATTTCCGGCAGTTTCCACAGGGAGACATGACGATGGTCGGCGAAAGAGGTATATCCGTGTCTGGAGGCCAAAGAGCGCGAATCAATCTTGCGAGGGCGGTTTATAGGCAGGCGGATCTCTATCTGCTCGACGATCCCTTGAACGAGGTGGACTCTCGAGTCGCCAGGCATCTCTACTGGAAGTGCATCATAAAGTATCTCCACGGCAAGACGAGGATACTCGTCACCCATCAGTTACAATTTATCAAACACGCGGATTATATCGTCGTACTGGATCGAGTAAGTATCGTAGAGAATATTCTTCAATCGGTATTCCAATTTTTATTTTATTGTTACATTCCAAATTTCAACTTCAAATTTCCTTCTATCCAAACCCGATTCTTTCAAATCATTCCAAACACAAAGAATTTAAGGCTCCTGGATAGTCACCGCGGCCATGTTGAATTCTTGCTATCAAGACGAGGAAAACACTGGAAAATACTTTATTTTGTTGTGCATGCCATTTTCAAATAAAAAAACATTTCGATAAAAAATCACTATAGATCGTTTCAGAACACTTCCAAAATTGACCGAAAACTATCATTTTCCCTCGACAATAAACAAACAGCCATAAAACGAAGCCTAAACATACGGGAAAACAAGCCGTTTGACGACTATCGAAAGGAGTGGAAAATGTTCCTTCCGCATATGTATTCCTTGCAAATCTTCTTTTCGGTCAATTTTATGAGTTTCACGAATACGTTAAACGTCAGAGCACAAGTACACAGCTAATAATAAGGAAATGGCATGCACAACAAAATATGATTGTGAACATGTCACTTTCCACGCCTTATGGCTATTTTCTCGCCTTATAGTTCTTATTTCTACCGATGTCGCTACCATCAACGCGGAGTTCTTGGCTGATTGTGAGTATCTAGGAGCCTTAACGTTGCCGAGTGAAGAGACATATAAAATAGACATACTATATGGATATATTATCAATAATATATAACAATACATAGAGATTCTTCTCAAAGTTAACATTAACAGAAAAATGTAAAAAATTATTTTTACATATAGTAATAAATTTTTGTATTTATATATAAACTTTTAAAATGCAAATATTTAGATATAAATTTTAATGTAAATCATAAATAATTAAAAGATCCTTGGGGGTTAAATATCCTGAACTTTTTATTTCTTAAGGGTTTCGTAAGATGCAAGGAAGTTATAACGAATTAGTAAAATCAAATAAAGATTTCATTAAGATGTTGGACAGTTTGAGTCACAAAGCACCGAAGAAGGAACAGGGTATGAGAGGAATCTTGGAAACGTCTGTAAGAAAAATCTCGATAACGAGACGTGATTCTGGATTATCGACCGCAAGTTCCATCGTTGTAAGATAAACCTTTTCTCTCGTAATTTTTAATTAAAAAACAGGAATCGTTATATCAGATTTGTTTAACATAAATACATTCCCCCCTAACATAACAAGATAATTAAAAAGATATATTTGTACAATATGTTTGCGTTAAAGATAATTAATACATCAGTTTTAGTTGCTAATTAGCAATTATTAAAGTAAATTTTAAAAAGAATTCGCGAAGTGTGCTATAACCAGAAAAGTGAAGTGATTCTTAAATATTCATTAATTTTCTTAACATTGTTTCCTTAATATCTTTTATTATCATAGCGCGGCTATCTCCATCGAGCTGCGTCTCCGTTGAGAAAGCCAATCAGGTAATTAAATTGTTATTTTGTCTTCGTGCAGCAGTCGGAAATCGACGATTCCGATTATGCGGAGAACAGCCCGGAAGCCGAGATGATTGCACGCGGCCGAATATCTGGCAGGGTGTACAAGGAATATTTTCATCGCGGTGGCAACTACTTTACCCTGTTTATAATGCTGCTGCTCTTCATCATCAGTCAGGTCGCCACTACCGGAAATGATTATTGGCTCTCGTACTGGACAAGTTTAGAAAATGTTAGACGCATTAAAAACTTTAGTGAGGCCAAACAGTTCGCAAACATGTACAACGACAGTTTTCTTGGGTCGATCTTCACGCTGAACCCAGACGGCCTGCTCAGTACTGTGGATGCCATATACGTATACACATTCTGTATCATCGCCTGTACTGCTACGACGCTATTCCGCAGCTTCCTCTACATGAAAATCTGCATGAACTCGAGCTGCAACCTCCACAACATTATGTTTTCCAAACTGCTGCAGACGCGCATGTTATTCTTTCACACCAATCCTTCTGGTAAGCACCAATCGCAATAGGCAAAGAAAATAGTGCCAAAGAAAGATTTTCAAAATTTTACGAAATTTTAAATCCACAAGCAAGAGAAATTTAGCGTATCTTAATCAATTTTGATTTTATCTGGCAGTAGTAAAAATCTTTATCCTTATTCATGAAGATATGATGCGGGACAATTGGGCATAGATTCTTCTTCGAATATCTATAGTGTCAGAAATCGAAATAATCAAAATTACGGTCTTCAATTCTCAGATCTTTGTAAATGTTTAAATTTAGTGATTTTCGGTTTCCAGGGAGAATTTTAAACAGATTTTCGAAAGACATGGGCACTATAGACGAGTTACTGCCCAAAGTGATGTTAGATGCTCTCCAGTTGTTATGCGTAGTGTGCGGCATATTGATCATAGAGGCAATAATTAATTATTGGATGCTGATACCAATAGCAGTACTGTATGTCTTTTTTTACTTTATGACGAAGTTCTATCTGAGGACCGTTCAGAACGTCAAACGTCTCGAAGGCGTAAGTAAGTATTGAAACGTGTAACTCTTCATTAGAACAGAGCGAAATAAGATACACGCGGTGCATCTCCTTAACTCCCAGATTCCGTTTCACTTTTGCCATCGGACATGGATCTGTACGTTCTCACCCGGAATATAGAATCTGTACATTTCAGAAGTTTTCAAATCCGCGTTTGCATTTTTAGCTAAGAGTCCCTTATTTTCACACGTGAATGCTACGCTGAACGGCCTGCCGACGATCAGAAGCGGCGGCGTTGGAATCGAAAAGATGATGCAAAGACAGTTCGACATGTTGCAAGACCGTCACAGTGGCACGTGGTATCTCTTCATATCATGCGCGTCAGCCTTCGGTTTCTTTACGGATCTAATCATGTGCTTGTTCATCGCCTTACTTTGCTTCTCTCTAGTACTGATGAACGAGAATGGTAAATTAGAATTATTTAAAGATTCTTACTAAGGATTCTTATTAAATATCCTTTATAATTTCGAAAAATTTAGAAAAGATAGAAAAAAGCTACAGCAAATTAATAAAATAAAATTATTTTTCGGTATTTAAGCTTTAATATGAAGAGTTCTTATTTCCGCGAGTAATTAGTATGTTGGAGAATATGTTTGAATAATCTTGAGAAATCTTCGAGCTGTTGCTAAGCCTTTCGTTTACCTTCATGGTCCAGACAATGTAGAAGACAGCAAAGCAGGTCTGGCAATATCGCAATCGTTGATGTTAGTCGGTTGGCTGCAATTCGGTATAAGACAGTTCATCGAGACAATGTCGCTGATGACCTCCGTGGAAAGAGTCCTCCAATACAAAAATATTCCCCAGGAGGGGCCAATTATCTCGCCCGACCCGCCGCCACCTACATGGCCATCCCAAGGGCAACTGGTCTTGAAGAACGTCAGCATGAAGTATCGCAGTGATGATCCACTGGTCTTGAAAGTAGGTAAACCGTTCATTTTTGCGGACACTTTTGTGGTTTATCCCCTTGTCGCGTTTCGCAGAATCTGAACGTTTCTATCGAGCCTAGCTGGAAAGTTGGAGTGGTAGGACGAACTGGTGCCGGCAAGTCCTCCTTAATCTCAGCGCTTTTCCGCCTATTCAACGAGGGTCTGGAGGGCGAGATTAGGATTGACGGTCGGGACACGAGTACGGTAGGCCTAAGCGAGCTGCGCTGCAAAATCCCCATCATACCGCAGGAACCGGTGCTCTTCTCTGAGAGTCTGCGCTACAATCTGGACCCGTTCAGTCAATACGATGACACGAAACTGTGGGAGGTGCTGCGGCAAGTCGAATTAAAGGATACAGCATTGGATCAGAAAATCTTCCACGGCGGACACAACTTCAGCGTCGGTCAGAGGCAGCTTATATGTCTGGCCAGGGCCATTCTAAGGAACAATCGCTTGCTCGTTCTCGATGAGGCCACGGCCAATATTGATTCGCAGTGAGTTGTGACGATGTTTTAGCAGTAAGATTGTATTAAAATATTGTTTGGTTAAGATCAGGTAGTTTTGATTGGTTGTTTGTTTACCATTTTCAAAAATTATCTTTTAAATAATTCAATTTTTTTTATTAGTAAAGTATTAATTTTTCAAATAATTCAATATCTTTACAGTATGTTGGAATGCAATTATGATTGATGTTGTAATAAATTCAAGACTGTAGAAAAAGAATTACAGACCTTTTGGATCGAATCAGGTTTCTAGCAAGATCCTGTATCTGTAAGACGCTGTCGTAGACGATTCCTGAATTTAATATATTTGCGAACTTTCTCTAAATTTCTGTTTCTAGCACTGATGCTTTAATTCAAGACGCAATAAGGAGTAATTTTAAAGAATGCACAGTCATCACGATAGCACATCGTTTGAATACAATTATAGACAGCGATCGGATTATCGTAATGGAGAATGGCTCCATCGTGGTAGGTTTCTCGAATTTAATAAAAAGCGTATGTTAGAAAATATGTTAGAGAAAATATTGATCTCAGTAGGCGCAAGTAAAAGTGTAGTCTTCTTTGTAATTGGCCACAAAAAAAATTTGTTTATAATCCATTCTAATCACAAAATTAATAGCACAATTGTTTAAATTTCTCGGAAAGAAAAAGGTTTACACATAAATGAAAATATAGAAGAAAAATAAGTATCGTAAAATGGACATCAAGTGTCCAAATGTTTACACATAGATTTGTCTAAAGACGAATTGAAATTAAATGAGTAGACGTGTAATGTATAGTATATCCATAAAAATTTTATGATTTCCGAAACATTCTCTTGTAAATCAAAACGTGGTTTTTTATGGTTGATATTTTATTAGATAATATGTATATTTTTTCTTAAGAAAATTAGTGTTATATATATCAAGAATAGTAAAGTTTTGTGGGAAATTTTATAATTTCTTCAGGGAGTTCTCTATTAGACATTTTTGGTAATCGGAATTGTCACGCCAACAGGAATTCGGTTGCCCGTACGAGCTGTTGAACGACAAACCGAACGGCTACTTCTCGCAAATGGTAGAGAAAACGGGCAATCAGATGGCACAAAGTCTTTTGGAACAGGCGAAGAAGGCTTGCGAGAAGAACAACGATCATCGTGAATTAAACTTGTTGGCGCAAAATACCAAAAACAAGAGCGATACCGTGATCACAGAACAATCTGCTTTGTAGATTTTTCATTATGCCCAAAGAAATAATATACACTGAAAAACCAGTATGGTTGGCACAACCCATAAAATACTATAGGGGTGAGTCAAAAGGTTGTTGACAAATTTGAGAGACGTGTAGAGGTGTCGAAATAAAGCAACTATTGTTCGAAATAAATTTGTTACAATTTTTTTCTAAAAAATATTTTTTTAGCATTATAATTATTAAATTAATTATCAATTTAATTAGATGTAGTATTTTGGCTTCAACTTAAAACTGTGTTTCAAGGCCGACATTACTCGGCGCGCAGTTCGCTGAGCTAAAAAAGAATGTACACGCAAAAATATTGTCTCGTGCCTATTTTCGTCGTGTATTTTGAAAATACATATGGCTCTGACGAGGCAGTACGTATATATCTGTACCTCAGAGGTAAAAGATCGTATGTCCAGTTTTATATATACATTTCGGGAAAACGACGTTCAAAGTTTTAAATAAGGAAAAAGTATATTTTTATTAAATGTAAAATAAAAGTAGCAATGTAATTTTTAAATATTTATTACAGCAATGAAACTGCCTTGTAGTATAATTGTCAATAACACGTTGTACCTAACCCGAGACCTAACCAAAACTGAGAGTATTATTATTGCGATTGTTTACCGCTAAATAAAAAATTATGTAAAGAAAAATACATTAATTTTAGACACTATTTTAGACACTATAGTCGTTACAGACATAAAACCTTTTACTATATTAAAATTTAAGCTCCTGGTATATTAGAAATAGTACTAACTTAATTTTGACAAAAAGTGGACATACGATCCTTTACCTCTGAGGTACAGATATATAATTCTCGACCTTGAAAAAGATTTATGATCTCCCTCAATTTTTTAAATCTGCGTAGCTGGATGATAACAAAAACCAAACATTGAATTACATTCATAATAATTGGAACTCGGTGTATCAGTCAGCTCGTAATAAATTCTTTTACCTGTTTTTTATGTAGAAATATACATGTATATATATAAGAAAAAAGTAGATATTATATATTTAAGTTTAGATACAGCTTTATTTAAAATGCAACTAAGAATGGATCTAAAATCGATGAATGTACAGAAACTAGAGCACAGTAGCACACTGGCAATCCTTTTGGTAGCTCGAAAAATTAATTGATTCAATCATTTCAGATGTTTTATATCTATTTTAGAAATGTACAATTATTAGGGAGTTTTTGCAATATCGTCTTTCAGATACGATAAACGCAAAATTCACGTTATTCATGTTATCGGGTGGAAAGATCAAACTAACGCACGCAGAGAAAAAAATAAAAAAAGTGCAAAAGACGGTATTGCAAAAACTCCCTATTGTCTACCAAAACTTCAACATAAGATTCTAAAAATATATATAGGCTGCAGAATATATCCTTTCTAAAAAAAGGCATGTTAAATCAATACTCAAATCTATATCGAAATATTGTTGCTCTTTTCCGCAATGCCGATTGGTTCTTTCATTGTGCTTACTTCGTGAGTGGCTGTTATTGTATATTTTGACAGTTATGTGTATCAAGGCTAAATAGCGCGCGCGAAGCGCGGGTCTCTCTCTCTCTCTCTCTGTGGTGTCTAATATAATATACATATAAGTATATTATACAAACTATTTTATACACCACGTCATGTATCTTTACAGACCGGAGCCTTAACATGTCTTTGCAATAAAAAATACTTTGTATTATCCAGAGTAGCAGGGTGACCAAATAATATATTAAAGACGCAATAATGACGTTACCAACAATAATAATACGTCATTAATACATTATTCATCCTGAGAATATCGTGTGCTATTAGAGTACATATTATTAGAGTATATGTGCTGAATTACTGCAATAGAAAAGAAAGAAAGAAAAAAAGAAGAGAGTCGAAGAATTAGCTGTTGATACTTTGCACAAATATATTTACTCCAAGACAAATTAAAATATTGATGTCATTGAGAAAGACTCATGTCAAATGATTCTTCGAAGATAATAAAGAACATGTGAATTAAAATTGAATAAAATAACATATGTTACTTAAAAAGAAAAATGCATTTATTTATAATTTTAATACGTACTAACCTTTTATACATATTATATACTATACACTTATTTTTGTATTATAAATAAACGTAGCTTAAGAAAAAATTTATAGCGATCTTATAGTTTCATATCGTAAACTACTTAAAATCGTATTAAATTTTAATAAAAAGGGTCGTTTTATTGACATATTTTATAATAAATTTTAATGGCAATTTCAATGTGCACGCGGCATCTTTTTGAGATCATTTTTTTAAGGTATCGTTTTACCTTCTTTTAAAATCTTAAACTTTTACCTATAATAAACAAAATTAGAGAATTAAGGCTCCTGATGGGTACTCGCCGCGACCATGAATGTTAGAACACTTTTCGAGAATTGCGAAACTGTAGGTAGGCTACATACATGCCACAAGTATACAAATGTTAAATTTTTACGCGTCAGTCTTTCGCCATTTGTATTAACAATAATATTCCCATTCAGTGCGATGTTTTGAATTGATTTCTTCCAATAGATGACAGGAGGAAAGCAATCTATGCACACTATGCATATCGATTGGGTACCTGTTATTATTGAACCTGTAACAATTTAAAAGCCATATACTATTATTTATACTATTCCTCAATCGCAAAGAGAAAAACAACATAACCATTTCATGATGCTTACAGTTAAGAAATGTAAACATATTATACAAATTTTGATAAAGAATAATATGATAATATACAAATTCTTAAAATAAAATGTAGCACACACGTGTACCTCAATCCAACGTTCAATTTTCGTAGATTTTTGCACTCAGCGAGGGCATCAATACTTCGCGATGTAATGTCAGTGCCCGTTAAATCTAATATTTCCAAGTCTGGACATGAATTTCCTAACTGTATTGTAACAGCCTCGGGTGCGCATAGTGGGGTCCAAATAAAAACGTGGCTCAAATATAAGTTACGCATCCGGCGATTCTTTTCCAGTATTTTGCAAAGAGGTTGAACTGTGATACGTGTCGAACTAAGGTCTAAATCCTTTATAAATTCTAGATTTCCGAGGTACGAAAATCCTTTGGCCGTTATAAGGTCCTGACAATTGCTGAGATCCAATACTAGAAAAATATACATATATATATGTATTAGTCATATAGAATAATTTATCTGTAATTTTAACCATTATATTTAATTTAGGTACCTACCTTTCAAATTTTTGCAGATCTTTGAAATTTTAAATAAGACAAAATCATTAACAAATCGGCAGCTACTTAATCCTAAGTGCGTCAAACGCCTGCCGCAAATGTTGAGCAATTTTTCGAAATGCAAAACAGAAATGTTGCTTGACGTAAGGTCCAAATGTTCTAAATATTTGCATCTGGATTTACATTTGTCAAAGAAATCTATGATATTATAAATAAAAAAGCGGTCCGTATAGCGTATATTTCGTAAGTTCAAATGTGTAAAGAGACGAGGATCCTTTGTTAATTGATTGAGGCGCTTATTTACCTTGCTCATATAGTACAACGACCTCAAATCTAAGTCTCTTAATATTTTAAATATTATTTCATCCTGCAAAGGTAAAATATAAAATTTTAATACATGGGATTATATTATAATAAATATTATTACAAGAAATATATATATATAGACTTCTGTGAATACTTTACAGGAAGTGCAAAAAAACTGCAAAATGGTTGCTCTTTAAATTCATCTGAAGAGAGTTTGATATCTTTTTCAAACTTCTTATTTGTATAAGCTTTCTTATTATCGCTTAATAAATGACGATTCATATTTATCTGTCTGCTCAGAAGATGGCACATTCTCCTTCCAAAATACTTTTTTGCGATTGAGCTTGTCCTTGTCAAAACTTTTTGCTATATCGCTGCAAATAACATTGGAGCAAATTTATTTTTATTATTAAGAGAAGAAGAAATATTAAATTAAATTATTAAATTAAATTATTTTTCTAAAAAATATCAAAACTATTTTATAAGTATTTTGTGCTGTATGTAGGATACTATACTTCTTTTGCGTTTCGCTTTCTCCTCTACGTGAAAGTTTTCCGTTCCGCTATTTATTCTTCTTCTGCCGGAATGCACCCTGACCATTGTGAATATATTCTTCCACCATGACGCTACAAAGGCTTTGAAGCGTTCTTCTTCTCCTTCTTTCTTCATTGAAAAAAAGGAGAAGAGGAATGCTTCGAAGCCATAGTCAGGGTCATGGTGAAAAAATATATTCACAATGGTCAGGGTGCATTCCGGCAGAAAAAGAATAAATAGCCGAACGAAAAAGTTTTCACGTAGAGGAGAAAGTGAAACGGAAAAGAAGTATAGTATCCTATATACAGCACAAAATACTTATAAAATAGTTTTAATATTTTTTAGAAAAATAATTTAAAATAATTCGCAAAAATATTTTTAGAATGTTTCTATGTCCGCCAGATCATGCCAGAAAAATATTTTTAAAAATGTTTTTAAAAGATTGCATACAAAATATGTTCAATAATATTTTTAAAATGTTTTAGAAATATTGCTTCAAAAAATAAAATATATTTAAATTAAACAATATTTCTAAAAGATTTTACAAATATTATTGAATATATGTATTTGTATGCAATCTTTTTTAAAAACATTTTTGGAAATATTTTTTTGACATGTTCTGGCGGACATAGAAACATTCTAAAAATATTTTTGTAAACTATTTTAAAAAATATTTTGTACTGTATGAGATAGGAGATAACCAATCAGAACGTTTCTCGAAAGACTGTTCCGATTTTTAATGACCGGGTTCTCTATGCATAAAAAAAACGGAAATACATGGTAATTTTTTTATTAACCCTTTAGGTCCGAGCGTGCCATATTTGCCTATATATGAATATAGGCCCCTGTAGTATGAGAAACAGTCAACGACATTTCCCATATTTGGAAATAAAAATTGCGAAATGAGCAGTCTAGAAGTATATAGAAATCTGTGGAAAAATCCATCCAGTGGAAAAACTCTAAAGTAACGTGATAAGTTATTGTGAATGAACAAAAAGAAAAAGAATACGCTTTTATATCACTTTTAAGAAAACCATGAAGGCCTTTTCTCTTGCCTTCTCACATCAATTGCATAATCTGCAGATAAAAGAATATTTAACTCGCTATAATTGTCCTCACTTCCTAATGATGTTTTTACGTTTACATTTACGATGAGAGTGCGCAATTAATTTATATAATCTATTTATAGATTATTATAATATATATACCTTTAGGATATTTTATAACGCGAGATTTCAAGCTAACGGATTGTTTCAAATCAGATTTCAAGTAATTTTCAAATTTTATCCATTAGCCAATAATTAAAGTAATTGCACATTTTACTTAAAATGATTTTAATAAGTCAACAGCACATCTTGATGCGATTTCTCGTTTATTCGCATGCGATCTAATAAATTTCATCATACACAGTACGGCAGCATTTGCAATAATTTACTATATCGAATTAGCACGAAAAATGATACTTTTTTATATAACTTAATTAGAAATAAATATTTATTACCTTGTTTCAATTACTATCCACCTTGGTTGAAATATAATATAAAAATCTTCGTCAAAACGAGCAAACTGTATCACAAACCATGCGGCACAGCTCAACAGGCAGTTAAAAATGGTACCTACCACGAGGGAGTACAGACTGCATCTAACATTATATACTAGATACTATAGACTACTAAAGGCCATCACACACAAAATGCATAACGTCGCATAAGCATAGCATAAGACCGCTGGACCAATGAGCATCTTATGTAAATTAATATGGCGACTTTATGCTGGATGCTCATTGGTCCAGCGGTCTTATGCTATGCTTATGCTACGCTATGCATTTTGTGTGTGATGGCCTTAACTTCTACAAAATACATTGATCTGAAAAGTATGTATGTACCATAGACTATAAGTCTATGGTATGTACAGACGGCGTCATTAATGCCTGGACACCAAAATTGAATGTGTTTCGGAAACTCACTCTTCGTCTCTTTCTAACTGACCCCCTTAGAAAGAGACGAAGAGTGAGTTTCCGAAATGCATCCAATTTTGGTGTCCAGGCATTAATGACGCCGTCTGTACATACACACGGCGTTAATGCCTGTTCCACGGAAGTTGATGCATTTTGGAACGCATTCGAAACGCGTGCAACTTTCTAATGACTCGTGCACGGTAATTAATCGAGAAGCGGCAACGCTGTCTCTTACCCGATAAAAACAGTACGTGAAATCCACGTTATTGCTATGTGGATCAGCATCGTGGAATCCACGTGGATATTCGAGTGGACAACCGCTCAAGAACGGTACTCTAATCCACGTGGAATGCACATGACGTTCCACGAAATTTCCACGTAAATTTTAATTTTATTAATGGAGTGAATTTCTTCCACTCCATATATACAAGGTTTTAAAAAGTCTCAAAAATAGAGGAAAAAAGTACAACTAGCAGTAACATGTTAGTTTCTTGGTGTTTAATACTGGATATAAAGGGTGCATTCGGGGAGACGCTATTATAACGCTATAAATGCAAAAGCTGTGAACAACGTTCGGGGAGCTAATAGCACGATAGCGATAGCAAGCTCCCCGAACGCAGCTTTAGAATAAAATTGCAATGTGGCCGATGATGCGAGTTGTGCGAGTGCAAGTGTGAATAACAAACGAGCAATTAGCCTTGCTTTCTTCTATTGTTTTTTATTTTAACTTTATTGAATTGTATGCCATTATTTTACCTACAACTTTTATTTGATCACAATTACACAGCAAATAGAATACTACCTGTATCATCAATTATTTACCATTCTTTGCACGCGCAGCATCTTCTGGAAACAATTTGATAGAATAATTTATTCCTTTTTCTTCATCAAACAGATTAATAACTTCACTTGATTCTTGGTTAATTGTTGGAATTAACATCGGTTACGTTTCGTTATCTGCAATATTCTGAAGCAGCCCTATACGCAATCAAGTGTTCGAAGTGAGAATAAGCGTCAATAGCATTTCGTGCCTCACCTCGAAAATAATAGCGAAAATAGCGCGAGTAATGACGTGTCACGCTGCCTTTAGAGTGACGTCATCATTGTATATCATAGCGCCACAAAGCGTCCCCTCGTACGGTTTTGGACGATAATTGTGCTAATAGTGTGCTCCCCGAATGCACCCAAAGAAGTACCGCCGCGGTCACCCATCCAAGTAGCAATCGCATCCATCGTCGCTTGACTTTTCTGATCGAACGGAGTAGCGGTGAACTTCTGACTCTAACGCTGCCTTTTTCTCTATAACACTCTTATTTAACCTAATCTTTTGTTTGTAACAAGATAACAATTAGGTTTATAATAATTTATTTCTGACATTATTTGTAAAAAAAATAGATAGCATACTGCACACGCACACATTTTTTGTAACACAGTAAAATTTTTCTATTGATTATCCATTAAATGCGTCCCATTTAGCTATGTTGTGATTAAACAATATTTTCTGATTGATAAATCATATAATGTATATATATTATATACATCAGTAGAATAATAGAAACATACACGTAAAATCTACATTGATACTACGTGAATGAGGTACTTCGATTTGGCGATGGAAAAAAAACGTCGAATCCACGTGGATAAGGTACTTCGATATTGTCGATGAAAAAGAAACGTTGAATCCACGTGGATAACTCGCGGATGATTCTCTATCCACGTAGTCCACGTAAATTACGTGGATTCGACGTGGATGTGACGTAACTGTTTTTATCGGGTAGCGGCTGGCGCGCGTATATATTTTGACGCGACGTAAGTTTGAAATAAATATACAAAGTGACAAGATATATTTTTAATTTATTTTAACCATAATACTGTTTGTGCTTTTGCAGAATGCAGGAAATACAGATTCCAAATATATTGATAAGTCTATCGGTGCGGTGCAAATGGTATTGTCACTGGCATAATATATGAACTTAGCCCCCGAAGCAAGCACTCCGGAGCACTCTGTAAATTGACATGATTTTTCTATCGATTGGGAGCTGATGCGGTATTAGAAGTAACAGTATGTCTGATTTTGTTTCAAAAGCTGCCAAAGAGTTCCTCTTGAGCATTATAAAGTCAGTAAAGAAGGCATAAAAAATCAGTTATTAATGTTGTCCTATTAAGACGTGTCCATCAGGTAAGACACATACTTGTTTATGAAAACGGATGGTGGTCAATTCATTTATAATAATCTTTATTTATAGTATTACCTACTTCTTTATTTATAATATTCTTCTATTACATGGTTGATTTTGTTTCAGAAGCTGCCAAAGAGTTTCGATAGTTATTTAAAGTCAAAGTTTGAAAAAGTCAATTTTTGTATTTATAAATGAATTTTTAAAATGCAAATATTTAGATATAAATTTTAATGTAAATCATAAATAATTAAAAGATCCTTGGGGGAGTTAAATATCCTGACTTTTTTTATTTCCTAAGGGTTTTGTGAAGATGCAAGGAAGCTATAACGAATTAGTACAATCAAATAAAGATTTCATTAAGATGGTGGACAATTTGAGTCACAAACTACGGAAAAAGAAACAGGACATGAGAGAAACCTTGGAA
The DNA here is from genome assembly GCA_035220615.1 of Leptothorax acervorum. Taxonomy (NCBI): domain Eukaryota; kingdom Metazoa; phylum Arthropoda; class Insecta; order Hymenoptera; family Formicidae; genus Leptothorax; species Leptothorax acervorum. The sequence continues at coordinate 926,860 of JASTWQ010000051.1, read as the reverse complement.
ACTTCTCTGAGAAAAATTTCGACAATGAGACGTGATTCAGGATTATCGACCACGAGTTCCATCGTTGTAAGATGAACTTTATCTCTCGCCATTTTTAATTAAAAAACAGGAACCGTCGATATTCTTTATATATCAGATTTGTTTAACACAAATACATTCCTAACATAACAAGATAATTGAAAAGATATATTTGTACAATACGTTTGCGTTAAAGATAATTAATACAGCTGTAGTTGCTGATTGGCAATTATTAAATTAAAAAGAGTTCCCAAAGTGTGCTATAACCAGAGAATTTTAGTGGTTTTTAAATATACTCATTAATTTTCTTAACATTGTTTTCTTAATATCTTTCATGATCAGAGCGCGGCTATCTCCATCGAGCTGTGTCTCCGTTGCGAGAGCCAATCAAGTAATTAAATTGTTATTTTGCCTTTGTGCAGCAGTCGGACATCGACGATTCCGATTATGCGGAGAACAGCCCGGAAGCCGAGATTATTGCACGCGGCCAAATATCTGGCAGGGTGTACAAGGAATATTTTCATCGCGGTGGCAACTACTTTACCCTGTTTATAATGCTGCTGCTCTTCGTCATCAGTCAGGTCGCCACTACCGGGAATGATTATTGGCTCTCGTACTGGACAAGTTTAGAAAATGTTAGACGCATTAAAAACTTTAGTGAGGCCAAACAGTTCGCAAACATGTACAACGACAGTTTTCTTGGGTCGATCTTCACGCTGAACCCAGACGGCCTGCTCAGTACTGTGGATGCCATATACGTATACACATTCTGTATCATCGCCTGTACTGCTACGACGCTATTCCACAGCTTCCTCTACATGAAAATCTGCATGAACTCGAGCTGCAACCTCCACAACACCATGTTTTCCAAACTGCTGCAGGCGCGCATGTTATTCTTTCACACCAATCCTTCTGGTAAGCACCAATCGCAATAAGCAAAGAAAATAGTGCCAAAAAAAGATTTTAAAAATTTTACAAAATTTTAAATCCACAAGCAAGAGAAATTTAACGTATCTTAATCGATTTTGATTTTATCTGGCAGTAGTAAAAATCTTTATCGTCATTCATGAAGATATGATGCGGGACAATTGGGCATAGATTCTTCTTCGAATATCTATAGTGTCAGAAATATAAATAATCAAAATTACGGTCTTCAATTCCCAGATTTTTGTAAATGTTTAAATTTAGTGATTTTCGGTTTCCAGGGAGAATTTTAAACAGATTTTCGAAAGACATGGGCACTATAGACGAGTTACTGCCCAAAGTGATGTTAGAGGCTCTCCAGGTGTTATGCGCAATGTGCGGTATATTCATCATGGAAGCGATAATTAATCAATGGATGCTGATACCGATAGCACTATCTGAAGACCGCTCAGAACGTCAAACGTCTCAAAGGCGTTAGTAAGTATTGAAACGAGTAACAGTTTATATAAGCGCGATATATCATAACTTTTAGATTCCTTAGATTTTGACTCTTCCCATCAAACATGGATCTGTAAATTCTCACTCAGAATTTGTAAGTTCCAGAAGTTTAAATTCGCGTTTGCATTTTCAGCGAAGAGTCCCTTATTTTCGCACGTGAACGCTACACTGAACAGCCTGCCGACGATCAGAAGCGGCGGCCGCGGCGCCGGAATCGAGAAGATGATGCGAAGACAGATCGACATGTTGCAAGGCCGTCACAGTGGCACATGGTATCTCTGCATAACATGCGCGTCAGCCTTCGGTTCCTTTACGGATCTGATCATGTGCTTGTTCATCGCCTTGCTTTGCTTCTCTCTAGTACTGATGAACGAGAATGGTAAATTTGAATTAACTAAAAATTGCTTAGTTATTGAGAATTAAATATCTTTCAAAAATTCGAAGAGTTTCGAGAAGATGCAAAACGAATTAATTATAAAATCAAATAATCTCTCAGTATTTAAGCTTTTCAATATAAATAGTTCTTATTTCCACGAGAGATTAGTGTTTTGGTAAATATATACCTTCGGAAAATTTTGAGATATCTTCGAGCTATCGCTAATCCTTTCGTTAATACTTATGCTGCAGACAGTGTAGAAGACAGCAAAGCAGGTCTGGCGATATCACAATCATTGCTCTTAATCGGTTGCTTGCAACACGGCATAAAGCAGTCCACCGAGACGATGTCGCTGATGACTTCCGTGGAGAGAATTCTCCAGTATACAAATCTTCCCCAGGAGGGACCCATTACCTCGGACAATCCGCCGCCGCCTACATGGCCATCCCAAGGACAATTGGTCTTGAAGGACGTCAGCATGAAGTATCGCAGTGCTAACCCACTAGTCTTGAAAGTAGGTAAACCGTTCATTTTTGCGGATATCATTTTTGTGTTTTATCTCCTTGTCGCGTTTTGCAGAATCTGAACGTTTCTATGGAGCCTGGCTGGAAAGTTGGAGTGGTAGGACGAACTGGCGCCGGCAAGTCCTCCTTGATCTCAGCGCTCTTCCGCCTATTCAACGAGGGTTTGGAGGGCGAGATTAGAATTGACGGTCGGGACACGAGCACGGTAGGCCTGAGCGAGCTGCGCTGCAAAATCTCCATCATACCGCAGGAACCGGTGCTCTTCTCTGAGAGTCTGCGTTACAATCTGGATCCGTTCAGTCAGTACAATGACACGAAACTGTGGGACGTGCTGCGGCAAGTCGAATTAAACGATACCGCATTGGATCAGGATATCTTCTACGGCGGACACAACTTCAGTGTCGGCCAGAGGCAGCTCATATGTCTGGCCAGGGCCATTCTGAGGAATAATCGCTTGCTCGTTCTCGATGAGGCCACGGCTAATATTGATTCGTAGTGAGTTTCGACAATATTTTAGCTGTAGAAGATTGTATTTAAATATTGTTTGGTAAAGATCAGGTGGTTTTGATTGGTTAACTGTTTGAATTTGAATAAATTATCGCATATAAGTAATTCAAATTTTTTATTAGTAAAGTATTAATTTTCTGAATGGTTCAGTGTCTTTACAGTAGGTATAGTGGAATACAATTATGATTTATGTTGTAATGAATTTAAAGCTTTAAAAAAAGAATAGATCTTTTTGATCGAATCAAGTTTCTAGCAAGATTCTGTATCTGTAGGACGCTGTCGTAGACGATTCCTGAATTTAATATATTTGCGAAATTTCTCTAAATTTCTGTTTCTAGCACCGATGCTTTAATTCAAAACACAATAAAGAGCAATTTTAAAGAATGCACCGTCATCACGATAGCACATCGTTTGAATACCATTATAGACAGCGATCGGATCATCGTAATGGAGAACGGCACCATCGTGGTAGGTTTCTCCAATTTAACAAAGCATATGTTAGAAAACATATATTAGAGAAAATATAGATTTTAGTAAACGCAACCCAAAAAGTGGATTTCTTTATAATTGTCTACAAAGAAAATTTGCTTATAATTATTCGTATCACAAAATTAATAGTAGGTACAATAGTTAAAATCACAATCGTTTAAATTGCTCGAAAAGGAGAATTCATAAATGAATATGTAGAAGGATAACTATCGTAAGATAAGTATTTAATGTCTGAGTTTTACATTTAGAATTGTGTAAAATAGAAATAAAATTAAATGAATGAAGTTCTAATGTAAAGTATATCTATGAAAATTTTGAAATGTCCGAAAAACTCGTTTTTATAATCAAACTTAGTTTTTCGCAGCTGATATCTCTTTGGATAATACGTATTCTTTTCTGAAAAATATCAGTGTTATATGTACATAAAATAGTCAAGTTTTGTGAAAAATCTTATAATTTTCTCGGGGAGAGTTTCCTATTAGGTATTTTTGATGATCGGAATTATCACGCCAACAGGAATTCGGTTGCCCGTACGAGCTGTTGCACGACAAACCGAACGGATACTTCTCGCAAATGGTGGAGAAAACGGGTAATCAGATGGCACAAAATCTTGTGGAACAGGCAAAGAAGGCGTACGAGAAGAACAACGATCATCGTGAATTGAACTTGGCGCAAAATACGGAAAGCGAAAGCGACACTACGATCACCGAAAAATCCGCTTTGTAGATTTTTTATTACGCTATACAGAAAATATATATTTAATTATATATACATATATATAATTTATTGTATACAGAGTGATTCAAAAGGTTGTTGCCAAACTTAAGAGTTGTATAGAAGTGTCGGAATAGAGTAACTTTGATTAAGAACTCTGGTTCTACGAATAAATTTGTCATGAATTTTTCAGTTCTCTATACGCCCCTTAAGTTTGTCAATAATGTTTTAAATTACCCTATATATTGTATATACACACACATATGTATACAGGTATGTCCCGTTTTACGATGATCCATTTTACGACTTTTCGCATTAATAACCTTTTCAAAATTACCTGAAAATGCAAAAAATGGGAGAAAAAGTATAAATAAAACATGTGTTAAATGTTTAAAATAATTTATTATTTTTAAAAAGCAATAATAGTATATACTTGCAAAAATTCATTTTACAACTTATTTTGCTGATACCTAACTTGTCATAAAACGGGTCCTACTTGTATATGTATATGCATATGCATGTATGTATATAGTAGTATATGTATACTTGTCCTTTCATACCAGTAAGTACACGATCAAATTTATGAAGAAAGAAAAGAATAAAGAAAAAAAGGAACGATATTGTAAGAAGATTACACAAATTGAGGATTAAGATGCGGCTATATGTTTAGTGTATTACATGTCAGTTTCTATTCTCTTTTCAGTTTTAGAGTTTAAACTAATTTATTAACAGTGAGTTTGCCTGCCTCCTTAAATATATTTTTAAGCTAAACTTTGACTAGAAGATACGTTGCTAATAAAAGATATATAAGTTTACCTATTTCTTTGTGTGTTGTCAAAAAAGTTAGAACTTTTTAATCTTGGAATTAAAAATAAACAGTAAATGATAAGGAGAACCTATAATGACGGTTTTTTTTACCACTTACTATATTTATTCAATTTATTGCAATAATTATTACAACATGCTTCAGTGGTCAAATTCGTGGGGCTAAAAGGCACCCATCTTATGTAGGCTGCGGTCCACTTGACGCTCCAAATGCTTCGAAAAGCATTCCTCTTCTCCTTTCTTTCAATGAAGACAGAAGGAGAAGAAGAACGCTTCAAAGCATTTGTAGCGTCAAGTGGACCTCAGCCACAGATAGTAAGGAAGTTCAAATTCGAATCTTGACTAAGGTAATATTTTTCGCAATAAGTTCTTTACAGTTTGATTATTAAATTGATTATCAATTTAATTACGTGTACTATTTAGGCTTCATCTTTGCTGAACTGAAAAAGAATGTATACGTACAAAATATTATTAGGTAAAAAGATCCAACTCAACCAATAAGGCATATTTCTATTATTTGTGAAATAAAATCTTACAATAAAAATCAAATTAAAAGAAACGGAAGAAATGCGATATACAATGAAAGGATTAAGTAAAATACAACACGTAAAACAAAAAACAAGAAATGCATTACGTAGCTGCATTTATACAACACCTACAGGACAGTTATCGTTAATGTTTCTTGTACCAAGAATGTCTCTTATAAATTTTAGCTAAAAATATTCCAAAATGACGGCGCTGCAACTGTTGCCGTGGAGGTCCTCCGCCGACACGCGCGTAGTTTCTGCAAGTATATCTCAGTCATGGCGAATCTAAAAAAAAAAAAAATTTTTGCTTATTCGTGAATAGTGTGGCTACAATGTAGCGTACGGTTTTTTTTTCTATTGTTGGGGAAATAGCGGTGAGTTGAAGAAAAAAAACCGTATTTTTCACAGATATTTGACAAGAAAAAAATTAGTAAAAAAATAATTAATCAACTCATCGCAAAAATGGTACGCTATAACATTGTAATAGATAATGTATCTAAGAGTATTGTGTTTAAATTTCAAGACAATCGGACCGGTAGTTTCCGAGATCTACTTGCAGCCAGGTCGAAAAATGTAGTTTCGAGATAAACGCAAAGGAAAGTAAGTGTTTGGTTATTCGAGTGACGGTGCGGTTTTAGCTTGGCTTACCTTCAATCAGCGATTCCTGGCACATACAATGTTCCTTTGGCAGCTGTTTGGGCCGATCTTGGGCCTCTTTTTGAGACGATCTACGTGCATGGCGAGCTTCTATTCGTTCTTGTCTGAGCTCGGATCTCGGTATCGCAGCGCCAGCGGCTCGACCTGTCTTCTTAGAAATACCTATAACGTCGGCAATTTTCGAATTTTAAGACCGGCGACGGCTTAAATTGTTAGTAGAACTTCTAAGTTAATTATAAGCAAAAAAAAACAATTTTTGGAAAATTCCAGGGTGGTCAGAGACGCCTTAAAGTATAGGTAAGTACCTTATTAATACGTTTAAATTTTGTTCAATTCTTCCAGGAAAAACTTTTGTACATCGTTTGTATATGTACATACAACAGAATTTTTTAACAAAAGAAAATAATTCCACACTGATTCACGTGTTACTATCTCTACACCGCTCCTTTCAATGACATATTGCAACCATTCTATATTACAGATTGAATATACCCAGTTAAAAGTAATTAGTCGAATTGATGTCGATTTGATATCGATGCGTTTATAAATGGTCGCTATCAAATACTATAATTGTAAATAGTTGATATTCTTGTTATCTTCGGCCTTATTATATTTTTAAGTTAATTGAGCAATTGTGAATATTTCGATTAGATATCTAATGTCTTTTGACCCCCCCCCCCTCTAATTCCACCTTGAATACACAGTATATTATAGTATGTGTGTATAGTCTTTTCTTTTTCAGAGTACTTTTCGGAAGAAAATTGTTAAAATTATTGGAGTAGATCAGAGTTAAAGCGTGAAAATTTCAGCGAGAATGCCCTATATCTCATATACATTATACAGGGTGTACCTAAACTGGCGATAAATATTTTAATGACAAATTCTTTGTAACATTTTAAGACGAAAATTCTAATACGAAAATGCCGAAACTATAATAGTTTTTGAGTGACAAAAGTGTAAAGTGGTTAATATTTCGCGCGCAACATGGCCAATGATAAAGGTGCTTCCATAAATCGAATTCCTTTGACAGTAATGTAAAATTATTGTAAAAGATTCAAAAGTTTTATTAAGAAACTATTTTTGTTTGTCCGTAATAAATTATAAAAACTGTTTAAAAGTATTTATTAACTATTATAGCCTCGGCGATTTCGTATTAGAAGTTTTGTCTTAAAATGTTACGAAGTATTTGTCTTTAAAATATTTATCGCCAGTTTAGGTACACCCGGTGTATGTATATAGCCTCGGATAGTAGACGAGGGCATTTCGTCGATACGTTAAAAAAATTTTTGACTTTTTGAAATAGTCTTAGTTCTTTGCTGTTTTCATATCTTAGAATTCATTTCAAACAAATCTTATCGTATGCATCTTGTTGGGGGCAAAATTTGCAACAAAAAAGGATCCTTGCATTTTTGTCATACAATAAACGCTTTTTTTTTTTTGACGCGCAAAGTTATCCAATATTGTGCACAGGTCGGATAACGCTTGTTTTACACTAAAATAATTATTTTTTTTTTCCATTAAAATTCATGTGATTATTCGTAATTATTCGTATTATTTATAAACAGATAGTGCATCTTTTGACTCTTTTCCACACCACCTCTGAAGTAAAACCAATGGTGCATTTTTTTTATTTTGTGGTTTCATCAGTAGGCCTAATCCACAAGCATTGAAGATATGTTCTTTCGATGTGATAATCATTTGGAGATTCCTTAGATATTAAAATTATCCAACACGCACACAGATGTTTATGAAAATTTACATCTGCCTCTAAAAAAACTCGTAGGTATGTCCTTCGCAAATTTGGACACCAAGACCAAGAAGATGAGCAAAACGAGGCACAAAAGGACGGAAGTGTCGTAGAAGATATGGAAACTCAAGATGAACCCATAGATACTGAGGATTGAAATAATTACCCAAGGCGCAGATGTTAATTTTTATCAACACATCTGCATGTTGGATAATTTTAGTATCCAAGGAATTTTAATAATCACCGGCGCAATATAAAAAAAACGACGAAATCGAGGGTTTTCGGGATCCGAGTTTCGGAGTTTGACGGCGCGTGCAAGCTAAATGACTGACTTAACGATAAATGTTGTTCAGATCATTATTGTAGATGATTTTACGCTCTACAAAAAAGGTACGTATAGTTTGTTACCCTATCTTGCTTAGTTTTCGAGATATTTGAGAAAGAACAAAAAAGTCGCGTTTTTAATATTGTTAATAACTTTTTGTCCTCCGTTAATTTTGCGAAGCAAAATAAATCCCTCTTAAAGTACCTCAAATCAAAGCGATTCATGGTGGTTGCAACCTGGGAAGACTAATTGGAAGGTTCGATGTCTAATATGACTGGCCTAAGATTTCTCGCTGTTTGCCAGACTCATCGGCGCGACGGAGAGATCAAGAGAGATTCAGTGCGCGAGAAGGAGACAAGAACATATGTGACTGTCCTCGTCTAACTATCCGAAGCGACCGAAGCGAGCCGAAGCCTGCTGAGGTTCCGAGCGCATACGTATGTACATACGTGCTTTCTTTTGTGTGCATGTCCCTATACTCCGAGCTACACTCCCTATATCGCTTGGCTCTCCGTGGCTTGCAGTCCCATTTCTGGGACTTTTGGATCGTATTGTCGCGATACAACTACCTTAAATTCAACCAAAAATCGTTGGTTTTTTTCGGTTGCCACTTCTCAGAAGGTAATGGCAACTCACCGAGAATGTTTTGTTGTCTACAGACAGCCGGAAATTGGCGTAAATTTTAGGTCCCATATATTTGACGCACACAGATATATACAGAAGGCAATAGTTACCATGCTCGGAATCCATGCGTCGTTAATTTGTCTGGATGGCGTTTCTCTATGTGGTCTTGTAAATTAGCGATTTCCCAATACTCCCATGTACCAACAATTACTTCAAAACAATATTTACAAATTGCCTTACAATCTAAGTCAAAATAATGTTGCAGTAACGAGGGAGGTAATTGATCGTCTTTAACAAATATATTATGTTCAAGTAAGTGCCTTATTAATATATTTATATTTTGTTTGACTCTAGGAGCAAAAAGTTTTTTACACTTGTTGCACTGAATGCAAGTATTTTTTAAAGTATGAAAATAAGCCCACAATAATTCACGACCTATTATCTCTGGTTTTCCATTCGATGCCATTGCAACTGTTCTATATCAGATAGCGTTGGGTACTACACGTGGGACAGAAATCACCTCAACACGTGTTTACAACATTGATTGTAGAAAATAGTGATGAGCGTGCTTTTAGAAAAAATCAAGTTTCAAATCGATCCGTGAATTGGAATAACCAAAATCGATTTACTAAAAGAATCGATTTTCTAAAAATCGATCCCAAAAATCGCATGCAATGAGCATTTAAACTCATTTAAGTTAACAATAAAAGGAATTATGTTACGCTCGATGAAAGCAACAGCTAATAGGAGTGACAGACAGCCAATTTTCGAGCAATCAAATAAGGATGTTTAAAAATATAATAAAATCAAACTTATTTATTGAAAACTTTAAAATTAGAAAACTGTTAACGCGCGCGCTCGCGCGCGTTTCAAACTAAAATTGGCCTTCTTCGGCTGCATTCTGATATTCACTGCAAATACTGTAAGCATCATTCTGTCTTCGTTGCACATTGTATATCAAACGAAGATGGAGCGATGCTTACAGTACTTACTTGCAGTGAATATCTTGAATGCAGTCTTCGAAACATTTAAAAAAAGGGGATTCTGCAGCCAAGGCCGAACTTCGACGATGTCGATAATTTCGACCGTTTTCTATATTGCCGACCTATGTCTGTCCTTGTATAGACTATGATCTAAACAAGGATAGTACCTACAATAACCTACATTGCATTCATAAAATGCAACTGAGAAAAATCTTTTTTTGTAGGCGTTAAATCTTAGTTCTACTTGCACGATATTATTCTTACATGTTTTCCCTAGAGTAAGCGACTTTCATTTTGTATATATAAACTACAGTATTTTTGTTTTAATCAAATATTGTCATCAGGTGACTAGCTATTATGTGCCCAAATTAGTATTATTTTAAATTCTTTTTTTGGTTTTTGATATAAAATCGCGTGCCATACCCTAGATTTTTGTGCGCACTTTAATTCTGTAAAAGATTTTTGCAATTCTGTAAAGCTAATTAAAAGATTTCTCTAATTCCGATAATGTCGGTAAATGATACGGCTGCAGAATCCCCTTAAGAGGATAAAATACAATAATTACGTCCTACTGATAAAAGAAAATCGAAATAAGGTCCACATTTAAAAATTGACCGAGGTCAAAGTCGAACATATATAATTATAAGTAAAGAATTTTCGGTTTTAGTCTTCAGTTGAAGCAGTAACTAGGATTTTCAAATTCCTAGAAATTCCAGATCCTTGGTAGTAACTTTTGCTTACAGTCTTTATTATCACTTGCATAGTCCTTTTAAGTACACAAAAAAGCAATAGATATCCTAATTGTATCAAATGCTGAACCCAGCGTGAATTCTTTATTAAACAAAATTTGATAAATAAGCATATTAACGGATCAAAAATCGATTCTTTATTAAAGGAATCGATTTGTACAAAAATAAGAAATAAATTGATTTAAAAAAATCGCTTTTTGGAGAAAAAGATCAATTTCCTGAAAATCGAATCGAGATTGCTCATCACTAGTTGAAAATCGAAGAGAGAGGAATTGTTTTCTATTCAAGTGTAAATATTGATATTTGAAATAGTTCGAACTGTTAAGGCCCTTGCATAATGCCAGGCAACAAGCCATAGGAACAGGAAATAACCAAAAATTCGTCAATACAAACCTAAAAAATTCGAACGCTATGATTGGTTGGCAACAGGCAATAGGCACAGAATTTCCAACGTGACGGAAATTCTGTGCCTATCGCCTGTGTCATCGTCTATTCTGTATAGATACAAGGTTTCTGATTTCTCTGTTCCCTGTTCCTATTGCCTGTTGCCTAACCAGTATTATATACCAATTTTTATTTTCTTTTAAGTTTTAGTTTAAACTAAATTATTCACAGCAGAGAGTTTACCTGTCTTCTTAAAAAATTTTTAAATTTTACAATTAAATAAACAACAGATGATAAGGAGAACCTATAACGGTTCCTGACGGTTTTCTTTATTACTTACTAATTATTGCAATAATTATTACATCCCTCAATTTAATTACTTGTACTAATTCTGCTTCAACTTGAGACTGTGTTTCAAGATCGACATTACTGGGCGCGCAGTTTGTTGAGCTGGAAAAGAATGTACACGTAAAAATATTATTAAGCAAAGAGATCCAGCTCGACCGATAAGTTATATTTGCGAAATAAAACGTTATTATAAGAATCAAATTAAAAGAAAAGGAAGAAATGCGATATATGGAAAGAATGAAGTAAAATACAACACGTAAAAAAAAACAAGAAAGACATTACGTTGCTGCACTTATACAACGTACAGGACATTTATCGTTAATATTACTTGTACCCTTATCAGTAATGCTTAAAGCAGATAGAAAAAGCAACGACTATAGTTACTGATGGTTTTAGTAAAAAATTTACGATTAGACTGCATACTAATGCATTGTTCGATAATAAATCGATGAGCGCGTGTTGAACCAATTAATTTCTTCACTATCGTAATTTTATATTGAATTATACAATATGCTATAGATACGCCATCACACAAACTTCGGAAAATCTAAGATGATAAAATTAATTAAAGTATTTTTCACGCGCTATGAAATTATGAAACCTTATGTTAGAAACCCAATATTAAAGGCTCGGAAAAATTTATGATACTCTCTAAGTAACATCAATTTTAACGCACGTTACGATTCAAGAGATGTTCTCAATTATAGTAAATGTTTCATTAGTAAATGTGTCAGTTCTCATTCCTTTTTCCTAGAAGGATTGTCATCCAAGTGGGTGAGCGTGTAACGTTCTGACGCATTTTCTCTTTCGTCCAGATACTGGAATCGCGAGCTGGACAAACTGAAGAACCTAGAATACACCGTGGGTAAAAACGGGCAGAAAATGCTACTGAAAAAGGACGCCCGTCCGAGATTATACAAGGCGATCTTCAACGCTTTTTGGTTGCCATATTTCATAGTCGGAGTCTACACATTTATCCAAGTATATCGATACTTTTGCGAAGAAGTCATCTGATATAAATAACCGCGAGACTTCATTAGATAAATCGATATCGAAATATATCATACATTTGGTGTCACCAAATATGTTCGTGATAAAGAGAAGTATTTAAAAAATACCTATATCTATTTTAAAGAAACATTGGAAAAAAATTGTTGAGTTATATGTCTATCGCTCCATAAATCCAGCTAATAAAAAAGAAGAAAACAATTGTTAATTTGAGTCTTTCCTCTTTTTTTTTCTCTGTCTCTTTTCTCACTTCTTCGTCTTCTTCTTAAAGCAATTACATTCATAACTTTCATAAGCCCGTACGAATCGTCAAATTTTCTTGCTTTTAGTGCAGCGTGGTACGCGTCACGATACCAATCTTTCAGAGTTGGATTATCGACTATTTCGCCAAAAACTCGACTGCAAAGTACAAGACAGAGATGAACGAAGTGATAATCTACATCGTATTCTTGGTCATTTGCAATATCATCTCCGTTCTAATAATACATCAGACCACGCTGCTGTCGCTGCAGATCGGTATGAGGGTACGCGTCTCCTGCAGTTCCCTTCTCTACCGAAAGGTAATGTTGTGAATTAATTTTTCGAGTCTTATAAGATCTTTGCTTAGTTTTTTATACGTAGACTCATCATCAAGAAGATCAGTCATTTGGTTCGTGTAATCACATTTATCCATAATGACGGTGATCTGACCTTTATCGGCCTTAGTAACAAAAATATCATTGTTATCCCGTAAGAATTTTTTACATTTCTTAAATTCGCTCAGAATAAACCGATCTATGTAGTCGATGTGTTCGGGCTTATTAAGGAAAACTTGCAAGGATTTCGCAAGCGAATTACGTACCGAATTAATTACATTCTGTGGTACTTTATAGCTATTAATCTCGAAATTCTTTATAGCATCTAAAGTAGTGCGTAATTGATCTTCTTTGTCAGAGTATATAACCGGTAAACCAAACTTATCTTTGAATAAAAAAATATTTCTGTAATTATTTATATTAGTTATGATCTCACCGATTTCACTATATTGTTTTAAAATCAAGAGCTTTCTAAAACTTATATCTTAATAAAAACAACTTATTTGTGTCCTATTTTATAAATATGTTAAATAATTTTAAATTTATTTGACGCACGTAGTACAAACGGTAACATTACTATCGATTTATTTGGCGATTTACATATGACGTTTATTTAAAAAACGGAGAATAGAAGTCGATACCAGAAATAATGTTGTTCACTAAATATAAAATTTATTATGTAGTAGCAGTAAAACACACAAACAAAACTAAAACTTTTTCGAAAACTGTTGCAGTTATTACGATTGAACACAGCATCCATGAATCAAACGGGTACTGGACAGATCATGAACCTTCTCAGCAATGATGTCACTCGCTTCGATCAGTTAATGCAGTACCTGACTTACATATGGATCATGCCTATTCAGGTAATTCTTCATCTAGTAAAAACTATTCGTGTGCATTCCGAGAATACTCCAATATACATACTTAACATCAACAGCGCTTATCCTTTTCTTTAACTAAAATTGCTTAAATTAATTAATCTCTTTCTTTGATTATTGATAAATATACCTAATAGTTATAATCTAGTTTTTAGTAAATACATCCGTATCTATTTATGTGCATTCAACGCGCATTTTATAGCTCCACTAATTAACTGTGAAGATATAGAATATCTTCTTCTTTTTCTTATCTTCACATTGCTTTTCAAAAACATTATCTATTGAGATTGGCGTTTCTCTTGTACTTAGATCATGATCGCAGGAACTATAATGTGGCAAAAGATTGGTATTTCGGTCCTTGTCGGCATTGGATTGCTGTTGATCGTCGCCCTAGTGGTACAAGGAACCTTCAGCTTATTCAGCCGCAAAATCAGATCCATGATCGCGCCACTAACCGACCGAAGGGTGCATCTGATTAGCGAACTCGTAGCCGGGATACAAGTATTACTGGATATTTGATAAGTTACTTTATTCTTAAACAACCGAAAATGAGTGAAGCCGCCAACGTTCTAGTGTCAATATTGAGTGCTAAATGAGATTGCCAATGCTAAGAAAACAATTTTGTAAAACAGACTTACAAGATTATGACTCGTTTCAGGTGGTGAAGATGTACGCCTGGGAAAAACCGTTTAGCAAGATCGTATCGGTGACCAGAGAGCTGGAAATCAAGATAATCAAATTCTCATCATACGTGGAAGCAATATATTGGGCCATAACAATCTTCGCCGAGCGACTGACTCTCTATTTCACCCTGATAACATTTGTCCTAATGGGAAATAAACTAACTGCGGACGTGACTTTTGAAATGTCGACGTACTTTAGTATTCTCCAACTTACCGCCGCGATATTCTTTCCGCAGGCGTTGATACAGCTGGGTGAATCGATGGTGTCTATGAACCGATTGGAGGTGCATATTAATTGTTACATTAATTTCAAATTCGCGATAAACTCTTCTTATTGTTCCACAATCTTTCGGATAGTTCGACCGATAAATAATTACGCAACGATCAAAATGCGCTTAATTTGTACAGGACTTTCTGCTGATGGACCAAGTAAACATGGAACGCTCGAAGAAGCCGCGGCAATTACAGAGTAAATCTCAGAAACTTATTGAAGGAAAGAATCAAAGAAACAAGTACATCTCGAAAAATAAAAGTATTGCGCTGTCCGAATTTCAAGAATTACCTGAAATTCCGGTCTGCGTGAAGCTTCAACACATTTCTGCCAATTGGATCAGCGGCAAATTGCCGCCGACTTTGTGCAATATCAATTTGACTGTCAAGCCGGGAGAGTTAGGCGCAGTGATCGGAGCCGTGGGCTCCGGCAAATCGTCTGTGTTACATCTGCTGCTAAAAGAGTTGGATCTCGGCGTAGGTTCTGTGATTATCACTCAGGACTTGCAAGATAAAGACTTTTCGGGGAATAGCTTTCAAGACAATCTGTCCAATGGTTATTTCATGAGCAATCCGAATCTGCGCATCTCCTACGCCAGTCAAGATCCTTGGATTTTTAGCAGTACTGTGAGAGATAACATACTCTTTGGCCAGCCCTACGACAAAGCCAGATATACTCAAGTAAATGTTATAATTCAAGATAGTTACTGCAGATATTGTACAATATCCATGTATCCCTGCTATTGTATGTTAATATTGGATAACTTCTATATAACTTCATACAATTCTCAAATTCTTCAGTTCGATTTAACCATTAAACGTGAATGTGACCGTAATTGATTTATTACCAGTTAAAGAAGACATGTCTTAGCAAGTACTATAAATTTTGGCAAATCTTTAATTCGTATGATTCCGTCTATATAAAAGAGAAATGTCTAATATTTCTTAATTTCAAACTTAATTTATAGCATTTTGCAATGTTTCTCACTTTTTGCGATCAACTTGCAAACGTTTTAGGTGGCAAATGTGTGCGCCTTGACGAAGGATTTCCGGCAGTTTCCACATGGAGACATGACAATGATCGGCGAAAGAGGTATATCCGTATCCGGAGGTCAAAGAGCGAGAATCAATCTTGCGAGGGCGATTTACAGACAGGCAGATCTCTATCTGCTTGACGATCCCTTGAGCGCGGTAGACTCTCGTGTCGCCAAGCACCTCTACTGGAAGTGCATCACAGAGTATCTCCACGGCAAGACGAGGATACTCGTCACCCATCAGTTACAATTTCTCAAACACGTGGATCACATTGTCGTGTTGGATCGAGTAAGTATTGTAGAGATGTAGAGAACATTCTTTAATCGGTATTTGAAAGTTAATATTAACAAAAAATGTAAGAAATTCTTTTAACATATATATTAATACATTTTTATATTTATATATAAACATTTAAAATGAAAATATTTATAAATTTTAATGTAAATCGTAAATAATTAGAAGATCCTTGGAGGTTAAATATCCTGACTTTTTTATTTCCTAAGGGTTTCGTGAGGATGCAAGGAAACTATAACGAATTAGTACAATCAAATAAAGATTTCATTAAGATGTTGGACAATTTGAGTCACAAAACACAGAAGAAGGAACAAGACATGAGAGGAACCTTGGAAAGGTCTACGAGAAAAATCTCGATAATGAGACGTGATTCAGGATTATCGACCGCGAGTTCCATCGTTGTAAGATGAACATTATCTCTTTCGTCAATTTTTAATTAAAAAACAGGAAGCGTCGATATTATTTACACATGTATCACATTTGTTTAACACAAATACACTTCTAAAATAAAAAGATAATTGAAAAGATATATTTGTACAATATTTTCGCGTTAAAGACAATTAATACAACTTTAGTTGCTGATTAGCATAAATTATTAAAGTAAATTAAAAAGAGTTTTCGAAGTGTGCTATACTCAGAGAAGAGTAAAGTGGTTCTTAAATATTCATTAATTTTTTTAACATTGTTTTCTTAATATTATTTATGATCATAGCACGGCTATCTCCATCGATCTGCGTTGAGAGAGCCAATCAAGTAATTAGATTATTTTGCCTTCGTGCAGCAGTCGGACATCGATGATTCGGATTATGCGGAGAACAGCCCGGAAGCCGAGATGATGGCACGCGGCCGAATATCTGGCAGGGTGTACAAGGAATATTTGCAACACGGTGGTAACTACTTTACCCTATTTATACTGCTGCTGCTCTTCATCATCAGTCAGGTCGCCACTACAGGGAATGATTACTGGCTCTCGTACTGGACAAGCTTGGAGAATGTTAGACGAATTAAAAACTTTAGTGAGGCCAAACAGTTCACAAACATGTACAACGACAGTTTTCTTGGGTCGATCTTCACGCTGAACCCAGACGGCCTGCTCAGTACTGTGGATGCCATGTACGTATACACATTCTGCATCATCGCCTGTACTGTTACCATGCTGTTCCGCAGTTTTCTCTACATGAAAATTTGCATGAATTCGAGCTGCAACCTCCACAACATCATGTTTTCCAGCCTGCTGCAGGCGCGAATGTTATTCTTTCACACCAATCCTTCCGGTAAGCATTAATCGCGATAGGCAAAGAAAGTTTTCCTAAAGAAAGATTTTGAAAATTTTACGATATTTCAAATCAACGAGTAAAAAAAATTTAAAATATTTTAATCGATTTCGATTTTATCGGGCAGTCCTCATAATAATCTATATTCTTATTCATAAATATATGATGCGGGACGATTAAGCATAGATCCTTCTTTGACCTATAGTGTCAGAAATCTAAATCATCAAAACTATAATACAGTCTTTAATTCCCAGATTTTTGTTAAACCTTGTTTAGATTTAAAGGTTTACGGTTTCTAGGGAGAATTTTAAACAGATTTTCAAAGGACATGGGCACTATGGATGAGTTGCTGCCCAAAGTGATGTTAGGAGCTGTCCAGGTGTTTTGCTTAGTGTGCGGCATATTGACCATAGAGGCAATAATTAATCATTGGATGCTGATACCAACAGCAATACTGTCCGTCTTCTTTTACTTTATGACGAAGTTCTATCTGAGAACCGCTCAGAACGTCAAACGTCTCGAAGGCGTTAGTAAGTATTGAAACGTACAACTCTTCATTAGAAAAGAGCAAGAGAAAACACGCGCGAAGCATCTCCTTAACTCCTAGATTCCGTTTCACTTTTGCCATCGGACATGGATCTGTAAGTTTTCACCCGGCATATACAGGGTGCTTCAGAAATAGGTGGCCAAACTTTAAGAGCATATTCTACTCACTCTAAGGATGAAAAGAAGTCATATAAACATGGGTCCGGAAACGCTTCCTTTCAAAGTTATAAACATTTTTTATTTATAACAGACTTTAACATTTGAACTTCAAGAACATTTTATTACAGTAATAGCTGGAAATTATTTCCTTCCGCATTAATGCATGCCTCGCATCGACGCGGACGTCGCATGGATTGTCGGAGCCGTTCAAAAATTTCCGGAGTATTTTGTCTTGTCACACGAAGCGATAATACGATTTCGAAGTACTGCTAGAGTAGCAACAGGAGTATCATAAACGAGAGTCTTAAGATGTCCCCATAAAGAAAAATCCATACAGACCCATAATAACTTCTTGTTTACTTCTAATAAAAGATGAATAGAAGTACAATTCATGAAACGTCGATGCGAGGCATGTTATCCGATGTAAATATATACGTACAATGTAAATAAGAAACGTTTATAACTTGAAAAGGAAGCGTTTCCGAACCCATGTTTATATGACTCTTTTTCATCCTTACAGTGAGTGGAATATGCTCTTAAAATTTGGCCACCTATTTCTGAAGCACCCTGTAGAATCTGTAAATTCCAGAAGTTTCCAAATTGCGTTTGCACTTTTAGCTAAGAGTCCCTTATTTTCACATGTGAATGCAACGCTGGACGGCCTGCCGACGATCAGAAGCAGCGGCGTTGGAATCGAGAAGATGATGCAAAAACAGTTCGACATGTTGCAAGACCGTCACAGCGGCACGTGGTACCTCTTCATAACATGTGCGTCAGCTTCGGTGTTTTTACGGATCTTATCATGTGCTTGTTCATCGCATTGCTTTGCTTCTTCCTGGTATTGATAAATGAAAATGGTAAATTATAATTATTTAAAAGATTCTTATTGAGTATTAAATATCCTTTATAATTTCGAAAAGATAGAAAAAGCTACAACAAATTAATAAACTCACACACAAATAATTTTTCGGTATTTAAGTTGCAATATGAAGAGTTCTAATTTCCGCGAGTGATTAGTATGTTGGAGAATAGGTTTAAATAACCTTGAAAAATCTCCGAGCTATTACTAATCCTTTCGCTTAATTTCATGATCCAGACAATGTAGAAGACAGCAAAGCAGGTCTAGCAATATCGCAATCGTTGATCTTAGTCGGTCGCTTACAATACTGCATAAGACAGTTCACCGAGACAATGTCGTTGATGACCTCCGTGGAAAGAGTTCTTCAGTACAAAAATATTCCTCATGAGGGGCCAATTACCTCGGACGATCCGCCACCGTCTACATGGCCATCCCAAGGACAATTGGTCTTGAAAGACGTCAGCATGAAGTATCGCAGTGATGGCCTACTAGTCTTGAAAGTAGGTAAACCGTTCATTTTTGCTTTATATGTTTTATTTCCTTGTCGCGTTTTGCAGAATCTGAACGTTTCTATCGAGCCTGGTTGGAAAGTTGGCGTGGTAGGACGAACTGGCGCCGGCAAGTCCTCCTTGATCTCAGCACTCTTCCGCCTATTCAATGAAGATCTTGAAGGCGAAATTAAAATCGACGGTCGGGACACGAGCACGGTAGGCCTGAGCGAGCTGCGATGCAAAATCTCCATCATACCGCAGGAACCGGTGCTCTTCTCCGAGAGTCTGCGCTACAATCTGGACCCGTTTAGTCAGTATGATGACATGAAGCTGTGGGAGGTGCTGCGGCAGGTCGAGCTGAACGATGTAGCATTGGATCAGAAAATCTTCTACAGCGGCCACAACTTCAGCGTCGGCCAGAGGCAGCTCATATGTCTGGCCAGAGCCATTCTAAGAAACAATCGCTTGCTCGTTCTCGATGAGGCCACGGCCAATATTGATTCGCAGTGAGTCTCGAAAATTTTTTAGCAGTAGGATTGTGTTTAAATATTGTTTCGTAAAAATCAGATGATTTTGATTGATTGATCGTTAACAAATACGTATAAATTATCATATAATTAATTCAAATTTTCTATTAGTAAAATATTAATTTTCCGAATGATTCAGTAACTCCAGTATGGTGGAATACAATTATGATTTGTGTTGTAATAAATTCAAGATTTTAGGAAAAGAACAGACTTTTTGAATGAAATCAGATTTTCAGTAAAAATTCTGTATCTGTGTAAGTCGCTGTCCTAAATGAGATATTTGAATCTATTTTGCAAATTTTCTCTAAATTTGTATTTCTATTTCTAGCACCGATGCATTAATTCAAGATACAATAAGAAGTAATTTTAAAGATTGCACCGTCATCACGATAGCACATCGTTTGAATACCATTATAGACAGCGATCGGATCATCGTAATGGAGAACGGCTCCATCGTTGTAGGTTTCTACAATTTAATAAGGTGTATGTTAGAAAATATACGTAAGAAAAAATGTTGATTTTAGAAAACGCAACTAGAAAATATATATAGTTTTCTTTGTAATTGTTTATAAAGAAAATTTGCTTATAATCATTTTGATCTATGCGATATTAATTATGCATTAATAGCACAATAGTTAAAATTTCTTGAAAGAGAGAAACGTTGACATAATAGAAAATACAGAAGAATATGTATTGTAAAATGGACATTGTCTGAGTTTCTATACACTCAGAGTTGTCTAAAAAAGAATTAAAATTAAATAAATAAAGTTGTAATGTGAGATATATGTATAAAAATTTTGAGACTTCCGGAAAATTCTATTTTAAAATTCAATGGTGGTTGATATATCTAATTAGATAATACATATTCTTTCCTGAAAAAATTAGTGTTATATATATATAAAGAATAACCAAATTTTGTGGAAAATCTTATAATTTCCTCAGGGAGTTCTTTATAGCATTTTTGATAATCGGAATTGTCACGTCATCATTGCAGGAATTCGGTTGCCCGTACGAGTTGTTGCACGACAAACCGAACGGCTACTTCTCGCAAATGGTAGAGAAAACGGGCAATCAGATGGCACAAAGTCTTTTGGAACAGGCGAAGAAGGCTTGCGAGAAGAACAACGATCATCGTGAATTAAACTTGTTGGCGCAAAATACCAAAAACAAGAGCGATACCGTGATCAAAGAACAATCTGCTTTGTAGATTTTTCATTATGCCCAAAGAAATAATACTGAAAAACCAGTATGGTTGGCACAACCCATAAAATAGTATAGGGGTGAGTCAAAAGGTTGTTGACAAATTTGAGAGACGTGTAGAGGTGTCGAAATAAAGCAACTATTGTTCGAAATAAATTTGTTACAATTTTTTTCTAAAAAATATTTTTTTAGCATTATAATTATTAAATTGATTATCAATTTAATTAGGTGTAGTATTTCGGCTTCAACTTAAAACTGTGTTTCAAGGCCGACATTACTCGGCGCGCAGTTCGCTGAGCTAAAAAAGAATGTACACGCAAAAATATTGTCTCGTGCCTATTTGCGACGTGTATTTTGAAAATACATATGGCTCTGACGAGGCAGTATATATCTGTACCTCAGAGGTAAAAGATCGTATGTCCAGTTTTATATATACATTTCGAGAAAACGACGTTCAAAGTTTTAAATAAAAAAAAAGTATATTTTTATTAAATGTAAAATAAAAGTAGCAATGTAATTTTTAAATCTTTATTACAGCAATGAAACTGCCTTGTAGTATAATTGTCAATAACACGTTGTACCTAACTCGAGACCTAACCAAAACTGAGAGTATTATTATTGCGATTGTTTACCGCTAAATAAAAAATGATGTAAAGAAAAATACATTAATTTTAGACACTATTTTAGACACTATAGTCGTTACAGACATAAAACCTTTTACTATATTAAAATTTAAGCTCCTGGTATATTAGAAATAGTACTAACTCAATTTTGACAAAAAGTGGACATACGATCCTTTACCTCTGAGGTACAGATATATAATTCTCGACCTTGAAAAAGATTTATGATCTCCCTCAACTTTTTAAATCTGAGTAGCTGGATGATAACAAAAACCAAACATTGAATTACATTCATAATAATTGGAACTCGGTGTATCAATCAGCTCGTAATAAATTCTTTTACCTGTTTTTTATGTAGAAATATATATGTATATATAAGAAAAAAGTAGATATTATATATTTAAGTTTAGATACAGCTTTATTTAAAATGCAACTAAGAATGGATCTAAAATCGATGAATGTACAGAAACTATAGAGCACAGTAGCACACTGGCAATCCTTTTGGTAGCTCGAAAAATTAATTGATTCAATCATTTCAGATGTTTTATATCTATTTTAGAAATGTACAATTATTAGGGAGTTTTTGCAATATCGTCTTTCAGATACGATAAACG
Source organism: Leptothorax acervorum (assembly GCA_035220615.1). Classification (NCBI taxonomy): domain Eukaryota; kingdom Metazoa; phylum Arthropoda; class Insecta; order Hymenoptera; family Formicidae; genus Leptothorax; species Leptothorax acervorum. The sequence goes on along the minus strand of JASTWQ010000051.1, from coordinate 904,605 downwards.
CAAAATTCACGTTATTCATGTTATCGGGTGGAAAGATCAAACTAGCGCACGCAGAGAAAAAAATAAAAAAGTGCAAAAGACGGTATTGCAAAAACTCCCTATTGTCTACCAAAACTTCAACATAAGATTCTAAAAATATAGGCTGCAGAATATATCCTTTCTAAATAAAGGCATGTTAAATCAATACTCAAATCTATAGAAATATTGTTGCTCTTTTCCGCAATGCCAATTGGTTCCTTCATTGTGCTTACTTCGTGAGTGGCTGTTATTGTATATTTTGACAGTTATGTGTATCAAGGCTAAATAGCGCGCGCGAAGCGCGCGTCTCTCTCTGTCTCTTTCTCTCTGTGGTGTCTAGTATAATATATAAGTATATTACAAACTATTTTATACACCACGTCATGTATCTTTACAGACCGGAGCCTTAACATGTCTTTGCAATAAAAAATACTTTGTATTATCCAGAGTAGCAGGGTGACCAAATAATATATTAAAGACGCAATAATGACGTTACCAACAATAATAATACGTCATTAATACATTATTCATCCTGAGAATATCGTGTGCTATTAGAGTACATATTATTAGAGTATATGTGCTGAATTACTGCAATAGAAAAGAAAGAAAAAAAGAAGAGAGTCGAAGAATTAGCTGTTGATACTTTGCACAAATATATTTACTCCAAGACAAATTAAAATATTGATGTCATTGAGAGAAACTCATGTCAAATGATTCTTCGAAAATAATAAAAAACATGTGAATTAAAATTGAATAAAATAACATATGTCACTTAAAAAGAAAAATGCATTTATTTATAATTTTAATACGTACTAACCTTTCATACATATTATATACTATACACTTATTTTTGTATTATAAATAAACGTAGCTTAAGAAAAAATTTATAGCGATCTTATAGGTACTAGTTTCATATCGTAAACTACTTAAAATCGTATTAAATTTTAATAAAAAGGGTCGTTTTATTGACATATTTTATAATAAATTTTAATGGCAATTTCAATGTGCACGCGGCATCTTTTTGAGATCATTTTTTTAAGGTATCGTTTTACCTTCTTTTAAAATCTTAAACATTTACCTATAATAAACAAAATTAGAGAATTAAGGCTCCTGATGGGTACTCGCCGCGACCATGCATGTTAGAACACTTTTCGAGAATTGCGAAACTGTAGGTAGGCTACATACATGCCACAAGTATACAAGTGTTAAATTTTTACGCGTCAGTCCTTCGCCATTTGTATTAACAATAATATTCCCATTCAGTGCGATGTTTTGAATTGATTTCTTCCAATAGATGACAGGAGGAAAGCAATCTATGCACACTATGCATATCGATTGGGTACCTGTCATTATTGAACCTGTAACAATTTAAAAGCCATATACTATTATTTATACTATTCCTCAATCGCGAAGAGAAAAACAACATAACCATTTCATGATGCTTACAGTTAAGAGATGTAAACATATTATACAAATTTCGATAAAGAAAAATATGATAATATACACATTCTTAAAATAAAATGTAGCACACACGTGTACCTCAATCCAAGTTCAATTTTCGTTCAATTATCGTTCAATTTCGTTCAATTGTCGTTCAATTTTCGTAGATTTTTGCACTCAGCGAGGGCATCAATACTTCGCGATGTAATGTCAGTGCCCGTTAAATCTAATATTTCCAAGTCTGGACACGAATTTCCTAACTGTATTGTAACAGCCTCGGGTGCGCATAGTGGGGTGTAAATAAAAACGTGGCTCAAATTTAAGTTACACATCCGGCGATTCTTTTCCAGTATTTTGCAAAGAGGTTGAACTGTGATACGTGTCGAACTAAGGTCTAAATCCTTCAAACATTCTAGATTTCCGAGGTACGAAAATCCTTTGGCCGTTATAAGGTCCTGACAATTGCTGAGATCCAATACTAGAAAAATATACATATATATATGTATTAGTCATATAGAATAATTTATCTGTAATTTTAACCATTATATTTAATTTAGGTACCTACCTTTCAAATTTTTGCAGATCTTTGAAATTTTAAATAAGACAAAATCATTAACAAATCGGCAGCTACTTAATCCTAAGTGCGTCAAACGCCTGCCGCAAATGTTGAGCAATTTTTCGAAATGCAAAACAGAAATGTTGCTTGACGTAAGGTCCAAATGTTCTAAATATTTGCATCTGGATTTACATTTGTCAAAGAAAACTATGATATTATAAATAAAAAAGCGGTCCGTATAGCGTATATTTCGTAAGTTCAAATGTGTAAAGAGACGAGGATCCTTTGTTAATTGATTGAGGCGCTCATTTACATTGCTCATATAGTACAACGACCTCAAATCTAAGTCTCTTAATATTTTAAATATTATTTCATCCTGCAAAGGTAAAATATAAAATTTTAATACATGGGATTATATTATAATAAATATTATTACAAGAAATATATATATATAGACTTCTGTGAATACTTTACAGGAAGTGCAAAAAAACTGCAAAATGGTTGCTCTTCAAATTCATCTGAAGAGAGTTTGATATCTTTTTCAAACTTCTTATTTGTATAAGCTTTCTTATTATCGCTTAATAAATGACGATTCATATTTATCTGTCTGCTCAGAGGATGGCACATTCTCCTTCCAAAATACTTTTTTGCGATTGAGCTTGTCCTTGTCAAAACTTTTTGCTATATCGCTGCAAATAACATTGGAGCAAATTTATTTTTATTATTAAGAGAAGAAGAAATATTGAATATTACTCAATTGTCGACGATGTAATATATAATACCTTTTATAAATATTGCAATATTCAGTGAAGTGTTCTTTTAAAGTTCGAATTAAATTAAATTATTAAATTAAATTATTTTTCTAAAAAATATCAAAACTATTTTATAAGTATTTTGTGCTGTATGTAGGATACTATACTTCTTTTGCGTTTCGCTTTCTCCTCTACGTGAAAGTTTTCCGTTCCGCTATTTATTCTTCTTCTGCCGGAATGCACCCTGACCATTGTGAATATATTCTTCCACCATGACCCTGACTATGGCTGCGGTCCACTTGACGCTACAAAGGCTTTGAAGCGCTTCTTCTCCTTCTTTCTTCATTGAAAAAAAGGAGAAGAGAAATGCTTCGAAGCCATAGTCAGGGTTATGGTGGAAGAATATATTCACAATGGTCAGGGTGCATTCCGGCAGAAAAAAAATAAATAGCCGAACGAAAAAGTTTTCACGTAGAGGAGAAAGCGAAACGGAAAAGAAGTATAGTATCCTACATACAGCACAAAATACTTATAAAATAGTTTTAATATTTTTTAGAAAAATAATTTAAAATAATTCGCAAAAATATTTTTAGAATGTTTCTATGTCCGCTAGATCATGCCAGAAAAATATCTTTAAAAATGTTTTTAAAAGATTGCATACAAAATATGTTCAATAATATTTGTAAAATGTTTTAGAAATATTGCTTTGAAAAATAAAATATGTTTAAATTAAACAATATTTCTAAAAGATTTTACAAATATTATTGAATATATGTATTTGTATGCAATCTTTTAAAAACATTTTTGGAAATATTTTTTTGACATGTTCTGGCGGACATAGAAACATTCTAAAAATATTTTTGTAAACTATTTTAAAAAAAATTTTTGACTGTATGAGATAGGAGATAACCAATCAGAACGTTTCTCGAAAGACTGTTCCGATTTTAAATGACCGGGTTCTCTATGCATAAAAAAAACGGAAATACATGGTAATTTTTTTATTAACCCTTTAGGTCCGAGCGTGCCATATTTGCCTATATATGAATATAGGCCCCTGTAGTATGAGAAACAGTCAACGACATTTCCCATACTTGGAAATAAAAATTGCGAAATGAGCAGTCTAGAAGTATATAGAAATCTGTGGAAAAATCCATCCAGTGGAAAAACTCTAAAGTAACGGTTATTGTGAATGAACAAAAAGAAAAAGAATACGCTTTTATATCACTTTTAAGAAAACCATGAAGGCCTTTTCTCTTGCCTTCTCACATCAATTGCATAATCTGCAGATAAAAGAATATTTAACTCGCTATAATTGTCCTCACTTCCTAATGCTGTTTTTACGTTTACATTTACGATGAGAGTGCGCAATTAATTTATATAATCTATTTATAAATTATTATAATATATATACCTTTAGGATATTTTATAACGCGAGATTTCAAGCTAACGGATTGTTTCAAGTCAGATTTCAAGTAATTTTCAAATTTTATCCATTAGCCAATAATTAAAGTAATTGCACATTTTACTTAAAATGATTTTAATAAGTCAACAGCACATCTTGATGCGATTTCTCGTTTATTCGCATGCGATCTAATAAATTTCATCATACACAGTACGGCAGCATTTGCAATAATTTACTATATCGAATTAGCACGAAAAATGATACTTTTTTATATAACTTAATTAGAAATAAATATTTATTACCTTGTTTCAATTACTATCCACCTTTGTTGAAATATAATATAAAAATCTTCGTCAAAACGAGCAAACTGTATCACAAACCATGCGGCACAGCTCAACAGGCAGTTAAAAATGGTACCTACCACGAGGGAGTATAGACTGCATCTAACATTATATAGATACTATAGACTACTAAAGGCCATCACACACAAAATGCATAACGTCGCATAAGCATAGCATAAGACCGCTGGACCAATGAGCATCTTATGTAAATTAATATGGCGACTTTATGCTGGATGCTCATTGGTCCAGCGGTCTTATGCTATGCTTATGCGACGTTATGCATTTTGTGTGTGATGGCCTTAACTTCTACAAAATACATTGATCTGAAAAGTATGTATGTACCATAGACTATAAGTCTATGATATGTACAGACGGCGTCATTAATGCCTGGACACCAAAATTGAATGTGTTTCGGAAACTCACTCTTCGTCTCTTTCTAACTGACCCCCTTAGAAAGAGACGAAGAGTGAGTTTCCGAAATGCATCCAATTTTGGTGTCCAGGCATTAATGACGCCGTCTGTACATACACACGGCGTTAACACAGTATAACCATACCCAGTAGCGACACTGACCGACACCTGACGTTCCCAATTTCTCCAAATTCCGTACACCTAGGAATATGGCGGCCTGTAGGTATGACAGAGAGAAAGATACTTTCCTCTCTTTCTCTCTTAAGCGTTTGTACATCTCAGAAGATGGCGGCGAGTCATGTGACCTGGGACCCTCTACATCAAAGGTGCCGACACTCAGTGTCGCTACTGGGTATAGTTATACTGTGGCGTTAATGCCTGGTCCACGGAAGTTGATGCATTTTGGAACGCATTCGAAACGCGTGCAACTCTCTAACGACTCGTGCACGGTAATTAATCGAGAAGCGGCAACGCTGTCTCTTACCCGATAAAAACAGTACGTGAAATCCACGTTATTGCTATGTGGATCAGCATCGTGGAATCCACGTGGATATTCGAGTGGACAACCGCTCAAGAACGGTACTCTAATCCACGTGGAATGCACATAACGTTCCACGAAATTTCCACGTAAATTTTAATTTTATTAATGGAGTAAATTTCTTCCACTCCATATATACAAGGTTTTAAAAAGTCTCAAAAATAGAGGAAAAAAGTACAACTAGCAGTAACATGTTAGTTTCTTGGTGTTTAATACTGGATATAAAGGGTGCATTCGGGGAGACGCTATTATAACGCTATAAATGCAAAAGCTGTGAACAACGTTCGGGGAGCTAATAGCACGATAGCGATAGCAAGCTCCCCGAACGCAGCTTTAGAATAAAATTGCAATATGGCCGATGATGCGAGTTGTGCGAGTGCAAGTGTGAATAACAAACGAGCAATTAGCCTTGCTTTCTTCTATTGTTTTTTATTTTAACTTTATTGAATTTTATGCCATTATTTTACCTACAACTTTTATTTGATCACAATTACACAGCAAATAGAATACTACCTGTATCATCAATTATTTACCATTCTTTGCACGCGCAGCATCTTCTGGAAACAATTTGATAGAATAATTTATTCCTTTTTCTTCATCAAACAGATTAATAACTTCACTTGATTCTTGGTTAATTGTTGGAATTAACATCGGTTACGTTTCGTTATCTGCAATATTCTGATGCAGCCCTATACGCAATCAAGTGTTCGAGGAGAGAATAAGCGTCAATAGCATTTCGTGCCTCACCTCGAAAATAATAGCGAAAATAGCGCGAGTGATGACGTGTCACGCTGCCTTTAGAGTGACGTCATCATTGTATATCATAGCGCCACAAAGCGTCCCCTCGAACGGTTTTGGACGATAATTGTGCTAATAGCGTGCTCCCCGAATGCACCCAAAGAAGTACCGCCGCGGTCACCCATCCAAGTAGCAATCGCATCCATCGTCGCTTGACTTTTCTGATCGAACGGAGTAGCGGTGAACTTCTGACTCTAACGCTGCCTTTTTCTCTATAACACTCTTATTTAACCTAATCTTTTGTTTGTAACAAGATAACAATTAGGTTTATAATAATTTATTTCTGACATTATTTGTAAAAAAAATAGATAGCATACTGCACACGCACACATTTTTTGTAACACAGTAAAATTTTTCTATTGATTATCCATTAAATGCGTCCCATTTAGCTATGTTGTGATTAAACAATATTTTCTGATTGATAAATCATATAATGTATATATATTATATACATCAATAGAATAATAGAAACATACACGTAAAATCTACATTGATACTACGTGAATGAGGTACTTCGATTTGGCGATGGAAAAAAAACGTCGAATCCACGTGGATAAGGTACTTCGATATTGTCGATGAAAAAGAAACGTTGAATCCACGTGGATAACTCGCGGATGATTCTCTATCCACGTAGTCCGCGTAAATTACGTGGATTCGACGTGGATGTGACGTAACTGTTTTTATCGGGTAGCGGCTGGCGCGCGTATATATATTTTGACGCGACGTAAGTTTGAAATAAATATACAAAGTGACAAGATATATTTTTAATTTATTTTAACCATAATACTGTTTGTGCTTTTGCAGAATGCAGGAAATACAGATTCCAAATATATTGATAAGTCTATCGGTGCGGTGCAAATGGTATTGTCACTGGCATAATATATGAACTTAGCCCCCGAAGCAAGCACTCCGGAGCACTCTGTAAATTGACAGGATTTTTCTATCGATTGGGAGCTGATGCGGTATTAGAAGTAACAGTATGTCTGATTTTGTTTCAAAAGCTGCCAAAGAGTTCCTCTTGAGTATTATAAAGTCAGTAAAGAAGGCATAAAAAATCAGTTATTAATGTTATCCTCTTAAGACGTGTCCATCAGGTAAGACAAATACGTGTTTATGAAAACGGATGGTGGTCAATTCATTCATAATAATCTTTATTTGTAGTATTACTTACTTCTTTATTTATAATATTCTTCTATTACATGGTTGATTTTGTTTCAGAAGCTGCCAAAGAGTTTCGATAGTTATTTAAAGTCAAAGTTTGAAAAAGTCAATTTTTGACCCTAAATAACTCCCGAACGGGTCAACGTATCGACCTCTGGTTTGCGCCAAAATTTTTCTTATTTTATGCCCTTTCAAACGATATAGGTACTACAATATAGGGGGTTCCGTTTAAGAAATTGAAGGTGACGTTCACGTAAGCTTCAAACGATTATCCAAAGTCAAATCATTGCCACCATCTTATGTCCCTTTTTAGACCATACAACTTTTGTCTGAAACATTTTGCTGTATCTAACCTCTATTTCGAGATTTTTCCCATTATAGACTCATTTGGTCCACCCTGTATAAACAGTAAATAATAAGGAAAACCTATAATAACGGCTTTCCTTACTATTTATTGCAATAATTAGGTATCACCATATGTCTCAGTGGTCGAATTGATAATGACGCCCGTCCCGGGTAGTGAGGAGATTTAGATTCTGAAGCGATATTTTTCACAATAAATTCGTTACAATTTGTTTCTAAAAAACACTTTTTTAGCATCATAATTATTAAATTAATTATCAATTTAATTACGTGTACTATTTCAGCTTTAACTTGAGACTGTGTTTCAAGACCGACATTACTCGGCGCACAGTTTGCTGAGTTAAAAAAGAATGTACACGAAAAACTATTATTAGGCACAGAGATCCAATTCGACCAATAATTCTATTGTAAAATTACTATAAGAATCAAATTAAAAGAAAATCAAGAAATGCGATACATGGAAAGAATCAAATAAAATACTACATGTAAAAAAACAAGAAAGGCATTACGTTGCTGTACTTATGCAACGTACAGGACATTTATCGTTAACATTTTTCGTACCATTATCAGTAATGCTTAAAGTTGATAGGAAAAGCTACGACAGTTTACTGATGGTTCCAGTAAAGGTTTTACTATTAAAAAGCGTGCCTCGAGACGGCAAGGAAAGGAATGAGAAAGAGAAAGAGAGAGAGAGAGAGAAAATGCAAAAAGGAAGAAAATTAGAATGCTGTTCGTTTTCGTTTTCTTTCTGCTAGATTAAAGTGTCGTTAAATTTTGTGAGATAGTGTGAAAACATCATGGATAAGAACACAATAGACATGAAGCCAAACCCCAAGGAGACCGCGAATATCTTCAGTGTTCTATTCTTTTGGTTTGTTTAGACTTTCAGTGTATTCGAAAAAAGATTAAAGTAGAAGAAATAACGAATTATCTTTGCTTCTTATAAAAATTTTAATTTCCTTAATTAATTTTAAAAAAATAGAAGATTTCAAAAAGGCAAAAAAAAGGGAATTCCTTTCTTTTTTAGAAAGAGTTTTCTTAAAAAGATAGGAGTATAGAAGAAATAACGAAATATCTTTGCTTCTTATGAAAATTTTAATTTCCTTAATTAATTAAAAAAAAAAAATTTAATAAAGAAAATATTCCTTTCTTTTTTAGTAAGAGGAACTTTCTTAAAGAAAAAGTATTTACTTCTTGGAAACTAAATTATATATTGTTTCCAGAAAAGATAGATCTTCATATTTTAAAGACAGAAATTTCTTCTCTTGAAAATAAAGAATATAGTCGCTTGTATTACGTTAGCTATATTTTACCTAACAATATGTACATTTTACGTCTTACATGTTATTTAAAAAGAATGGAAAATTTTGCAAGTTTTATCTCGCTATTTAGAAAATTGTTGTGCAATTTACGTCGAATCATACTCTTATCTTTTTTTTTACATATCAGTTATATTTAGCCATAATTAATACAATTAACTTTGTCTTTATATGTCTGAGCCATTTTATATTATATTATTATACATTATTAAAACACACACACATACACATACATATTGCATGCACAATATTGTATTATGTTGTCGTTATCGCATATAAGAATTTATTTATTTTTTTCCCTATATTTCTCAGGCAATTTTAGCTTTTCAAAATACTATCAAAGTAAAATAGAAAATACATGTATAAGGCGTTCACAAAAAAATATCTATGAAGAGATGATTATTTCGAGACATTTGTGCACATTAACAAAATCACAACTTGTGGTTAAGCATTCATGTATACACATATGTATGTAATGCGTTTGCGAAATATATATCTAATTACGTACATAAAGTATTCAGTACTTCGTGTTAGATATTGTATATTTGTTATATGTATATATTTATCGAATATAAAAGAAGAAAAAGAAAAGAAGAGCCATTGCTTTAGAATTAGAATACCCTTTGGGCTGTATTATAATAAGGTATACCGATTGTGATATGCACAGGTGGATGCGAGAATTATTTATAACAGGCGCTAAGCGTGATTTGAAGGAATCTGATATTTATCGACCAATAAAAGCGGATGAGTCTGAAAAACTGACCAATTATCTCGAGAAGTAAGTATCGCCTAGGTTGGAGACAAATAAATGTATGTTAACGTATAATAACGCATAATAACGTACAAACATATGTCAACATATACAGACACATAACAATACCACGTGTAACAGTTACAACATTCATTTGCTGTATATAGAATAGTAAACAAATCTTAATAATTATTTCAGAAAGTGGAATTTATGTTACATACAATATACTTTTGATATTTATTGTATTTTGCAGCAACATCATTTTTTATTATTCTTTAAGGAATATAGCGAAACATGGAGAAAGTAAAGTTCACAAAAAACTTCATAATAAATCAACTGATGCACGTACAGTCGACGCAGATAATTTGATAGCTTATAATTGAATTGATGAATTTATAATTTGTAGCTAAATTGCAACTAATTAGCAATAAGCTGTATTGCATTATTAGCAACAGAGACGATCTTAACCACCTATTATAACAAATGGATTACGAGTAGACTGTGCATTGGCGAATCGTTCGATAATAAATTGATCTGCGCGTGTTAAATTAAATAATTTTTTAATTTCGTAATTACTGCGTTATACAATACACTAAATTCGTTATCACAAATTTGGGAAGATTTAAGATAATAAATTAATTAATCTTTTTTTTCACGCGTGATGAAAGCATGAAACCTCATGTTAGAAACCACGCGAGATTAAGAGCTCGACAAAATTTATGGTATTTTCTAAGTGACATCAGATTTAAAGCACGTTACGATTCTATATAAAGACGTTCTTTAATTGACAACGTCAATCGCGATTACTATTTCCTGGAGTTGTTATCTAGCAGCGCGAGCGTGTATAACTCTCTGACCTATTTTTTCTTTCGTTCAGGTACTGGAATCGCGAGTTGAACAAACTGAAAAATCTGAAATACACTGTGGGTAAAGACGGGCAGAAGGTGCTACTGAAAAAGGACGCCCGTCCGAGACTATACAAGGCGATTTTCAACGCTTTTTGGTTGCCATATTTCATAGTCGGAGTCTACACATTTATCCAAGTATATCGATATGTTTGAGAATAAATACCATGTGACATTAATAAATGCGATACTTTATTAGATAAGTCGATGTCGAAATAAGTATATCATATACAGGGTGGTTCCGGACATTTGCGACAAACTTAAAGGGGTGCTAGATCTCGGTAAATTGAACAATTTTTAAGGCGCTAAGCGTCGTTTTTAGACTTGTTGAACGCTGTTTGATTTCTGTATAGTTAAATTAGAATAAAAAAATCATACGTTTTTAATTTTTATTTTGTGTATTTTATTACAACAAATGTTCAAAATTGCGACTGGCAACCTCAATACAAGCATTGCATCTACGGTGCATTGACTGACGCACTCTTAAGGAGGCGTCGCCGGACACGGATTACTTAACAAAAATTGTTCAATTTACGAGATCTAACACCCCTTTAAGTTTGTCGCAAATGTCCGGAACCACTCAGTATATACCATACATTTGGTACCACAAAATATGTCCGTAGTAAAGAGAAGTATTAGAAATATATATCCACTAAGAAAAATGGTAAAAAATTTGTTGTGTTAAATGTCTGTTAGATTCAGATAACAATAAAGAAAAAAATAATTATTAATTTGAGCCTCTCTCTCTCTTTTCTTCATCTTAAATCCATTAAATTCATAAGCCCGAATCGTTAAACTTCAACATTCTTGCTTTCAGTGCAGCGTGATACGCATCGCGGTACCGATCTTCCAGGGTTGGATTATCAACTACTTTGCCAGAAATCCGACCGCGAAGTACAAGACAGAGATGAACGAAGTGTTAATCTACATCGGTTCTATGGTCATTTGTAACATCATCTCCGCTCTAATAATGCACCATACGATGGTGCTGTCGCTGCAGATCGGTATGAGGGTACGCGTCTCCTGCAGTTCTCTCCTCTACCGAAAGGTAATGTTGTGAATTAATTTGCAAGTCTATAATAAGCTAATTGAAGTTCTACTCAGGAAGAGAAAAGCGCTTCTTTCTAGCTGGAAAAGTACATTAAGAAAGTGTTTACTTTAACTTATTGATTGATAATTAATTATCTTTAATGCATAAAAAATGGTTATATCGAGTTCATTATTTCGCACATTTGTTATCTTTATTTGCGTACGCTCGTTATCAACCATTCTCGAGCCCTTGCGGAAAAATGTGGAATTTAACGCGCTCGAAATATAATATAAACGCATTAGAAAATGACAAGTCATAATTCTTATTTCTATAACGCTCAGAGAATTTAAAGTAAAATTTGTTTGTACTTTACATATTTAAATTTTTATTTTTACTCTTCTTTCATTATTAACAATTTATAAAATGATATAATTGTACTTTTTACAGTACGCTATAATATTATTTCGTAATATAATCTTATATATTTAACACATAGGTACTGCAAATTAAAATATTAGTAAATTATTCATTTCCTGTCTTCAACATGGACCTTTTAAGGGGATCCTGAAGTCGTATGAATTACCGACATTACAGATTCTCAATGGATCTTTTAATTGGCTTTATAGAATTGCAAAAATCTTTTACAGAATTAAAGTACGCACAAAAATCTATACGAGACAACCGCGATTTTATATCAAAAACACCAAAAAATTAAAAATATTACTTATTTGGACACATACAGCTGTCACCTGACGACAATATTTGCTTAAAACAAAAATTCTGCAGTTTATACATACATAATGTTTATCATCTAGTATTGGGTAAACATGTAGGAATAATATCGTGCAAGTAGAAGTAAGATTCAATGCGTACAAAAAAAGATCCATTGAGAGAAAGTTTTAGTAATGCAAATCGATGCAAATACGGATGCAGACTGACAAGAAGAGCAGTATTGCATGCATCAATAGTTGCCGGATCTTGTCAGAGATGGCGCTGCCTGCAATCTGACAAGGACAGATATATCGTATAGGTATCCGTTAGACAAGGACAGGTATAGCACGGTAACACAGAAAATATAGTAAACGATCGAAATTATCGATTATTTTTAGTTCCGTGCTAGATCGTGGCGCTGTCACGTTGGAGTTTGCCTGTCACTTCAGGATCCCCTTAAGGCCTATTTCAATCTAAAATTTTTTAAAATTTTGATTCTTGTCGATTTGTCGTACATGCCCGATATCTTCTTCATTAAGCATGTTTTTCGATTTCAACCGCACGGTTGCTGGTACCCCGCGAATATGCTTCGCGGAATGAGAATTTATCTCTTTCGAAATACATCAAATTACATAAACGGAGAAAAACTCAATGAAATGGAAAGATAGCAGTTTTTACTCGTTTTATTTGCTAACTTATATATTATGACGTTTATTTAGAGAAAGATAATTAAAATCAATAGCAGAAAAAATTCTGTTCACAAAATACAGTTTTTTTTTTTATTATGTAGTATATACCCTTTACTTTTTTCCAAAACTGTTGCAGTTATTACGATTGAACAGAACATCTATAGACCACACCGGTACTGGACAGATAACGAATCTTCTCAGCAATGACGTCACTCGCTTCGATCACTTAACGCGGTACCTGAATTACATATGGATTATGCCTATTCAGGTAATTCTTTTCTTTATCTCATGAAGAGTATTCGTGTGTATTCCGAGATAATTAAACATCAACAGCGTCTCTCCATCACTTCAATTAAAATCAGTTAAATTAATTAATATCTTCCTTACATTATTGATAATTAGTATGTCTATTAATAGATACAATCTAATTTATAGAAAGTACATCCATATCTATTTGTATTTGCGCATTTTATAGTATTTTCCTGCGATACTAATTTTCTGTGAAGATATATATAGAATCTTCCTCTTTTTCTTACTTTCACATTGCTTTTCAAAAACCATCTGAGGTTGAATGTTTCCCTTGTAGATCATGATCGCAGGAACTATAATGTGGCAAAAAATCGGTATTTCGATCCTTGTCGGCATCGGATCGTTGTTAATCATCGCCCTAGTTGTACAAGGGACCTTCAGTGTGTTGTGCAGCAAAATCAGAGCCATAGTCGCGCCACTGACTGACCGAAGGGTGCAGCTGATGAGCGAACTCGTAGCCGGGATACAAGTATTACCGGATATTTGATAAATTATTTTATTCTTAAACAACCGAAAATGAGTGAAGACGCCAACGTTCAAGTGTCAAATTCTAGATGAGATTACCAAAGCTAAGAAAATATTTTGCAAAACAAACTTGTGTAAGACCATGACTCTCGTTTCAGGTGGTGAAGATGTACGCCTGGGAGAAACCGTACAGCAAAATCGTGTCGGCGATCAGAGAGCTGGAAATCAAAGAGATCAAATCCTCGTCATACGTGCTCGCCGCATATTTGGCCATAAGAGTCTTCACCGATCGACTGAACCTCTACTCCACTTTGATAATGTTCGTTCTAAGTGGAAATGACTTGACTACTAACGTAACTTTCGAAACATCGACGTACTTCAGTATTCTCCAACTTACCGCCGGAATATACTTTCCGCTGGCGCTAATAGATCTGAGCGAATCTATAGTTTCTACGAACCGACTGGAGGTGCATGTTATCACGTTATTTCCAAAGCAATGAACCCTTAAATCCATTGTCTGACAATATATCTCATAATTCGACCGGTTCATATTTACGCAATGATTAAAATGCGCTTAATTTGTACAGAACTTTCTGCTGATGGACGAAGTGAACATGGAACGCTTGGAGAAGACGCCTCAGTTACAAAATAAACTTCAGAAACCGAACAGAGCGACTAATGTGACGAATCAAACAGACAAGTACATCTCGAAAAATAGGAATATCATGCTTTCCGAGCTTCAGGGATCACCTGACCTTCCAGTTTGTGTGAAACTTCAGCACGTTACCGCCAATTGGATCAGCGGCCAGTTGCCGCCAACTTTGTGCAATATCAACTTGACTATCAAGCCGGGCCAGTTATGCGCCATGGTCGGCGCTGTGGGCTCTGGGAAATCGTCTGTGCTACATCTACTGCTGAAGGAGTTAAATGTCGGCTCGGGCTCTGTAATCCTCATTCAGAACATTTCTAGGAATAGCTTTCAGGGCAATCTGTCCAATGGTTATTTCATGAGCAATCCAAATCTGCGCATCTCCTACGCCAGCCAGGAGCCCTGGCTCTTCGGTGGTACTGTGAGAGACAACATACTCCTTGGCCAGCCCTACGACAAGGCCAGATATACTCAAGTAAATGTCATAATTTCAGACAGTTACTGCAAATATTGTACAGTATTCGTGTATCTTTACTCTTACATCAATAATAATAACTTCTATGTAACTTCACGTCATTTTCAATTTCTTCAGTCTTTCACTTCAACCATTAGAGGACAATTATTGATTTATGCCTTATAACCAATTAAAGAAAATATGTCTCAGCGAGCACTACAAATTTTGCCAAATTTTTAATTTTTATGATTCAATCTATATGTATAATAGAAGAATGTCTAATACTTTTTAATTTCAAACTTTTTAATATTCAATAATGTTTCTCACTTTTTTCGATCGACTGGCAAACGTTTTAGGTGGCAAACGTGTGCGATTTGACGAAGGATTTCCGGCAGTTTCCACAGGGAGACATGACGATGGTCGGCGAAAGAGGTGTATCGCTGTCCGGAGGCCAAAGGGCGCGAATCAACCTTGCAAGGGCGGTTTACAGGCAGGCGGATCTCTATCTGCTCGACGATCCCTTGAACGAGGTAGACTCTCGTGTCGC
Organism: Leptothorax acervorum; assembly: GCA_035220615.1. Taxonomy (NCBI): domain Eukaryota; kingdom Metazoa; phylum Arthropoda; class Insecta; order Hymenoptera; family Formicidae; genus Leptothorax; species Leptothorax acervorum. The sequence goes on along the minus strand of JASTWQ010000051.1, from coordinate 888,996 downwards.
CAGGCACCTCTACTGGAAGTGCATCACCGAGTATCTTCACGGCAAGACGAGGATACTCGTAACCCATCAGTTACAATTTCTCAAACGCGTGGATCATATCGTCGTGTTGGATCAAGTTAGTATATAGAATATTCTTCAACTTTAAATCCGTTTCTGACATAAATCATAACACACTTGAAGAATTTAACGTTGCCGAACGATAGTAATAGTGAGTAAATAATTTTAAAATTTGTTTGTTTGTTGTTACTTTCATAAAGGGACATGTTATATTATTAATAATATATATTAAAATATATATAGATTTGCATCAAAATTAACATTGACAAAATAGTAGTAAGAAATATTTAAATCATATATAAACGTTTAAATTCAAACATTTAAACATTTATATGTAATTTATATAATTAATTATTCGATTCTTGTAGATTAAATATCTTGATTTTGTTTGCAAAGGGTTTCGTGAAGATGCAAGGAAGTTACAACGAATTAGTGCAATCAAATGAAGACTTTATTGGGATGTTGGACAATTTGAGTCTCGAATCGCAGAAGAAGGAAAACACGAGTAAAGCTTTGGAAATACCTATGAGGGAAATCTCGATGACTAGATGCGCCTCTGGATTATCGATCGCTAGTTCCATCGTAAGTTGATATTTATCTCTTGTCAACACATATATTTAATTAAAGAACATAGAAACTGCCGAAATTTGTTTTGTCAGTTTTTTCTAACAAAAATATACTCGTAATATAACAAAGATAATTAAAAAGATATATTTGTACAGCATGTTTGCGTGATCATAGCGCGTCTAGCTTCATCGGGCTGTGTTCGTTTATACGAAAGCTTATCAAGTAATAATTAGATTATCATTTTCATACAGCAGTCAGACATTAACGATTCGGATTATGCGGATAACAATCTGGAAGCCGAAATGATGGCACGCGGCCCAATATCTGGCAAAGTGTTCAGGGAATATTTGCATCACGGCGGCAATTACTCTACCCTGCTCATGCTGCTGCTTCTTTTCATCATCAGTCAGGTCGCCACACTCGGGAATGATTACTGGCTCTCATACTGGACCGTCTTGGAGGGTGTTAGACGCATCGAAAATTCTAGTGATGTGAAACAGTTCGCTAACATGTACAACGACAGTTTCCTTGGGTCGATCTTTACGCTAAACCCAGACGGCCTGCTTAGTACTGTGGATGCTATATACGTATACACATTCTGCCTCATTGCTTGCGCTGTTACCACGGTGGTTTGCAATTTTTTCTACATGAAAATTTGTATGAAATCGAGCTACAATCTCCACAACAATATATTCTCTAATCTGCTGCGGGCGCGCATGTCCTTCTTCGACACCAATTCTTCTGGTGAGCAATAATCGCAAGATCACGATAGGCAAAAAAAATTATCATGCTAAAGATCGAGAGATTTTGATGAGTTTACAGAAATTTTAAGTCCGAAAGGAAGAAGACCAACAAATCTGACCAATCCTTCTATAGTGAGCAAATTGTCGAAGAGAGATTTAGACGATTTTACAAAATCTTAAATTCGGAAGCCGGAAAAAACAATTTCGTCAAATTTGATATTATCGGGCAATCGTAATGATTCTTATCCTGCTATGATGAAATAAAACATGACAATATAAAGTCCTTTTTCATACAATTTCTATTAAACCATGTTTAGATATAGCGGTTTTCTTATTCCAGGGAGAATTTTGAACAGATTTTCGAAGGACATGGGCACCATGGACGAGATGCTGCCCATAGTGATGTTAGAGGCGCTTCAGGTGTGTTGCATAGCGTACCGTGTATTGATTATGGAGGCGATACTTAATCAATGGACGCTGATCCCTACCGCAGTACTGTCCGTCTTATTTTACTTCATGACGGACTTCTATTTGACGACCGCTCAGAACGTCGAACGTCTTGAAGGCGTAAGTAAGTATTGGAACGAGTATCTCTGCCATAATATGCGCAACGCATCTCCTTACTTCTAGATTCCGTTTAACATTTGCCATCGAATTTCGATCTTAAGCTTATCTAACTTAAGTGCTCACCTGGAATCCGAGATCTGTAGAGTTCGAAGAGTTTTCAAATTTGCGTTTGGGTTTTTAGCGAAAAGCCCATTATTCTCGCACGTGAACTCTACGCTAAACGGCCTGCCGACAATCAGAAGCAACGGCGCCGGAATCGAGAAAATGATGCGAAGACAGTTTGACATGTTGCAAGACCGTCACAGCGGCACGTGGTATCTGACCATAACATGCGCATCAGCCTTCGGTATCTTTACGGATCTAATCATGTGCCTGTTCGTCGCCTTGCTTTGTTTCTCACTAGTACTCATGAATGAGAATGGTAAATTACATAATTAATTAAAAGATTCTTAGTTATTGAGGATTATATATCTTTCCTAATTTCGAATAGTTTCGAGAAAATTTAGAAGCAATTTAATAGAGTCAAATAATCTTTCTGTACTTAAGTTTTAATTTAAATGATTCATATTTCTGAGAGTGAATATGGTAAATTCAGGAGAGACGCCATATGGGAAGAGATACCACATTCCTAATATCTTTCGATATTTAACAGAGAAGACTTCCTTAAAAAAAAAAATTAATGCAATATTATATATTATATAATTATATATTATATAATTAAGCCATCTCTGTTACATATCAAAAAATATTAGGAATGTGGCATCTCTTCTCATGTGGCGTATCTCCTAAATTTACCCTAGTATTTTGGAAAGCGTTCGGATAATCTTGAAGAATCAACGAGCTATTACAAATCTTCGTTGATCTTCATACTGCAGGCAGAATAATCGACAGCGAAGTAGGTCTGGCGATATCGCAATCATTGATGCTAATGGAATGGATGCATTATGGCATACGACAATCCACAGAGACGATGTCACAGATGACCGCTGTGGAAAGAGTTCTCCAATACACGAATCTTCCCCAGGAGGGACCAATTACCTCGGACAATCTGCCGCCGTCTACATGGCCGTCTCAAGGACAATTAATCTTGAAGAACGTCAGCATGAAGTATCACAGGGATGATCCACCGGTCTTGAAAGTAAGTAAACCACCCGTTTATTTTTGTAAACATCTTTGTGTTTTATCCCTATAACACTTCGTAGAATCTAAACGTATCCATCGAGCCTGGCTGGAAAGTTGGGGTGGTGGGACGAACTGGCGCTGGCAAGTCCTCCTTAATCTCAGCGCTTTTCCGCCTCTTCAACGACGGTTTGGAGGGCGAGATTAAGATCGACGGTCTTGACACGAGCACAATAGGCCTGAGCGAGCTGCGCTCCAAGATCTCCATCATACCGCAGGAACCGGTGCTCTTCTCCGAAAGTCTGCGCTACAATCTGGACCCGTTCAATCAGTATGATGACGTAAAGCTGTGGGAGGTGCTGCGGCAGGTCGAGCTGAACAATATCGCGTTGGATCAGGAAATCTTCTACGGCGGACACAACTTCAGCGTCGGCCAGAGGCAGCTCATATGTCTGGGCAGAGCAATTCTGAGGAATAATCGCTTGCTCGTTCTCGATGAGGTCACGGCTAATATTGATTCGCAGTAAGTCTCGACGGTTTTTTGGCAGTATGATTGTGTTTAAATATTGTTTGGTAAAGATCGGGTGGTTTTAATTTGTTGATCGTTAACGAATACGAATAAATTATCACATAAGTAATTTAAACTATTTTGTTAGTAAAGTAGATTCATTTTCTGAATGATTCAACATCTCCATAGTGAGATGGATCAATAAGAGCAGTCATTTGTAGTAAATTTATAATTTTAGAAGTAGCAGATTTTTTCAAATTGGATTAAATCCGATTTCCAACGAAGATTCTGTATTTGTACAACGCTGTCGTAAATAATTTCTGAATCTAATATATTAGTGATATTTCTCTAAATTTGTATTTTTGTTTCTAGCACAGATGCTTTAATTCAAAACGCAGTAAGAAGTAATTTTAGAGAATGCACTGTCATCACGATAACACATCGTTTGAATACCATTATAGACAGCGATCGGATCATCGTAATAAAGAACGGCTCTATTGTAGTATGTTTCTCTAATTTAATAAGGCGTGTATGTTAGAAAATATATGTTAGAGATAGTATTAATTTTTTAACTAAAAAATGTAGTTTTTTTGTAATTGTTTAATATAAAAAATTTGTTTATAATTATTTTGATCGCAAAATTAATAGCACAACATTCTAAATTTCTCGAAAAAAAGAACGTTTACACATAAGTGATAATATAATGATAGATAATATAGTAATAAAATAATAATTATCGTAAAATAGGCATTCAGTGTCTTCACTTAGAATTGTCTAAAGTAAAGTTAAAATTAGATAAATAAAGATGTAATGTGAAATATTTAGTGATATATTTTATGTATCAATATATAAAAATTCCGAGGTTTCCGAATAATTCTTTTAAAATTCAAAATGGTTTCTTTGAAGTTAATAGATATCTTTATTAAACAATGCGTGCTCCTTCCTAAAAGAAATAAGTTATATGTACAAAATATAACCAACTTTTGTAGAAAATCCCTATAGGGCATTTTTGATAATCAGAATTGTCACGCCAACAGGAATTCGGTTGCCCGTACGAGCTGTTGCACGACAAACCGAACGGCTACTTCTCGCAAATGGTGGAGAAGACGGGCCATCAGATGGCACAAAGTCTTTTGGAACAGGCAAAGAAGGCTTGCGAGAAAAAACAATTGTCATTGTGAACTGAACTTGTTGACGCGAAATACCGAAATCGAGAACGACCACATAATCACAGAACAGTCCGCTTTGTAGATTCTTCCTTGTACCAAAAAAATGTATAATTATATGCATATGTAAATACATATATATTCTAAGAGAAAAAAGATACGTTGTTGAAAGAAGACAAGATAAATCGAAGATAAAATGCACCCGTTTGTTTAGTGTATCATATGCCAATTTCTATTTTCTTTTTAGCTTTTATTTATTGCCCAAATTGTAACATAAATGTGTTGCATTTTTCGTAAAACGGAATAGGATTAAATATTATTTTTTTCAATATCTATTGTTTGTGTCAGTGTGTCAAAATGTATAAAATATTTCTCAAAAACTCTATTGATTTCTCGATGCCTTATTTATACATGACGGAAGAAATGTATATACGAAGAAATATATACTATTTTAAATTGACATACAATTGCATCGTTGTATTTGCAAAATATCACAAGAAATTAAACTTCTTTCCCTCTTTGTCATTATTATATCATTACACTTTTTGATCTTAAAATCAGCTCGGAGGTAAAAGATTTTCTCGCACAATCACCCTCCCCCTCCCGGAGTAAAAGATTCTTCCTCGCGCGACCGCCGAAAAAGTTAAAAATTTTTTAATTAGTACCGCCGCCATGTTTTATCACCACCGCCGGGTAAAAATTGGCTTAATTGGATCTCAAGAATATGCTGTTGCAATAGTACCCCAGCTTTTTTAAATACTTGTGTATACATGAAAACTCCAAGGAATATACACAAGTATTTAAAAAAAGCTGGGGTACTATTGCAATAGCGTATTTTTGAAATCGAATGAAGTTAAAAGCAAATTCTTTGTAATATATCTTATATACATTTATTGTATCTTATATAAGTGTATAATATAAACTTCTCATAATAGGTAATAAATATGTATGCAAATATCTCAAAATTCAAAAAAGTCCTGTACGCGCACTCTGTTTTGTGGCACGGAAGCCATTTCTTCAACATATGCTATCGTGGCCTATTTGATTGACTACAAAATAAATTAGTTTTTATTTCAATATTTAATTAAAATTTTATCCGGTAAAAGCAGAACAACCTATTGAGGCCCTCCACCACCCCCGCCAACTTTAATTGGCGGTCCTCTTTACTTTGGAAATATATATTTCCACATATGTGCTCTTTTATTATTTATTATTTTTTATATAATATACAATGTATAACAGTGTACAGCATTAAATTTATTTTTGCAATGCCTGTCGCGAAAGTACGATTTTCGATTGCTGTTTAACGTGCACATAGTGACTTATTTCTCAACGATTCAATGTATGCCTTACTTTATCGCACTAGTGCGAGAAAGGGCTAAAGCACATAACATGGCGTAGCGATCTACGACAGTTGTATAGTTGTAGACGTAAGCAACGCACAGTCTGTAGGCGTAGTCTGTTGTGTCGTATATGGAGGTGCCAGCTAGCTGCGTAAGCATTAAAAATTTATTACATAATTAGTAATATGACAAGTAATACTATATAATATTACGTAGCTACAATACCTATACTCGAGATTTAATTTATTACATAATAAATAATTATTCTATACAATTAACACATTGCGAATTCTTACCTATCCGGACTTTTATCTCTATATACAATACATGTATTCCCTACTGCCTATTCATATTTCTATATATGTTCCTATTCTTTATACCTAACCACATTTCTATATATCTACAAACGTGTCATTTTTCTGCCCACCCGAATGTATTAGTTTATTTAATCTATTATTAATCGCGATCGCGATTAGGGATGTGTATAAATCTTTAATAGAATTTAATAAATTATTAATTCGCGGTTAATTAATTAATAATTACTGGAGACGTTATCTCTTCGTCTCCGATTTATATTCCTGCACATTTGTGCAAGAAATATTTGTTATATAATATATCGGTGGTGCTGGGCACCAACCTACCTTTGTGTAGACAGGAAGGAGAAATACTCCTTCTATTGCCGACTGATCGTAGCCAGCAAATGAGCGTAATGGTTTTACGCTCTTTCCTACGAAGCGCGAAACACGACCGCGTCGCGAATGGCCATAGCAATTAAACTAATTAATTACGGAATAGTTAGGTAACGTCGAAAATCTATTTTTATAACCTTATATATATATATATATACTATAATTTACACGCGTAATTACATCTTCGATTAAGAATAAAATAGACGTTAATTAATCAGAAACTCTTGAGCCTGAAAAAGTTTTTTAATCAACAGATTACTTTTCGCGAATGATAGAATTTCTACTATAAATACGATATAATCAGAAAAACTTATGTTGACAATAAACTTTCAACGAATCGCGTACCTACAATCCGAATAAACTCGATTACTTTTCGCAAATGGAACTTTACTTTAAATATGATATAATTACATGCAGGACTTTAACAAAATGCAAAGTAAACGAGTGAAAATTGATAAACGCGAACTGAGAAAATCTAAGGCCACATTTTCGATTTCGTTTCGAATATCGGATCTCACTTTAAGACAAGAAATAAAGAATTAATGACGTGAGATCCGAAATAGATAATAAATTTCCCGTTGAAATATTCACATTAGCACAATATTGTGCTAATGTAAATATTTCATCATGCACTCGAGCGAACGCAATTTGAATTTCGATAGTTACTACATATTGTACGTAATCCTTACAAAATTATTTTATGGTGTATTAAAAATAAAATTACATTCCTCAAAATCAAGTATTTAAATTAACGCAAAATCAATTTTAAAATAATCAGTATAAAAAATTTTTCTATTTCGCGAAATAACATTCATTGAATCTCACGTCATATATTGCTTTAACTGGTATAAAAACCAGTTATCAATACCTATAATCGATAGACTGTGAAAGTTTAGGCTAAAATTGGCGCGTTATTATAGAAACAAACAATTTCAATTAATGATGAATACACACAAATGATTTTTTTAAACAGATTACATAATTTTAATTAATAATATATGTAGATTACATAATTTTAAACGATAATATATGCTTACTGAAAACATCCCTAAGCATATGAAGATATGTATATTGCATTCTTGCGCCAATTTATGTAACATTTAATCCAGGAAAATATTTGGGAAAAGAACAGATAGGAGAATAAAATAAAGTATTTGTTACTCATTGTTAGCAACAAATATTGCGAATTTTATTCTATCAATGGAACACTATTAATATATATATATACGCAAATATATTTATCTATTTATTAGATCTATTCATATTTTAATTATCTTATTTTTTTTTATTTTATATACATTAATATTATTTATTCCATGATAGAATGCATGATAAATCAATATAAGTGATTTATCCAGGATTAAATGTCAAATCCTAATCCGTTCCAGTCAATATATTTTGAGGCAACGGATCTATGAAATGTGATATATGCATGTAATAATGTGTATTAAGACTATTAAGTGGTAATTTGACACAAGCATCTGTCGCATATATTTGATGTAATTGTCAGATCCGTTACCTAAACTATAAAAGTTTACTCATCACTCACCGACCGATGCGCAACAGCGGATACGATTATTCTGTAACAAGCAAATATAAAGTCCAAATTAAAAAAGAGCAGAAGTAAGATCAATAATTAAAGTAGTAAATATTTAAAGAAAATTACTAAATACAGAGCACCGAATTCTATATTTTAGTTCATATTCTAAACAGAAATGATATAATCACGTAATCTTTTAAGAATATTTTATCCATTTAATACAAGCTTCTATAGGATTTATAAAATAAAAAACTTTTTCTCTAATTTTCATTTTCCAAATAACTACTTATTCAGTTAAAAAGTGGATAACCCTTTCGCATAAAATATAAAATATGTATAAGTAAATTATATTTACCGTATATGTTGCTCTGTCGGTGCCTCTGCCTGATGTCTCTCCTATAGGCATCGCTCTCCTGAGGCATCGCCTATAGGCCTTCTCCTCCTCTCAGGCTCCTCGGCTGTCCGGGTCGTAGATACTTGGCACAACACTCGCGAAAACGCGGACAATTACTATCGCGCGAAACTTTGCACGGCACTCCCGTGAATTGAAACTAAGTAAGACGCGACGAACGCGATATAATACGCGACAAAACTTCAAGAAATAATCGCGGGTTCGTAAGATTCGACGCGAGGATGCTTCTTCCGTAGATATCTTTTGAAACATACAAAAAAATCGATTTGATTAAATAATTGTTACGCGCATCGAACATCTTGTCTCGTCTCACGAAAAATTATATCGATTAGATTGCTATCGATGTGTTATCATATATATTAGTATCTCATTAAATTATCCTTCTATAATTACGATTATTACTGATAAACGTGTACGAATTGATACTATTAATAGTATATTTAATATCCTGACACTCATCGTGATCGACTGATCGTGTCTCGGAAAGTGATACCGCAAAAGTAATACGACACACGGAGCGACTCTCGCTCATGCTGCCTGCCGGCTCGAAATTCGGTGACCGAATGATATAGCGCGGCGTGACCCCCGTGGGCGCGACCTTGCGTAAACAACGCCGACCGTTGAGAATTCGTTGTCCCGGCGAAATATGAAATATATATAATAAGTTAAAAATTCTTTATCTAACATTTCAAATTACTTGTTTAATAACTATTACTATACATTTTGCGTATCGCATTGCGAGCTCATTATAGCATTGCTTAAGCATAACGATTAACTCCGTTCAATCGAGAAAATGTTTTAAAACGGAAATTATCGTGTGTTACTTCAATTCTAATTACTGAGAGATTTTGCTATGCGCGATTATCTTTAAATGTGCGAGAACATTTTTCCGGGTCAGTTAACATCTGGCGCTTGTTATATATTTTTTTCGGGAAAAGCCCTTTAATGGAAGCACTTAACATGTTGCGTATAAATATAGAAAATAACGGACCACATCTCGAGTTAAAACCTTCCTGCTTTTCAATTCGTACGAAGAGGAAAGGTGCGAGAGTGGGAGCGAGAAGAACGGCAAGAACAATAGAGCGTTTAAGTTTGCAGTTGACGTATGTATGTACGTACGTAAATAAACGAGAACGATTGCCAGTTAAAGTCGATTAAAAAGAAGTATTCTTAATTTGTTAATTATCACTGGCAGAATAAATATATATTACTTGAGAACGATTTTTCTTCGCCAGTGAATAAATACCTGCCCGAGTAAAAGAGATGAAAGGAGACGAGTCCAAGATTAAATATCAGTCATAATGCCTTTATAGCTCATCCATTGTAAAGTAACGGATTTATGAAAGTAACGGTTTTATATTCATTTTTAATATAATTATAATAATATCGATACATAAGTATATCTAATACAATTTTCACAAATCCGTTATCTTATTAATAAAGTTTTTTGTCACTCACCGATCGATGCGCAACATCATCACGTAGCTACGATAACTCTGTAACATACAAACATAATATCCAAATTAATGTTCAAAATCAATTAAATGATTCTAAAGATAATTCCAACACGCACAGAATTTTTTAATCGTCTTTTAATTACATATCTATTAAAAATAATTATACATTTTTCAAGAAAGATCTTCATAGGAATAAACTTTGATAAAGCTTTAGACCAATTATTTTTCTTTAATTGCTGTTTATCGTTACTTTTAAATCGTTTTATTTCGATAAAATAAAAAGATCCGAATAAACGAAAAAAGCGACTATTTTTACACAAGTAAGCAAAATAGTACTTACCGTAAAGTTGCTCTACCGACGTCTCTCCTACACCTCCTTCTTTCGAGTTTTCAAGTTTCTTCCTCTATTTTCTCCCATAGTGTCAAACTTCTTTTTTAAGTTGCACTCGCATTATGATGCGCAAAAGCGAAGTTATACAACACTGATCTGTAACATATAAAAAATATATCCAATTAAAAATAACTGAAATAAATATATATAAAAAGATAATTTTTGCACGCAAATACCATTAAGTATTCGTAATGCCAACAAACATATATATAAAAGAATAATGTCTTAATAAAAATGCCTTCTCAAATATGTCAACATGTATAAAATTTAATAAGAAAAAATACAATTAAAGGTTACAATTAATTATTACTATAATACAAGGATCGCGTGGCTTTGTCATATTCTGTACGATATTAATTGCACCGCGCGACGCGGCGTTATATAATATGTTATACTCACCAAAATTAAATAATTCGCGACGGCCACTCGTTTCGGAGCCGATCCGTCTCGTGTCTGTCCGCCGCGTTATCCTGGAAATAAAAGGAAAATGTAATCAACATGGTTGGAGACACTTCTCGTCTTCCGTGCACGGTCTACTTCTCACGCCAAGTGCGACGCTGCTTATATGCTCGCCTTTTATTAATGATTGTTATTCTAGAGAATAGGCGTGTATTAATACTTTTAGCAAATACCCGCGATATTCGCGACAATCGAAAATATTATCGCTTTCGCGATTGCCCTTACGACTCACGACGCCTTATATTCGCTTCGGTATCGAACAAGCATCGCGAAGTACGTAGGTATTTTTACAAATCATTAATACCCGAACTACGCAATAAATACTGGCAGTGATAGATAATGCATGCAAGGTTAACCTTTAAATGCCACATGGGGTGTCGCACACCCCCCCAGATAACACAAGCATTTTCAATATTCTATATATTTTCAAATGTTCCCGCCAAAAATGGAGCTCATGGCTCTCTCTGATGATAGTTGAGAGATTGAACTACCCATTTGTACACTTAGCAGTACTCAGTTTACTGGCAGCAGCTGTTTAGAGAGGTTCAAAGTAGGGGTGGGGTTCGCAGCACCCCAGTGTGTCATTAACGTACTTTTTATTTCAAAGTGGTGAAAAATTTTTTGTCGGTTTTTCCTGGTTTTTTATCATTTTTAGAGGTAAGTATGGTTGTGTACGGTGTTAATAATTTAACACCGGTGCTCATTATGCAAGCGTTCGAAAGATCGCAAAACAAAAATGCAGTGTCCTTCTTGTCTTAGGCCGATGTGTGACTTGCACCGCGCATATGTTTGCATTGATTGTGCAGGTTCAGATTTATAATTTTATGAATCTTTTTGGACTTTTCCACTTTTTAATCATATCTTATACTTAGTAATACATTTTTTAATAAAATTTATAAAAAACATGTATGCCTGCAACGTTATTTATGATGTGCTTTTGTATGAAAAAAAATCACACTTTACATTGCAAAATAAATACCTTTTTTTAACAATTCAATATCGGTGTTTCTTTTTCCTTAAAATACACTATCTCAAGAGTACTCTGCTAAATTTTTAGGTAAAAATATTAAAAATTACAGATTTACGACTCATTTCTTTATAAAAACCAATATTTTAGCTCTTTTTGGCGATCTTAATTTTTTATACTATGTTGAAATTGAAATTTTAACAATATAAGCATTTTATTCTCTTTGTTAAGCCTTGAACAACATTGTAAATAATTTTCAGAATTAAATATCAAAAAATCAATGAGTAGGAGACATTTTTCATGCTGGGGTTGTTTACACCCCATGTGTCATTTATGAGATTTTTTTGAAGTGTGGCATTTAAAGGTTAATATGTGTTATTCTCACCAATTAAATGAGTCGCGACGCCACTCGTTCCGGAGCCGATCCATCTTGTGCCCGCCGCGCTATGGAAATGGAAAGGGAACGTGATCAACATGGCGGAAGCGCAGGAAGCGCTAATGTACCTACACTTCTCGAACTAGTGCAGCCAGTTGAGCTAGTGCAGTGCATTGGTGCAGCCTGTGCAGCAAGTAGTCACTAGTGTCACTACTGTGTCACTAGTTAGTACATTACGAGGGATGAGGGTTTAGATATATACTGTGGTTTAAACTGCGTCGCACCACGTTGCACCTTGATTAACGTACGTAGATTACTGTGGCTTGATATTATATTTTGCGTTGAAAATGGCCGCAATTTTACGTGTAAAACGTAAAAATACCGATTCTCCGCTGGACACGCTTGTGATCGCGTGCAAACGCCCGAAAACTGAGGTCTCCAGTTCGGACATCCCAACTGTGGAAACTGTCGCCCAGTTTGCCGGCACGCTTACAGATCCGGTGAGACTCTGATGATTTTTATGTTTCATTAACACAATTAACGGCGATCTGATGATCGCAAATTTTCTCCTGTAAACGTATGTCCTCCACTGGGAAAGAATAGGTTATCTTTTAGGTTAGGATAGTTGTAGGTTATATGTGAGCAGATAAAAAGAATATAAATGATTCAAGGTTTAATAGATTGAAAATAAGGAAGTAAAATGGACTAATGAGCCAAGCTAGTTATTTATGTCAGTTATGTATTATAATTTAAATAAAAATAAACGGAGATGTGTCAAACGTTTTGACCTGTAATAAGGTAATCTTCAGTGATTCAACAAATCAAGAGCAACGGTAATTATAACAATAAGTCTTTATCAAAATCATAAAGTATGAGCGCAAGTTGGATTTCGTTGCAAGTTGCAACGCTTACAAATGTTGTAGGAATAGCACAGCAGTTTGCTGTGCTTAAGCGTTGCAACAAAGTCCAACTTGCGTTCATACCTTATAACTTTAATAACGACTAGTTACAATTACCATTGTCCTTGATTCGCTCACTGAAGATGATCTTATTACAGGTCGAGATATGTGACACATCTTTATTTTTATTTAGATAAACCTATAATACATAACTTGCACTAATAACTCAGTTTGTTAGCCTATTTTATTACTTAAGAAAATTATTTTAGAAAAAGAAAGAGAAAAGAGAAAAAGGAAAAAAAGACAGGTTTATCAAAGAATTTAAAAGACTTATGCAGTAATAAATATGTTACTTTACCACAATATTTTTTTGTAATATAAATACTATAACTTTTGGTATTTGTCTTATATCATAGATATATTTTTAAAAAATTAAACATTATATATGTATTATTGCGATAATGTATAATAATAATAGTTAAATTATGAAGTAAACTAAGGACAAATTCTTCATTACATTATTAATATGTTTTATATATTATTATAAATCATATGAATAAGAAACTGTGTAAAAGATGAATGTTGAATATTTTTTTCAGACTGAGGATGTCACGAAGCATGTGGCTAAGATTCTACCTAAAATAAACGCGGAAAGTCCCAAATCTGGTGTCAAGAGGGCATCCGACAATGATTATCCTGCAACTATGTCGGGTAAGATACCCAAATGGGAAGACGAGGACTCGACAGAAAGGTACAAAGTTATCGATTGCCAGCATTCTCTGGATACATCGAACGAGGAACAGTTTAAGGATAAGTGGGTGACGCTCGTAGAAGTGGAGGATTGCTGGAGTATTTCCCGTCTAACAAGTCACACTGAAGCAGTAAGTTATATGATAATCAAAATTTTTTGCATAAAAAACTCTCTCATGTGCAATATGTGTATTATAATATGCTGTTATAAAAAAAAAGAATTAGCTTGCATATATTAAAATTGAATCAAGTATGGCGGAGATAAATAAGAAATTATACAAAAATGAAGTAATCTTTCAAACAGAGAAGTAGAAAATAACAATAGACAATTTTTTTACAATGTATGCGAAATAAATTAAAAATAGGAATACAAATTTTTGAAATGAAATGTATATGTATACAAAACACAAGCAAATATATACGGTATGTTTCAGGATATTGCAGATTATGTGTATGATATATATTATGCCCAAGCCTCTGACGTATTTGAAACGTTTGACAGTAGTAATATACTCGTGCGGCGGCCAGAATACGATTCAGACGTGGATATTGAAGACGAAGATGATTCCTCAGATTCCAATGCAGAATCACATTGGAAAAACGACTATCCTGATACGGATCCCGATCGTTCATCTAGCGATGACGAAGATTTCGACATATATAACGACGGCCAGTACTATTCTAGGCGGCATAAAGCCGAAGAATTCAGCTTCGGAAGTGATTTGTCCAGCACTGAAAACAACTCAGATAATAAAGAAAGATCGTCGGATGAAGAAATATCAGATAATAAAGAAATATCAGATAATGAAGAGATGGAAAATATATAAATACATTTTCAATAAGTTATAAAAACGCGTGGTTATAGTGTGATGTACCAAAATCTTGAAAATCGGAATGGAAGAAAAACTTAATATTTAATCGCTAAGATGTAAGTACCTTCGCATATTTCTAGATAATTTGTATATATCAAACACCTTGTACACCTTTCGCAATAAACATTCCTTTAGCATATATTCTAGTTACTTTAATCTTCGCGTTTCTCTTTGCAAAAAAAAGTGAATTGTAAATGGCATAAAGTTTTATTTGTATGTCTATATATATTTATTACAGACTTCTCGCATGTAAAATCCGTCTATCAAAATAAGAATGGCAAAAGAAGTAAGCCTAGAGATGAGGGGATCGATTACGCAAAATGAAACGAATTTAATCAAATCGAATCTCATGGTTTTACGAATCAAAAGGTTGAGTAGAGAAATGATTATGAACGCAGTTATAAAAGTTAAAAAAAGACTACACGAGGGTGGGTTTCGACTAGTTTCGCGAAAAAATCCGCGCGCGTTCTCCTTCGGGAGAATATTAAGCGATCGATCCCCCAGAAGGATGTTGCGGGATGTGCCTGTGTTGTTGAAGAAAGAATTTACTTATCGTGGATATGGCATGTAATGATATACACCAGATTTATAGCGTATTATAACAAGTTGTTGGAAGTACCAGTTGCGTGGATTTATAAATTTTTTTCGTCGTACATACAAGCACGCACGCACATGCACGCGCGCACACACACACACACACACACACACACACACACATTCGGTCCGCAATTAACAACGTAACGTTTAACAAAAGGTGTTTCGCGGCTCGAAGAAAATTACCTCGAAATCGTCTATAATTATCGGGAACGAGGGGGGAGGAGGAGGGGGGAATAAATCCGGTCGATGTGACGAGATTACTTGTCTCTTGCAAGAGATTCCTCTCGCGATTTCACGCCTCGAAGTCTCTCTCTCGCCATGGAATTCGCCGCGCGCGGACAACGATCGGCATTTTTCTTATGTTTTTTTTTCCCTTTTCAATTAATTAACGAGCTCGTCGTATGATATGAGTAGTACATTGCGTATACATGTAACACTGGCCTTAATTCTAATTTATGTTACATTCACTCGCGCCCTGCGACGAGGGGGGTGCTCGCTCCGCTTTGCGAGCACGTACGATGCTTTTGATTTAGGGTGCACGGGGCCGAGTGCGCCGATAAAAATCCAAATAATAACGCCGATAAGCGAAGGCGTTTTGGAGATCGTCGTTCTTTTTGTTGCAAAATTGCATTCGCTGCAACATATATACGAGACATTCCAATAGGGGAGTTTCCCAAATACCTCTACGAAATTTTAAGTCTTCGATGAATTTAAGGAGTCGAGCTTTCCCTAATCGTTATTTACATAGAAATTACATTTACGAATATTAAATTATCTGCAGTCATTAAAAATAGATTTTTCCGATTGAGCTTTTTAACAGCTTAAAAAGTTAACAAAATCTTGCACAACTCCTGATTCGATCTATAAAGTTTAATTTGTGTCATCAAAGTATTTAAAATAAATACTTATTAATATTAATAAGTATTAAGAATATTAAATTTAATATATTAATTTTTTTCATCTTTTTCTTTTAGCTCTTTACTTCTTTTTAAAGGCCGTAATAAATAAATATAATAGCTAGAAAGAAAAATTTTTTACTATAAATTTTTAGTTTTTATGATGTATTCTACTAAATGCACTTTAAATTCTCTCAATGGATATTTATCGACGCATTCACGTTATTATTCGCAAACGCGGGCAACCATTTTTTATTTATATATATATATATATTAAATGTCATACATTGCGCAACGTAACTTAGCAGATTCACAAGCTGAGATTGGTATCATTCATCAGGATCGTTTACTACCGCTCCGTAATACTCTACTCGCCTACTGTACAACATTTTACACTCATCGTATTCGTTCGTAAGGTAATGTCGATTATTAATGCTACGAGATTATTGGAGAGTCATGAGATTGCACAGCAACGCCCGGATCGATCGATCATGTTGGCGTCGAGCCCAGTCGTTTTTTTTTTCTCCTTTATTTTTCGCCGATTTTTATATGTACAGGACGATGGCGGCGTTTCGTCGATTCCTTCCGGCACTCTCAAAAATTGCCCTTCAAAAACGTCGAAACGACGCGACAATCGCCAAGGAGATCGCTTGCAATCAGAGCCATGTATATACGTCGCAGGCTTATTGCAAAATCAGTCTTTTTGCAAAAAGGCTAGCCTCTTTGCGAAATGCCGGCATTTTGCGAGAGCATTTGATCGTTTCTTTAATAAGACTAACGTATTTTAGACTTTTTTCAAAGTACCTAGCCTGCACCAGCCCATGTGTGCCAAAAAGCCTAAAGTGCGTTGTCTTATTGGGAAACGACCAGTGCTTCGCAAAATGCCGGCCTTTCGCAAAGAGGCTAGTCTTTTTGCAAAAGGGCTGATTTTGCAATAAGCCTGCGATATATATAAAATGTGCTGGGTATGTTTTTCGCTTTTTAGATATATAACTTAATTTATGTCGAAAGGCCTTTTTATTTGTAAAGCATTCTCGAACTAATTCTCAAATTCCCAATTGAGACAAATGGAAGAATAAATGATAAAGAGAAATAGAACGTAATAGAAAATAGATATGTCAATATATTATCTTACAAATTAATTTAGGTAATTAGAAAATAGATAAACAATACTAACTTATCGCGAAAGAATTAAAGCTTCTTTCTTAAATTAATTTCGTTACATTTTATTTTATTATCATGTTATATGTAGATTTAATAATATGTCTAACTGTGTGTCATGACTCTGTTTGCAACCCTTTCCTGCAAGCTCGTCCATTCATGCACGCGTAAAATGATTGCTAATTATACAATATTTTATATATATATATTACAATTATATATTATATTTCGGAAAACACTTGGAAATATTTGAAAATATTTTATAGTGCAATTCGAAATGATATAATACAACTATAATATATATATATATATATATATATGAGTGTATATCATATATTTACACATAGATACCTTCGGCTTATAAGTACAAACGATTCCCTGGGTCAACAAAAATCACACAACGTAATATTCAACTAAGAAGTCCGATAATCGCTTATCATATTATGTATAAACTGGCAACAATAAACAGTCCCCGTTTTTAGAGTCGGTCATCGCGTCTCCAACACATCTCGTCCTTTTCTTTCTCTTCCAGGAATCTCCCTAACAAAATACGACGTTCATAGAAATAAACCTCAGGCCTAATTTCATTAAAAAGAAAGGACTATAAATATTCCCAAAATATTAAATTAATTTGATCAAATAACAAGAATGTAATGTATTCTACATAACTAGCAAAACTGGTTCTTTCGAAAAAAATATTCGTATTTTTCGAAAGAATTTCGCGATAATTATTTAAAATACAGTGTCTTCTTCTGTATTTGGTCAAATTAACTTTCGAAGCACGAATAAAAAATCTCAGAGATTATTCCCGAATTATCACTCCCGATTATTTTAAAGTTTATCTTAAAAAAACACTAGGAGGTCCTTCGAGAAGGGGGACGAACGGCGGAGAAGTCATGTCCGCAGAACTTCAGAGATTTAAAGCACCGACGCCTCGGTCCTGCCGGTCGGCGGCGTCGTCGGATGGCCGCTGGCGTTGTTGTTGTTATTGTTGTTATTATTGTTATTGTTATTGCTCGCCTCGCCGGCGTGACTCGAGCAGTAGAACTTCTTGTGGGCGATGAAGGTGCTTAGGTAATTGAAGCTGATGTCACAGGAGCGACAGTAGCGCGGCCCGCTCTTGCTGGGGTCCAGACTCTCGTCCGGCGGTGGCGTGTCCTCGCGTTCCTGCTTCACCTTACCGGCGACCACCGGCGTCAACGGCGGTGGCGGCGGCGGTGGCGGCTGCGGGCTCTTCCTTATCTCCGTCTTACCGTTCACCTGAATCTCAATAGGGATCTCCTCTGGCGTCGTGGTAGCCACGGGTTCTGGCGTCGACAGCGTCGCCTCGTCGTCCAGCACGCACGTTATATAATTCTCCTCCTGAGACAAAGAACGTTTCATAAGAATCTCTCAGTTAAAGATGCGTCCTAAATATTTCCTAAAAAGAAGAAAGACTTAATTCTGGTTTACTTCTTTCGAAGACATATTTAGTATATTTATTCAATATTTTATAAAAATTCACAATTCATTAAAGTTTAGTTTGTACTTACATTTAGAAAGAGTTAATCGGTTAATGAAGAATGAGACATGAGGCTCAGGAGAAGAGAGACTTACCTGTAGATCAGTGCCACGCTTGTCGAAGTGCATCCTAATGTGGGTCCTCATGCCGCGCAGAGTGTTGCCCTTGTAACGACAGATCGTGCACCGGAAGGCCTTGACGCCCTGATGGGAGTCCATGTGACGCTGAGCGGCACCGGCCGTGGGACTGACGGCACCGCAGACCGGGCATCGCCAGCCGCCAGTCGCACCGCTGCTGCAGGTATGACTGCTGCCAGGTTCTATCATCGCCTGCGACAAGCCATTATATCTTGTTAAATCCTCCCGAAGAATCGGCAATCGGGGTCATCGATCTTAACAAAGATGAAACGGAACTCTCGAGGTCTCTGTTTAAAAAAAGTCGAGACCTCTATGTCTTAGGCTTTAACGTTGCGATTATGTCTGATATTTTTAAATTTCGATATTCTTCTTCATAGCGCTTTTTAAACACCTTGAAAAGTTTTCATATATCTTTCAAGCATCTTGTAACAGTTTCTTTCTTTTCACTGTTTACTTTAGATTTTACCTTGCACTTAGAACACCGTGTATGATGCTCTTGGGGTTCGGGCCTCTTGGGACAGTAGAACGCCTGATGGGCGACCAGATTGTCTATGGAAGCGAACTTGATGCCGCACGCGGCGCAGATGAGCTGGACCAGGGGCGGCGAGGGCGTGCCGGGAGGCGGCGGACTGTTGCTCACCGTTGTCTCCCTCGCCTGGCAGTAGTGCTTTTTATGAGCGACGAAGTTCTCGTGTCGGCAGAATACGATGTTGCATTCCTTGCACCTTGAGAACAAACGATTCCATAATTCCAAGAATTTAATCTCATAAAATCTCAAAAATCGAGGAAATTTCTTTAAAATTCGCGATTCAAGACCAGACAAAAAAGTTCTGAAGACCCTAAGAGAGATTATAATTTTTTTTTTATAACAAAAGTGAGGAGTTTAAAGACCAATAGTGTCAAAAACCAAAAATTTATCAGAATTGTGGAGACTCAATCCAATTCTTTAGATAAGAAAAAAACGCTAGTTGCTTACCTGGAGACGCCCTGCTTGACAAGCACTCCGGGAACGGGGGGCGGCGGTAGTTCAGCGAGTCTCAGGGCGAGTTCCGTGGGCGGGGGTGGCGCGACAGCGGCAGTCTGGGCCGGACCGATGGACCTCATTCTGGGGCTACCGCTGCCTCTGGATCTGGGACTGCCCGGAGGCGGCAGGGATGACGGTGCCGGCGACATCCTGTTCTCCTTCTCGTCCTGGTGCACCGGCGACCTGCGTACGCTGAGATCGAGGGGCGCCGAGGCGGATGGCGACGTGGACGCCGCCGCGACCACCGGCGTCGAGGGCTTGTTCGCCGCCCTCAGGACGGCCGGCGGCTCTACCACGGCGTTCTGGGCCGTTGAAGCGAGGCCCCTCGTCATTGGCTGAAGGGAACCTGAAGACGTAACATCGTATTCTAGAGAATGTCATTTATTAACATCTAATATCTATATCTAATTGAAGAAAGGGTTGAAAAAATACCGTTTGGCAAAAGAAAGCATGCTGTGTCGGGCGCCGGAAGTGCCGGCGCGGCGAGAACGCTCGCGCCACGGAACAACGAATACGGCACGATGAGGATGGGGTTGGTAGGCAGCGCCAGGCACGGCTGCGGGGGTGGCGAGTCACCAGGACTCGAACTGGTCGGCGGCGACGCCTTCACCGAGGATGCTGGCGTCGCCGTCGGCGTCGGCAACGTATCCTTCACCACGTGCCTCGTGCTGCAATAATGCGTTTTGTGCGCCCTGCAATAAATTAAATTACTGTTGAGGAAACGTCCGTAAACTTTATACGAACATATAAATTATTAATAAATAATAATACTAAATTACTATAATTTTTACATCAGTTAAAAAATTTCATACTTTATAGCCTATTTTGCATTAAATTAGATTGACTTATCAGATTAATGTTTATTTTTAAAAGAATCTACAGCTTCGAAGATCTAAGATCCAAAAATTCTAAATTATTACGAATTTAAGTTTCGGTAATTCAAGAATTTATATTCCTAGTTTCGAAGATCAGAAAATCTCGCTTTATTTTAGAAATTATTCTCGAAATTTAATTTATAGTTATAGTAAATTTTTTAATAATGACAGACTATTCTTTTAAATTTATACATTATTTCATTTTTTCGTCTATGATTTCAAATAGAATTCTTTAAAATTTTCTTCATTTTATTCTTCCATCCACCCACCGGTACGTCTTCAAGGAGCTGAATCGAATATCGCAGTTCCTGCAGTATCTCTCGGCCTCCTCGTTCAAGGAACCGTTGGATGCTGTGGTCTGACCGGGCGCAGCCGAATTGCTCGTCGAGGAGTTCGGGTTCGCCACCATTGCTACTGCCGCCGCCGCCGCCGCCGCCGCCACCGACGACGACGACGGTATCGTCGGCGGCGCCGGCGAGGCCGCGTGCATCCGCATGTGACGATTCAGGGACACCTTCTTGTCAGCGCTGTAGGAGCAGTGCGGGCACGCGTACGCCTTCCGCACCTCGAACTTGCCGCCGGACTTGCCGCCGTCGTCGTCCTCGTCGTTCGCCGCGTCCTCGTCCACGCGGGGCCGGTGGGCGCAGTAGAAGGTGCGATGGGCCTCGAGGGTGCTCGCCGAGCTGAACCGGATGCCGCACGGCGGGCAGAACAGGGCGGTCGGCGGCCTGGCCGGCTCCACCGTGATCGTCTCCTTGCCGTCGGTCGGCAGGACGAACAGGCGACCTGATGCGATCGCTGAAGAAATCAATTCAATCAGGACCCTGGCGATAAGTTTATATGAGCTCGTGCTTATTCATTATTCTTTTATTCCGTAATTAATTCTTATGAATCTTTAAAGGTTCCAGTTTCTCCAGATTCTGATGGAGGTTTCTGTCCATCTACTATTGTATCAATTTCAAAAAGTTCTAATTCTCTTGTGAGAGTTTCAAATACCCAAAGATTCCCTTTCAAGAAAAATTCTAAAATCTATTTTTCAATGTTTATATTCAGTGATCCGTATTTTCCCGTAATTATTCTGCAAATCGCATCATCGCGTACTGAGAGAAAAAAAAATAGTTGCAATTACCACTATATAGCTTTCTGTTTCACGCGTTTCTGAATGAAAGCGCCGTGCATGCCGCGGTCTTTAAGTCCTATATACTCACCGTTCTGCAGCCCGGCCGGAAGTGGCGGCGTCGGATTCGGCGGCGACGTGGTCTCCGGCTTCACAGTAAGGGCGGCGACGGCGGCGGGTCGCAGTGCGGGATCCGTCGCCAGACTAGTATTGAGTCTCAGTCTTGGTGCTACCTCGTCGTCGAGTCGTATCCTCTTGGTCTCCCCCGCGGCGACCGAGTCCTCCGAGTCCCTGCGGCAGACGGAGTCCCGCCTCTTGACGACGGTGGACGACAACGAGGACGACGACCTCGGCTGGCAGTCGTCCTCCTTGGCATCCTCATCGTTATCCCTGGGACTCGACTCCCGCGTCCGCGCGCTCCTGGACGACGCATGGCGGTCTCTTATGCCCCTAGCCTGCGTGTATTTTTTTAAAACAAAAGATTGAATTTCAATGTAAAATCGAAGTCACGTCTAAAATCTCCGGATATGAGAAAACATGATGGATGCAATTGCACAAATCTCACTAGAAAATTTTCAGGAAGAGTTTAAAAAAATTGGTAGCTGCAAGTTAACGAAGTTTTAATTAATTAACAAAGTCACACAACGCACCTCGATGTCCTCGGTGAGGCTGGCCAGGCGCTTCCTCGCGTCCTCTGAGAGCACGCTGAGGCGCAGCTTGATGTCCTCGCTGGCGGAAGAGCTCGTCGAAGACGACGTGGGGTTGAGTCTCGGAGGGGGCGGTAAACTCGAGTCCTCCTCGACCACCGGCGGTGCGACCGGACTCGATACCGCCGATCCGCCACCGTCCACACCGCTGCTCACCGACGGGGTCTTCTCCGAGTCGCTCCACTCCTCATCCTCCCCTGGAACCGAAACAGAGGCGCTCATCAATCGGTATTCTCAATCCGCAGTGAAATAATAGAGAACAGATGCTATAAAGATTTTCACCCTTATGAGTTAAATTATATCGCTATATTATTTTACACGCTTTAAAAGTGGTAGCAACAAATTATTATAATTCTGGAGAACAAATATTTTTCTACATTCTTTTGTGAGAATATATACAAACAAGCAGAATTTTAAAAGAAATATCAAACATCTGAAAGAGTGTGATAAAATAACAATTTGGAATGTTTCAAATCGAATTTTGATCGTCCGAAGATTTGAGAAATTTCTTGAGGAATTACAACGTTGGAAATTCAAGACTTGAAGACAAGTCGAAGACAGAACATAATTTACAAAGTCCACCTTAAACTGCCTGGTTGTTCAAAAAGCAGATCCTACAAATTATGGATTTATCTCACTGGTATCTCAAGCCTTTCATTCGACTTTCGCAAATTCGGCTCTACAGGATACAACACAGACAAGCGTAAGTACATTTCTTCAGAAATCGCCAGTGCCGGTCGGAGGTAGCCCGTGAGACGACCATAACGAACGTCGTTGGACCGAAGGGAAGCTGGACGAGGTGTCGAGATGAGAGAAACTGTTCTCCGGATCTGTCCGGGTGCCTAATGGGCTCTCGGTATAGCGGCCCTTTGCGTACCCTACGTTCCCTACTCTCACGCCAGTTCGGTCTACCCCCGTCCGGCACAACCACCAATTGCACCCTTCGCACGCCACCGCTCATCTCCCACCTCGGGGTCGCGCTCGGCATGCTCGACAGGCGCAGCCTGTCGAATAGTTTAGTGTCTAAGGGCTGGTCCCGGCGAGCGTGTGTGATGGATGCATTGATATAGGAAATTTAACTATGAGAATTGCGCCAGGAAGCCAGGAGTATCACTGACGATCGAAGGAATCTCTGAGAAAATTAATTCTAGTCGCGAAATTTGGAAATCAATTAGAAATTGCGCTTTCAAAATAGTATTTAAATAGTTAACGTCAACGTTGAGAACAATTGTATTGAATTAATTATACAATACTGTTAGGAAGAAATATTCGAAGGAAAATTATAATATCAATGCTGAGAAAATTGCGTTCCTTTAATGTAAATATAGTTATTTTTAATTATTAAATAATTACTATCAAAAATTAATTATTCAACATCACATAACAATACGGTATTTTACGATCAAGGATTTAATAAGAGAGATTATATACATTGTATATACATTTCACGATTGTCGAGACTTTTTTTTTCCGTTGATCGTCAAGAACGTCGAGGAGAGACCGAACGATCCACCAGGTGGTTCGTCGTCGCGAGAGATCGAGACTCGAGAATTACCCGGATGCTTTAATTGCCTCCTCAGGCGAGGAGGAGAAGGAGCGGACATGGGGAGAGTGACAGAGGGGGCCGCGACGCGAGGGAGGACTCGGAGAGAGAGAGAGAGAGAGAGAGAGAGAGAGAGAGAGAGAGATAGAGATGCCTGGGGAGATTGGGCAAAGGGTTGCAGAGCGCGCTCGGGCTATCCCGCGCTCGCATCTACACTCGGGTCGTGTTCCTTCCTCTCTGCTTCTCTGTAAATAAGCGGTCATCGATGGATCGGCCGTAGCGTGGCGTGGCGTGGCGTGGCGTGGCAGCCTCCCTTTTTCTCTCCTACGGTCTATTTCCGTCCCTCTCGGGAACGAGCGCGATCGCGGGCCTTAATTGCGCAGCCATGCATACGTTCGGCCAGCGACGACGACGTCTGCGAGTTCATACGCGACCCTTGTCCGCTTCTTCTTATTCCTCTTATTTCTCCCGCTCCATCTCGTGATCTGAGATGTACGATTGGAGAGGAGAGAGGTGTACGGTGCGAAGAGAAGGCCGCGGATAGATCTCTCTATCGTATGATTGAAGCGAGAGGTGCGGATGATAGAGGTTGCAGATAAGCTCTCTTATCTCGCACGGTTGGTTTCCTTCCCCCTCCCCCCCCCCCTCCCGAGGTTCTATTATCGAACGGGAGATTTCAAGATGATCTCTCCGAGTGTGGATTGGACTCGCGATCGGCTCGGAGATCAGAGAAGATCCGGGCGTTCGATAATTCTACCACGTCCGAAAATTCAAGAATACAATGGTCGTACCGTGGATTTGAAAGGCTTTGAAACAGTCCGAATCTCGAGATCCTATAAGAATCTAATCTCTTCCATCCTTCCGAAGGCGCGAGAGAGTAATACCTGAATATTTACAGCTCCAAATATGCTAAATTTCAAAGAATCTGACAAAAGTTTTGAGATTTAAACATCTGGTTTCGAAAAAAATCCCTAGTCATACAAGTACAAACTAAAAACAAAATCACATTTCGAATATTTTAAAATAAAATATAAGAATCGAAAGAAAATTTAAAGATCCATTCCGCAACTTGAGAATTTTCGAGTTTAGAAATAAAATCTTCAAGCTTTTGAGAGTTTTGACGACGGGATGGAAGAAAACGTCTTCAAAGAACGCGAGGTGAATCCTAAGAAAATATAAAAACTGTAATATATAGTCCTGTTCTAATATATTTTGACGATCAATTGAAATCTTCATCTTCAGGACTCCCTTGGAACTCGGAGCAGTCTTAATTGCGCGTGCATGCACATTGCATACGTTGCCGATCGTGAAAGGGGGCTGCGCTCCTCGGCTGCACCTACGACCACCACCTTTACGAGCGTCCAACCACCTCCGTCGTGCAACGGTTGGGGTGCAATATATCTCGAAGAGGCGGCGGGGTAGGGAAGTCGCGGGGAGGCAACACGGCCGCCATTAACATATCCGCGGCCTGATAAGCCTTTCTCGGAACCGATACCGCCGCGCCCGTGTACACCTTCGGCCCCCGCTTTATGCAAGAAGCGAGCAATCGCAGCGAGACTCCGGCCGCGGCGTCGCGCTGAAGAACGGAGCCGGAAGCTCGTACTTTCGATCCCGCCACTCCACCACGTCCTTCCGATATACTCCGTCCCCGCTAATGAGCCTCAAATTCCGGCCGATTTATCGGTGCCCCGACGCGATTCATGCGTCACGCAACGATAAGTTGGTTCAATATCTTACTACCTTAGATCCTTAGTTTGTAGTTTTGTGGTTTCGAACTGTGGAAGCTACTTTAAAATCTTGCAGTTCTGAATCAGAGGAATTCTGGGATCTTTGGAACCTCAGGAGCTCTGAATTTTTCAAGTTATGAATCTTTAAAATGGATATTAATTTTAAAGAAGCTTTGCGCCTCTTGTTGGAAAAAAAACAGAGGATTAATTAAACTTGGAATAAGTTTGGCTCAGAAATTTTCACCTTCTTACTTGCAGGAAAATTGCACTTATTGTTCTCGGGCAAGCAAAATTATTCAACATATAACACACTCAACATATAACATATTCAACATATAACACACTCAACATATAACATATTCAACATATAACATATTCAACATATAATAGGTATTCAACATATAATAGAATTATATTCGACTTATCAATTCGCCAAAAAACGAGTGCGATTAAAAATAGATCCCTCGCAACGCCGCGCACATTTTCAAGACGCGCTCGCGTCCTGTCGCGAAGAGACCGTGAGACTAAATTGTATCTACAGATTGGGGCGAAGGCCCGGTTCTCGTTAATTTAACGAAGCGAAGATCGATAAAACAATCAGAGACGCGTAGACCAGACGTACTCTTGAGGAGTCGCGCGAGCGCACGTGATGTGCCGGTAAATCATCGCGCGTTCCGTGACCGCGAGGGCACGCGTGCCGCGAGAGCCGCGCGATGCAAAAGCGTCCGCTCGTTAAAGTAATAAGTAGGTATGCGGGGCATTTATTACGCCGAGCTCCAAACCCTTCCTTCCTTCCTTCCTCGCCGCTTCAGTCACGGTCGACGTTGCTCGGTTCAAACGTTAATAAACGGAAATTTCGAGATACGCCACGCGCCGTTCTCCCGATCGTTCGCTAAATGCATCCAAGATGACGAATTTCATCCCTTAATAAGATCTCTCGATCAAGGTAACGATTCCGCAGAAGAGTTCCATTCGCAATCGTTCCCTTCGCCCCCCCCCCCCCCCCCCCCCGTAAGGATATATGCACATTCCTATTGTAATCATCATAGCTCCTAAAAATTCCTCGGCAAATTCGATCCTGGGAGAGCCCACGACTTGCACGACACCCTGTGTACGCCCACGTACACCGCCGACGCGGGTCCTCGGAGAGGAGAAGGACTCACAGACGGCGCAGAACGGTAGCAGCTTCATCGGCGCTATGCAAATAGGATCCTGATCGTGACGCGGGTAGGCAAACACGCGACGTACAGGTAACAGGCATTACACAGGCAGCGGGACGGGGCCCGGCCTGAGTGAGTCTTCTGTCCCCTCCGCCCTTTCCTCGTCTCCTCCTCCTTCTCTACCTTCTGCCCCCCCCCCCCCCCCCCCCCCCGGGAACCCCCCCACCGATTCGCATATACGGTTCGTGCGCCTTTTCACGACCCACGAGGAGGTCGATCGCTCGCCACTCGTATAACGCCGTTCCGCGACCATTCGCCTTGTCTCTCTTCCTCCTCCGCCCGCCGTCCTACCGCGCACCCCGCCATTCGCACCCCTTACACGTTGCATCGTGGAGATATGCTAATGCGCCCAGACCCCGATCGTGACACCGCGGCCGCTAAGTGAGAGCTCAACTCGCGAACCTTCGGAAAGGCGGCGAACGGGGGGGGAGCTCCCCCGTGTCGGTCGGACTTCCGGAGACGAGGGGCACCGAGGAGGGAGGCCCTCCGCTCCTCGCCCGATCGAGCGATCGACGGACGTGTCCGTCCTTCGTGGAATATCGGATCGTACGCGCGGTGCAGTCGCGGGACTTTAATTACGAATGGAATGGCAATCGATCGTGTATCGTTGCGAGGTATTTTTAAACGGAACGACGTTAAATGAGAAACGGCGAGGACTTGAGAGACAGAACAGAGTTTGATTATCTCGGACTCGTACCATTCCTTCCCGCGGCTTGAAGTACACGCGTAAGAGATCGAATCGAGCAATAAAAAAAATTGCAATAATGATATCAAAACTGGACGGTATTCGAACATTTTTCTATTCAGTATTTGCAGGATTCCACAGTTACTCCACTCTAAATCTTATCGTACAGTTCGATTATCCCGTAAGATTTGCATAATTCAGTACTTAGAAAATCGGAATAATTTTTACACATTTTACAAGCTCTGTCGTACTTTGAAAATTCTAGTGTAAAACTCTGACAAACTAGATTTCTGATAATTCTACACTTCGAGAATTGCGGTGTTTCACAATTCCAGCATCGGAAATGGAGAATTCAAGAATTACATCACTTCGGAATCCCGACATTTTATAACTGTCCCATTCTGTTTTTCGTTAGAAACATTAATTAAAAATTTAAGTTAAAATTTAATTTAAAATTAAAAATTCTGTTTTTCGACAAACATTGCAATGTCAGGACCCTCGTCAGATATGAATTAAGATTCTAATATTTCGCAGTTCTCTGCCGGAATGTATCTATAAATACTCTCTGAAGGCGGACGCTGTGAACTCTCGAGCACAACCAACGGTCTCCGAGTCGCAGTCTCTCGCGAGTCAGATACGTAACAGCTTTATTGTGTCGATCGATACTTCGGATCGGTACTCGAGGTACCCGAGGTGTATCCGTCCACCGACGCGGACGGTCGCCAGCCGTCTCTTCTGGGAAGCTCGGATCACGTCGTGGAGCGCATTATTCATGCGGGACGAGCCTGCTTCGTCGCCACCTCCGCCTTCGTATGCTTGGCGTTTACGCCTCCTCCTCTTCCTCCCCCCCATCTACTCGGCCGTAGGGACAACGATCATAGTAATTATCCTAAAGGACGACGATAAGTCCGATATCCCGCTCTGATAACGTCGCCGTTTCGACTTTCCACATTTATCACTTAATCACGATCAGCCTGTTGCAATACATGAGGTACGTCGCGTATTGGTATTTGTTATTAACCTTTAATAAATAAAGGTATTTGAGAGCGACGGCTTTTCTCTTGATGCCAGGCACATGATTAGAATATCGGGATAATTGCTTCTGAGAGAGCTTGGATAATTAAACTGCAATTATATATAGTTAAATTAAAATTGTTCAACTATAGAAGCCAAAGTTCATTCAAATTCCGATATTTTAAATTTCAAGAAGCAAAGAATATATTTTAACATATAGATTATCAATATAAACATTAATATATAAGTGTTAATTCGGAATTTCCTAATACACGGAGATATCTATTTTCTATAATCTTATCCAGTTTTGAGATAACATATTTCATGATAATGGATTGGCTTTTGATATGATTGATCACAATATATGCGTATATATTTATATCCTCTTTATCTTCTTCGACCAGTTTTGTCTTAAAACAAACAATAATAGTTTCTAAAAGAGATTGAATAATTAAACTGTGATTAATTGAACTAAAATTATTTGACTATAGAATATAAAATTCGTTTAAATGCTGACATTTTAAATTTCAGAAAAAACAAAATGTTATTTTTTTAAGTATTTTAACATTAAAAGAATATTAATATAAACATTAATATGTCATTATCAATTCGAAATTCTCTCTCTATCTTATCCAGTTTAATTTTCGGTTAAGATAACAGATCCCATGATTTTATTTATATAATCACAATGTATATATATTTAGATCTTCTTTGTCTTCCTCGACCAGTTATACTTTAAAACAATTGTCTCCTAGTCATCAATTCCGAAGACTTCCGTACAACTTTGAAGCGTTGTCGATATGCTAATCGTGCGACGATATCGAGACAACGCGGACATTGTCTTTATCCGAAATTACCAGCACTACAATGTATCCAGTCCGTTGATCGAACACTCCTCCCTCTCTTCTCCTCCACCCACTCTCTCTATCTCTCTAATTTGTTTGCCCATCATGAACACCATCCATCGGACGATCTCCCTTTCTCCCCCTGTGCTCCTCTCTCGTTGGACTTTTTTTTTATTTTCTCTTCCCCTAATACGACCGGTCTTATAATATCGAGACTGGTCGGACCTAATCTCTTGGCACTCGATCGCAGAGCGGTGATTAGACTCTGTATTAGGATTAGAGCCAGTGGATCTCTCCCTCCACCGCCCGATTCCAAGGTGCCTTCCATCTCTCAGACCGCGCCAGGAATGCGATTTCACTCGGAACCGAGTCGTCTATCAATATATAGGTACTCTTGATATGAATTCCCTTTCATTGTCTGATGCTCATCACTGTTTCGTCCATTCGTGAATTCTCGAATGTTTGAATTCGCAGACTTTCTTGACTTCTTGATTCCTGAATACCGAATTGCATCGTATTCCTCAATTTCTCGACCCTTCAAAACCGAATCTAAAATCCAGTGGATTGGCGGACATTCGAAGCTCCAAAAATTTCGGAATTAAGAGTGAAAAAATCCGAGAAAATCCAAGAATACAAAATTTTAGTTTGATCCGAAAGATCAACGGTTCCTAAGACGAACGAAGCCGCGCTTTCTGAACACCCTACGTGTTATAATTCCGAATTGATATTCTGTCCTGATTTCCTCGATGTTCAAATACCCAGAAACTCCTCTTGAAATTGTATTCAGATTCGAATAACGAATCTCGGATTTTAATTGAACGATTTTAGATGAATAGAGTCATCCCCTCGTGGCTCGCTATCCGAATGAGATCATTGGAAGTCGGAGCGCAGAAGGCCGTGTTCGCGTTCACGTGTCGTTATCACGCACGTTGTGCATTTCCCCTCATTTATTTCCGCGCGCGCGATCGCGCGCCCGGACGTCGAAAGCGCCCTGGGGCAGAGCCAGGCGAGGAAGAGGAGGAGGAGGAGGAGAAGGAGAGATCTTTGATCGGCGCCGAGACGCAGCTGTTTCGTTTATCTCGCGACAGGAACAGGATCCGCGCAGGTCGTTTCGCCCGCGAACAGGACCTTCGAGAGACGTTATCGTCGCGCTCCATCTGTCACCGTCTCGGTTTCCTCCGCTGCGCTGCCGGGCCGGCGATTTTTTCTGTTCCACGTTAAAACCCGGTAACGAAGGAGAAGGGAAAGAGAGGGAGGAGAGAGAGAGAGAGAGAGAGAGAGAGAGAGAGAGAGAAAGCAGGGGGGAACGGCCGATTGTCGATAGGGGTGGCGAAGAGTAACGTCGCCGCGCCACCTCGCAAATTGGTAGCGGAGAAAGCTTCGGCGATTTACAAGCCGCCGCTTTTATTTCGTTTGTATAATCATGTACGAATAAAAGGTTCTCCTGAAAGGGATAAGTTTGGAAGAAACGCAACATAGCAGCCTAATCGAATAACAGTCACGGTGGATTAAAGAAGCAATTTCTCGAGGAGAAATTCATTAAGAGAACTTTATTTCTCTGTATCACCTAAAATAATAAAATTATTTAAAAAACTAATTAATTTGCAAATATATAAGTAAACACCACATTTGACAGAGCAAAATTTAGAGCAGCTATAAAAATAATAACACTATGTCAAAAACAATCGAATCACTATAATAAATAAATAAATAAGTTAAGTAGTGATAAACGTTATTAGTCATAGATGCAAGAAAAAAAAAAAGAAATAAAGTTGAATTAATTAGACATGCCACTTTCAGGATGCTTAACGAATGGACGTGAAATATAGTACGTCGCTGGTCAGACTCGCGGAGCGCGAGAACCGCCCAACGATCTTTCTCCTTCCGGTTTACCGGAAAATCGATCGGGCTCGTCGCTTCCGCGTGCCAGATACGACGGTCGGGTACGGCGCATCCCCGTGTGTCCGTTCGTCATCTCTCGAAATGTCGAAAGTGTCGATCCAGTGACCGGCGCAGCATCGGACGGTCGCGCGGGAACGTGGGGAACGAGCGTAGAGCCGAAAGGTAACGAGACCGGGAGATCGACCGGATCAGATAAGGCCGGGCAGGACCGGCCGGTCCAGATCTCACGAGATAGGAGAATTTAATAACCTGCTACGCGGCGCGCGGGGGAGTGGAGGAGAAGGATAAGCGGGAGGGGGGGGGGGGGGCGAGAAACGTGTGGGAAGGGGGGGGCAATAATATCGGGGAGATATCGATCTTTAATTAGGCACGCAGCGCGCGGGAACGCGGGATTAGATCTAAGCTAGACGAGAGGCGAGTTCTGGTCATCTCCCTCCCCCCTACCCCCCCCCCCCCACTTTCTCTCATCTTCCCCCGATTTGTCCCCCTTCCCCTCGACCCGTCCGTTGATTTGGCGGAGGATCAGCGAGCGGCCTCCTGATCCAGATCCGCTTTCGGTCGCCATTCAAATTGCCCAGCACGAAAGAATAAAGGGACACACGATGCTATCGAGGGACCGTCGGGGAGGGGAGAGGGGAGAGAAAAAGAAGCGGAGGTTACCTCGCACGAAAATATTCCGTAAGACTAATTGAAAATTTGAAGGATGCTGATCCCTGCGCAGATATTACCTACGGTTTTAATGGTTCGCGTGGGTGGGTGGCTGATAGAATTGTCTCATTGGAACGTGTCTATCCGGGGGACCGAGATTGGCTTCGAGATCTTGAGCGAGGGGGTCTCGAGGTTGCACACGTAGATCGCAGCGATCCGGCTAGCCCGGAGATGACGAAGCGATATCTCTCGCGACGAGTATTGTCGTAATTTTCATTATTACACAGAAATAAAGCGGAATACGTTTAAAAGGAAACAAAGACTGCTGTTAAAAACGAGAGCAAAATTTATTCCAGCTTAAAATGACGCTCCCCTCAGACGTGCGCCATGTTGATCGTAAACCAGAAACGGAAATAAATTGGATCGCAGCGATCTTCGAACAAGTAGAAAATAAAGAATTTAAAAAATTGAAAAGAATTCATATAAAAAATTAGAATGTTATCGCTCTCATTAAAACGTTATCAAAAATCATTTTTGATCAGTGTCTTTGATGAAAATTTCTTCTTCAATATAAAAACGTTCTCTTAAATATTAATTGAAGCGGGATTTAATTATGGTAGAATAATTTAAGGACAATCTCGAAAAATGATTTGTATTTTCTTTTTCTTTAAGACTGCTTATTTGGAGGGCCGCTCTTGACTTCGCCTGTTGTTACTTTTGCCTCGAGACTCCCCATATTATCCGAAGCGGCCTGATTCCGCGATACTTGTACATCGTCGTGGCAGAAATCGTGAGGTCGCGCAAAAAGGAGCGACTCGACTGGAACTGAATTTCGATGCTCGCAGCACGAGCGCGTGTTCACGCACGCACGTTGAATATGCAGACGCGGGATATGGTTTATACGTGTCGACGATTAAGCCCGAAGAGACATTTGGGCCTTCATTAAGAGGTAGCGGCATCGACATCGCGAGGCAGACACGTCTGCCGATAAACCGCCATTTCTCGTTTCTCCAAACTTTGTCGCATTTTATTTAAAAGAACCACATTATATATGCTTAATTATATTATCCTTGAATTATTTTTTTTAGTTAGATTGAGCTATTAAGTCTAATGCATAAATTATTTTCGTAAAAGCCCGATAAGCATCTTTCGCAGATAGAACAATAAGAATCCGATTGAAATTGAAACGGCATCAAGGTGCAGATTATTGACACGAGAACAGTCGAACAGTCGTACGGCGAACAACCTCGGGACCAATAGGACGAAGAAAAAGCCGATGGCGAACGGTGTCCAGCTGGAGCGAGGGAGGGCGGTCGGGGAAAGGGCGAGGCACCGCGGCCCCGCCGTCCATTGATAATTATTCATTCAGGCGAGTCGCGCGGCGCGGCCAGATACCGATCTTAAAACGTCGGGCCGAGAGAGGAGGCCAGGCGAGAAGTGTCCCATCCCGAAGAGATACGAAATCTCGGGTGTCGTTTCGCCGTTCGTTGTCGTCCCTCGGCCACTCCGTCGGTCGGCGCGCTCAGGAAGGGCGGAAGGGGGGGGGGGGAGGGGGGAAGGGGCAGCAGAGGCCTTAATGTATGCACGTCGGGAGCTCCCGCCGAGCGATAATTGCCCGATGTGGCATTGCCTCCTCCTCGTGGCAACGAGCACTGGTCACGTCTCAATGTTTTTAAGCCACGTTCACAGGACGCGAACGGAAACGCTTGTTGATCTCCGCGATGGCTCTTGTATCTCGCATTCGCGTTCAGCGAATTGTAGGATTGTCCGTTGGTATATACGGAGCGTTTTAGGTAAAAGAGAAAAAGAACTTCTTTCTAGACCTGATCAAGATCCCTCGGTGTCGTTAATTAAAGTCAAATTGAAGGGAAAAAGGAAAATTATGATGATCAAAGCCAAATTAATAAAAAACAATGATTAAAACTGAACTGAAGCTGGAGGTTAAAATGAATTGAAGGAATGATTATGATCGGGGAAATTTACTCGAGCTGTAAACATCATGGAATCTCATAGTTTCACAGTTAAAAAGTTAATTAAAATGTAGCAGTAATGACTCTGGCATAACTGTGTCCTTAAACATTTTGACTATTTAAATATTTAGGATTAGAAAAAAAAATTAGAAGAATAAAGATTTAAAAAATGATAATACTTTTTAAAAAAATTTGATAACGGCTGTATACAGTGTTATGTTACTTTAAATAATAAGTACCCAAATTAAATTTTTAATAGTAAACCTTCAATATGAATTATTAAAAAATAATTAAAGAGTAATATTATGAAATAACAAATAAAGTTAAACAAAATTTGATATCCAAGAAAAGGGATTATTTAAGTGTATTTAAAGGACAAGCTTTTAGCAGCTGTTCGTCTTTCTAAAACAATACGTCGTCATGTTTCACCCTCCCATTCCCCATGGCTCAAGACCTATCGATGCTTCGGGAGAACACCGGTTCCCCTCTTCGGAGTGTCGTCTCTCAGCCACGAATGGCGTAATGGGGTGTTAAAGGCCCAGAGGGCCGGCGGGGTGCCGGAGGGCGGTTATTTACGAGCGTGTCCAGCGCGGCAATCTTGCGCGCGTCGCAACGATGCACGTCGTCGCCGTTGTTGGCCCGAGACGTTAGGATCGCGGTTAAGCGCCGCTGTTATATCTCAGTGTAACCAGGCGCCCCGCGAGAGCGCATTTACGCGCGCGACCCTTCCGTTCCCCTGTCCCTCGCAGAGAGATCACAATGTCGTAAGTACATGAAGCACGGACCCGGCCGGGGCATAAACCAGCCGGACACGTGGAACGAACGAGAAGAAGGGATTCGGAGCGGGGGGAAAGAAGGGATGAGGTTCCTCTCGATGGAGCACAAAAGAGGATATAAAAAAAGATCAATTTATTGTCATACTTAAGGATATAATACCGCGCGATGTGTAGATCTATTGTTGAAAGGATTATGGAATTCTTCAGGAATAATAGATAAAGACAGAGGGAAAGTCCTGTTGATGAAGGAAAAAGAAAACTTCGACTAAAAATTATTAGTAGCATATGAATATAATATAAATTGTGTATACCTACTCTCCAAATCTGAATCAGTGAATAGTCACTGAGAGCGTCAGCCTAAATTTTCACTGGAGTGGCATACTTTAGACTGACGCTCAGTGACTATTCACTGTTCAGATTTAGAGAGTATAATAATGTTAATATTAATATTATATTGTTAGAAAATTATAAAATTTCACAGCACAGCAATTAAGTAAATGAAGGAAACTCAGTGATCGAACACCGCAGGAGATTTGTAAATAATAAGAAACTGGAAAACTATTTGTAGAAAAAATAGGAATAATGCCGCTTGTTATCAGGAATCACTTTCGTGATCAAGCGTTTATTTCGCTGGCAAATTTCCGCGGCAAAGATGTCATATTCTTTCGTATAGGTCGAGGGAGCGACGGGGAAGAAGAGGATGTTATATCGAGAGGACGTGGCTGGACGCGTGTACACGGGCTTCCCGGGGTTAGAATCGCTTCTCAGCAGGACCCTCGTCCTGTTCTTGCGCGTTTACGAACGTGGACACAGACCCTGTCCGCCATTTCGCCAATTTCTTCGTTATGTTCGCGCCTGCCGCGATTATGCGAGCGGGCGTAGTCATTCTATTTATGAAGCGCGGCTTCGCCACACGTGGCATTATTAAATTACCAAATTATACAAAGTGTCCTGAAATCTCATTTCAGCAAAAATATCTGCACCATGTGGCGCTTTTATTTTTGTATTGTAATAATTGATTGTTTTTGAAATTTATTCCAAATAGGTAATAATAAAAAAATTATAAAAACAAAAATTGAAACTAATAAGTGACAATATTTCCGGTTACTTTATTCCTAAGAAGTTCAGACACTTCTTTCGTTACTAACAGTTATAATATTTAAGTTAGCCAACAAATTAATTAAAACAGCCATCTGATACTCATTTTTTCTCAGCGTTAAACGCTGTATGAAGAAAATAAGAAAATTAGGATCGATTAAGATTTAACATAAAAATTACAAAGTAAATTAAGCGATGGCACGGATAAAAATCAGAATTAAGAGTCAGAAATCGCGCTTCCGTCATCCCCAAACGCTTCTTCCCAGATTACCCGAAGGTTTAAAGAGGGGTTAATAAAGGGTTAACAAAGAAGGATTTCCATCCCGTCCCGCCATTACAAGACTTCTTTTTACGATCGGGACCCTCGGGCAGGAAGCGTACCGAGATCCCGGACGCGAAAGAGCGGGCGTTAACAAGGGTGCTCGCCAAAGGGGTGGTTTCGTGTCTTACCGATCCGCGAGGTCGCCGTCCTACCCCCGTGAAAGCCACCACCGCCGGCTTCAGCGGCCGTTACATAAATCCTGTCGGGGCGTTATTCAATTTACAGCCGCTTATAGGGCGCGTCGCACGGTCTCGGGGATACGAAAAGCCGGGGGAGGAAAGGGCCGCTGCTCTACCACCGCGTCGTAAAAATTATATCTCCGGAGCACCTTGCATTATGTATGCGGATGCGGCGACCGGCACGTACGTTCGTTTGCATCCGCGACCGTAACTGCGGGGGAATAGGGAGGGGGGAGTCGACAGCCACCCCCGGTGTCGCTCGATGCGAACGAAG
This sequence comes from Leptothorax acervorum, assembly GCA_035220615.1. Classification (NCBI taxonomy): domain Eukaryota; kingdom Metazoa; phylum Arthropoda; class Insecta; order Hymenoptera; family Formicidae; genus Leptothorax; species Leptothorax acervorum. The sequence continues at coordinate 851,896 of JASTWQ010000051.1, read as the reverse complement.
GCGGAATCGCTCAATTCCGAGGAGATATGAAAGGAAAAGAGGAAATTTTATTCGCCATGGTTTTTAATAAATTCGACGATCTTAGAGAAAATTTTGACGGTGTATTCCACCCCTTTTAATCCTTGGATTAAAGATTTTACTGTCGTAAGCTTACGCATAACATATTTATGACATCTTATACATTTTCTCATCGCAGTGTATATTCCGTAAAATTTCAATTTATACTGTTCAAACAATATGGAATAAGAATTTTAATTCTTCTGAAGAATAATAATATTCCATTAAAATAAATTTTCAAAGAGAGCAGATTAGTTCATCTCCTACAAAATGCTCCAAACTCTGTGAAACAATACCTAATATTTTTGTTCATCTTTCATGTGTATTAATGTTCTAGATTGTAGAATTAATTTATTACAAATCACATATTAAATTATATATTTCTCAAATTGTTCTTGATGCTCATAACTGTTTTGCTAAACTCATCGTCTTGTTAAGTGGAAGAAGCAATTGCAAAGGAACATATTTATTATTTAATTTAATAAAATGATTCCGTCAATGACTCCGCACAGCCATATCCGCGGTTGCAGCGACGGTCGGGCTCGAAGGGCCTTATTAAGAAAAATGGCACGCTTACGTGACACAAGAGCGAGCGACGGGCGGAGATGAGGGAGATGGTGGGCGACTCACCTTTATCTCGCGCAACCCATTCGTGCGGGCTTATCTACCGTAAAAACTTCGACTTTAACCACCGGGGATCATAATCGAGCTTATCTGCGCCTCTCGCAAGCTCGCGCTCTCTTCTTCTCTCCTTCCATTCGTTGCTGCACCAAAGGCTATCTCCCCTTTTGCTCATCTATCGCCCCCTGACGCGCTATCGCGGATTTTATCGCGAAACTTTGAACCGACCCGGAGGAACGAAGATCGCACGAAAGAAAGAGCTTCGTGCGCAGAAAGAGAGAGAGAAAAAGAGAGCGAGAGAGAGAGAGAGAGAGGGGTGGAGATGGGAGATGCAGTTTATTTAACAAAGAGATGGAGCGAGAGGATATGTGGCGAGAATAGAAAGAAAAAAAAGATACAGGAATGAGTAAAAAAGGAGAGATTTATCCAACATTCCGGAATTGAATTTTCTGTGGACAACGAATAATATGTACAGTCCCCATAATCTCAGAAATTAATGGAGAATGAAAATACTTGAAAAATTAATTCAACATAGAAAATTAGCATGAAGGAAGCTGATGAACGAAGATATCACATTGCGATCGAGCAGAAAATTATCAACGAAACTTACGGCAGTCTTAAAAATTATAGGGACAGGCGGAGTATCGCGATTAGTTCGAATCTAAAAAGTAATACAATCTGAAGGAAAAATAGAAACGGGAGAGCAAACAGGTAAACGAAAAAATATTAGAAACTGGTGCAAAAATATACAAAGGCACATTTTCCCTCTTTCATGTCCATTTCAATCAGTCTTAAAAATTTTGAGTTTAACAAGAATAAGACAGATAGCTTCGTGTCGTCTTCAGATTCGCTTGCAGACAATTCAGAGATTGCAGCGAAGTGTTACAGTTTACAGCTTAATAGCACGGCGGCGAGCGGGGTACAGTTTTGATAGATTTAAAGGGGAGAAGAGGAGGAAGAGATCGTCGTCGGCTATGTAAGCACGAAATATCGCGACACGGAAGAGAGCGCGCGCTGTAAAAATATTTTAAGCGGCTCTCTCGAAGGTGCCAGGTGGAGTTTAGTGGCGGCGCCTGAAAAAGCACGATTACGTTTACGACTTCCCCGCCGCGTGTTCGACGTCGTTGCTCTTCCGACCGCGCCATTACCGTCGGGAAATTCGACAAATTTTCGATCGACCGGTCCCCGTTTACCTATAGATCCCCTACTTCTTTCCCCTCGAAACAACTTCCGTCCCAATTAAATGTAATTGGTATTAAAATTTCGGAACACGTGTTACTTCTCGGATCTGTTTAAATAACTTCCATAACGTGCAATTAGTATTTAGTACATGTACATCTATGAAGAAAAATAATTACCGAACCAATTCTTATTTTTAAAAATTGAGATTTTTAGTAGTTTCTAAGTAAAAAAAAACTTTACTTAGAAACTACTCAACTCTTTACTGCTATTCTCTTAAGAGAATCGTACTTCTTATGTTCTTTCAGTGTCTACTGCAAACAGAAATATTTAAGAGGACTCGTCGATTTTTCACTCGGCGTTATTTTAAGTCGCGGTTGACTTTCAGACGCGGAGCCTGCGAAAAATCACGGAGCCTTTTAAGAGACTTTACGGTCTCCAGGATCAGGAGGTGTCCGCGCGAGATGTATCTCTCTCAGGGGAGAGAGGCCGAGAGGAGAAGAGACGGAGGATAGGGGTGAAAAGGGGGAGGAGGGGTGTGCGAGGAGTTCGCCGGGAGATACGGAACTGTCGTCATATTGAAAACCATAATTCGTGCGAGTGGAGGCAGGCCCCAGGTATCCCAGGGGCGTACCGTGACCGCTATCTCGATCGCGTCACAATAAATACTGATCCCTGGAAGGTGGCCCTGGGCATTATCAGGGGACCGCGTGGCGAAGTCACTTATACTTACTTATACCCCCCTACCCCTCCCACCTCCACCCGGTCTTTCGTCTTCTTCCCGTCGAAGCGATACAGCGAAAGTAATTATTTCCGATACCCGAAAGATACCGGCGCTCGTTATTGCTTATGCGTTATAATCGCGAAGCGGTCCTACGGTCCCCGCATCTTCCGAGAGGATCTTTGTTCTCATCGTTACCGCATTGAAAATTGTAAGGACAAATACGTGAGGCAATGTAAAAGAAGAAAATATGTTAAATGTGTTGAAAGAGAAATGTAAAAGGAATTTAAATATTCTCATATTAACACTTAACTATTAATATGGCGCTGAATATTAATATTCTCAACGAATAGTCAACAAACTTCGAAGACGCTTGAAAATCGCGCGATAAATCATCTCACGATTTCTTAGCCGCGCCGAAGTTCCGTAAGATTTCGTTCAAATTGCGAGTATCAAGAGGGACATGCGACCTGGCTCGATTTACGATTCGCGGGACTATAATAAACATTTCCTCTCTCGATGGGTCTTTATACCCGCTGCTCTGCTCTATCGCCCCTCCTTTTTCTCCGCCCGAGCTCCGTGGCGCTTTTTTAGCTTTTCGTGGCCGGTGCTCGTTCGTTATCCGTGAAAGCCTAATCGGGGACCATCCGTCAGTCTAATGGAGAACCGAAGGCGGCGGGCTGAGGGCTGACCCCTTGGACGGACGGAGGTGTCGTTCAACTTTTCATGCACAAGGAAAGATCCTCGTCCATGTAAGAATCGCACCGAGACGCGACGCGACGCGACGCGCGTCAATACTCTTTGTTGACGTCAATCGAGGATTACAATTATATAAGCAAACAACTTCGAAGTTTTAGGAATCAAGGAAATTTACTAGACACTCGAGAATCGGCAAATTGATAAACCTAATGAAACCAATGTAGATCAAAATACGGAAAGATTAATTACAGACGTATGTAGAAATCATGATACGTATGTGACACACAGCGTTGCGTAATGACGTCAGTAGACTTAGGTGCCTCCAAAACAGGAAGAGTGATTCGAGTGTGACCCAAGATGACTAGATGACGAAGAATAAACAAGTTCGCGTTGAATGGTGCGCGATTTTTCTTTTCCTTTTATTTTTATACACACACACGAAATTGTGCAATATCATATTCCTTTGTATTCTTTTTCTTTCGTATTCATCGTTATCCACTTCTATCATTCTCGTCTTGCTCTTCTACTCCTACATATATACACAATTTACATATGTTTATACAGAACAAATAATTTTAGCATTCGTTAAATAACAAAGCTTCGAGTTTTAACGCTTCGACACTTTTGGTCCTCAAGACTATTTCCGAAGGTATAGAATCCAAAGCTTCTCGAAACTATAATACAACATACCCAAACAACTAATTTGGAACTATATGTAGGTATAGACTTAAGTTGCCGAACTGCCAAGTGCAAGTGTTTGAATATTCGAATATAAAAAAAACTCCTGCGACTTGTCGGCGCTCGAAGCCCGATTACTCCCGCCGCGGGATCCGAGGCTTCGCCGGGATCGGGAGTAGCTTAACGAAGTCCATTCAGAATGTATCCCGCGTCTGTTTTAACGACACGCAATCGGAATCTCCGGAACGTGGACGTGGCGTGTCGGATCTCGGCGTTTATGCATCTCGGTCGCGCCTTCACCAAGGCTGTCCGGCGCTGTGGCTTTTCTTTTTTTTTTTTCCTTTCCGTCTCTTCCCCACGTGCGCGCATTCGCGCAATCTCACATTTATTCTCGCGCTGAAACGAGGTTGCGAGGCAGATACGCGCGACTCGATTCGATTCGATTACGACGTATCGGCGCGACGCGACGCGACGCGCGGAGCGCAACGCGGAAAAGCGATGATCCAAGGCTGCCGGGCGCAAAAATAGATCGATAAATCGACCGATATCCTCGGTGGTATCGCCGAAGTGCCGGGGTTAAAAGAAGGATTCTAATTCGTCTCGACCGAGAGCGAGAGATCTGAAATGTATAGCGCGCGAGCGCGGCCGCGGCCAAGGAATAGCCGAGCGATGATTCATCGCGCGGTGCTCCTCCATCGGTTCTCAACGATAATACGAGAACGCATCCGCGTAGAAAAAATCTTGTTTCCGTGAGATCATGTATTGAATCGAAACTGCGAAAAAGTCCAAATTACGAGAACAGAGAAGTGACGTTCAACTTCAAGCGCAACGAAACATTGAAGTGTAAACGTCTAATTATCGAATCACCACGTTCATATTACAACTAATCATCAGATTTGCTTGCAGTGATTACACAGGAAAAGAGATAGTTTACTTAAATTATTTTAAAAGGAATAAAATATTAACGCAATGACCAAGGCGAGATATCAAGGTTCTTTTTTTATTTAATGGAGGCGCGTCGGGATTTTATTTTTATTTATTTTAAAGCTTCACTCGAGTCATCTGTCCACTGATAACAGCTGTCGAATTAGTAAATTCATTGAGTCAGTAAAATTGGATTAAATCTGCGCGAATTTTGTGCGCTAAAATTACTTCAGAATCATTGAGACGCTTATTGGTGGATTTAATCAACCTTTTATTGGACGTCTGAATTTTATATTACCGATTTATCTCAATCACGCATCTATGCTGGCAGTAATCGTCGAATCGTCGCGCTTTCAAGAAACGCACGTGATCCTTCCTTAAGACGTCGACGATTGATTTTTTTCTTTAATGAATTGATTCTTCTTTACGATTTTCAGTAATCAAACTTCGCTTTCACTTTGTCTGTGCTCCTGGCACGGTGCAGACAAACGCTTTTGTATCTTTCAAACTTGGCATCTGTCTCTTCCTTTCCCTCTGTAACATTATCTTCCTTGCTTCTGTTTCTTATTCTCATCTTTGCTTATTTAATTTATGTAACAAGTTGTCTGGTTCTTATTTGTGCAATTTTTACTTTTGCTTATTTAATTTTTGTAACAACATATGTTTTACCACATTGTATATTAGAGGATTTTTTCCGTGAATAAAGATTCCATTATTATTATTATTATTATATCGAGAGTGTCGGAGATGTGATCGACGTTTCAGAAACGGCTCCGACGAGTCGCGGAACCGCGAGGGCCGCCGAAGAATCCCGGTCGGAGAACCTCTCGAGAACCTCCGTTACCCGGCCAGACCGGCGCGTTCGCGGAAAGCATTTCCGTATATCGGCTGCATCTCGCGACTCGCTCATTCGAAATCTCTCTCGCTCACGAGGTGGATGTACAACGGACGCATTGTAACGCATCGCCGGGATCCAGATATCTTTCGTGGCGCGTCTCTTATCGACGACGGCGACCGGCGTCGACGGCGCGGCGGCGGCGACGGCCAACTCGCAGACGTCCAGACACTCTCGAGAGCGGTTCCCCTCTCTCCCGCCCTTCCGAGGAGAGGATGGAATCTCTGCCGCAACGATAAGCTTGACGGCCGATTAGGCGCGCGGGAAAAAAAAAGCTTTTCGGAGGATCGAGCGGAATGCGTTCTCGAGAAGCATCTGCGACGAAACGATAAATCGGTGAATTTTAACCCTTTGCGGTGCCAGAATTCTCAAAACTTAGACGAACAAACCAATATTAAGTATTTCTGCTCCTATTTTTTATTCATTTTGTCGATATAATCTAATATTAAAATATTTATATTAATTATTTAATGTGAAAATATAGAACGTCCTTGTTATTTGGAAAGTTTTGTGTAGATTTCAAGAATATATAGTTTATCAATTATAATTCAACGTCCTCCGACTAATACTTGCAAGATTAGATGGATTTGCAAACATCTGCGAAAAGTTGAAACGATTTCTCTGGGATACATTTTATCACTTATAAACAATATTTTTGTAGTAAAAAGCAATCGAAACGCGCTGAGATTCAAATTTCTCGTTAACCTTCACAGATTAAATCCCAAGATTTCCTTAAAAAATGCAATCTAGTAAATGAGTAAATCGTACAATACAAATATGATATTAGTATCTACATATACTTAATTTCACATACATGTCTATTATAAAATAAAATAATAACAATGTGAAGAAATAGAGATAGAAGGAAAAAAGATAATAACGGAGAACAAAAATAAATTCTGCAGGGTAAGACTTTTCTCAGGACTGCTATTGCAATTATTATCACGAATTCGTCACGCTAATTTCCGCCGGAAACTCTCGCAGGGGATTCCAAGGTAGAGCAACCGCGCGGCGAGGTCGCGGGGGAGCGGCGCGGGGCGGGGGTGTCGGGTTGTACGGTAGGACGAGAGCCTGGCCGGCTCGTTATCAGTCCAGGAGGTGTTATCAGCTGGATGCAGCTCCCTTCCAGCGCCCCCAACCCCTTCTTCGGCAACTCGCTGGAACGAGAGAGCGAACGTTGAAGGGGGGGGGGGGGGGGGGGGGGGGAAAGGACAGGGTTCGAAGGTGCGCGCTATCTTCCACCCCTGGAGAGATGGCTATAGAGTGCATCTCGCGATAACGAGGCAAGTTAAACAATATCGAGCTACATGAGCACCACCACCACCGCCGCCTCCGCCGCCGCCCGCGCCGTCGCCGTCGCTGAAGATTAACCGCGTCTCTCCCGCCAAGAAGATACTTCATTATCGCGCGAGCATCGACTCGCCCGGGACGGCGAAACCGATGATAATTCCAGACGCGATAATTTCCGTGCAACATTATCGTCGAGAGAGCGCGAGACGCCTTTTTGCGCCTCCGTAACCGCTCGTTTGAATTTCACGAGCATTATCGCGGCGAGGGAGCCTCTTTATTGAAAACGTTACATCGATATTTATTTTGTATTTTTATGGTTACATATCTTCACTCACGTATCTTCATTTTTACATCTTCGTTCATATATCTTCATTTATAAAAATCCATATAAATTATTTCTTTTCTCTATTCGTATACCTCACTCGTTAACCTTGTGTTATTATACTTTGTTATATTTATAGTAATTTATAGTAATTTCTTTTCTATAGAGAGCAGGTTTCCCTTTCTTCAGCTTCTATATCTGTACGTCTTATTAGGTGAAATTAAAGTTACAGCTTCAAATTCGCCGAGTACGTTACTGATGCTTACGAAACACCCCGTATGCGCGAGTCCTTTCACGAGAAGATATCTCGATCGATCTTCCGATGGAGAGAACGGGCAGAGAGGCCCGGGCCCAAGACTCGAGTGGGTCCCGGTTGTCGGTCGAATCTCAGAGTAGGGACAGGTCGCCGCGATCGGCGGTCCAAATATTGGGACATTGGAACTCTTTCACCGCGCTCCTCCTCCGATGCCTCCGAAGAAGAAGACGGAAAGAGAGCAAGAATCAAGATGGAGAAAGGAGAGAACTCCAACTTGTAGCGCGACACACATACAGAAAATTCCCCTTCTCTTTCTCTGATCTGCGAAACAGTGCCCTTCCGATTTCACGTCAATCCTTCGATTTCATTTCAAGCACTCGAACAAATGCAAGTATAATACGAAAGCGATTTTATTTCATCGGCACGCGGTTTGCTCAAAGCTAGCTCCGCATCAAAATCCCCGTTCCTTTCCTCGACGCCTCTTCTGTCTTCATCAACTTTACTCCTGGAGGATTGCTCGAATCCTAAAGCATAAATAAACGCGTTCGCTCGCCCCCTTCTTCTCTTAATTCTCGCTTCATGGGCCATCGGCGGTCTCGAGATAGCCCTCGAGGGGTACGGCCAGGTTGCGGCTGCGATATGGGGGCCGGGTGCGAGAGAGAAAGGGAGACTTTGCGAGACGGTGGGTCGTGGACGAGTGATTGATGAGCGGTCGAGCTAATGAGGAGCTGAGCTGCAGGACGGGGATCACGATAAAGAGGTCCCACCATCGTACAGTCCCTCTCTTACGAGAGGCGCACACAGAACCCCCTCTTCTCCCTCCTCCCCCAACACCTCCCTCGTTCCCCTTGCTTCACCGCGGCACCATCCCCCACCCGGAGCTCCTACTCTCTCTCCGGGAGTGATTCTTTCTATCTGATCACCTTCCCCGTTCCGCGGTTTCCTTCTCATCTGCCTCTTCACAAACTTCTTGCGACGCGATGATTTTTGATTGAATCTGTTGAATTTAATAATGACTGATCTAATTGTGGCGAAGATGATGCGTCGTGAGAAGCGTAAGATTGATAACGGAATTCATTGAATTTTACCATAGTAGGTTTTTATGCCTTGTATTTTAAAGTTATTATATAAATCTCGAAATTTTGGGATTTCACGATTAATAAAATTATATTCTTGGAAATATTTCAAGCATCTCTTTAAATTATTTCACTCTTTTAAAAATAAATATAATCACATATTTTATTTAGTTCAATAAAAAAATTAACGTTTCTTCAATATATCAAATAATGTGTTACATTTTTATAGTAGAAACATTGATTTCAACAAAATTCTGAACTAGAAAAATTGCATCTCTGAAATTCCCTCGAGCTTTACAGTATCTCTAGAACAATCTTCGATTCTCACAAATTTTAGGATTATCAACAATTTAAATATTTGCAAATAATAAATCTGTTCCAGAAATTCTAGTTCTTCAAAATGTACATACTTCTCAGTTTTCGTTTGCGTTATCTTCGGCGCTTCGAATCTACTAACCGTTAAAATCCTGACCTACGCGACAGCCCCTAACATTCACGAGCGCGCGAGATATTCTTCGGAAGCGGCCATAACTCTCGCGGTATATTTCTATCAACGGGATTAAGCCGGTATTTCGTGTTGGCACGATTCGTAGGAAAGAGCAGCAACAGCAGCAGAGCAGCAGCGACAGTGCTAGTCTCGCTGCCGCGGACCGAAGAAGGTGGAAAGGCGGAAGGGGATGCGGGTGTACGGCATCGGTGGGTCGGGGGTTTATAATAAAGCCTGCAGGCTCCAAGATACGCGGCCGGCCGGCCGTTATCAAGCGGGTCCAGCAGCGTTCGGTTGCCTCGCCGCAAAACCCTCGCTCCGGAAAGCCGGGTGCGCTGCTCTCTGCGGCGACGGCCCGGAGTTAAACGTTCCGTCGCGTCTCGCCCCGTTGAAACGCCCGCGACATCCCGGGGGCCGTTCGCGTCGACGACCACCGTTTTCGTGGAGATCTGCGACGGACGAAAGCCGCGCCATTTCGTCTCGGCCCGCGATGCAAAGGCGGGGGTGCAACGACACGTCCGACGCCGGAAAGCGAGGGATAATTGCGGCCCCGCGAGCCGAAAGTCCACGAAGAATGTTCTGCATAAATCACTTAATCCTAAGCGAAAACCGTGCCTGTGGCCAGGCTCATTGAGATGCTGGACAAAGTCATGCTTGCCGAGACGCGAAAGCCTGTTTTGAAATTCGTTAGTATTAAAATTTCAAAGATACAAGGCTGAAAAATGTTTGAAGTCCAGGAATCTCCTAAACATTCGCAAGTTTCCGGGTATCCAAGTTTTGTAAAGTTCGCAAGTTTTCAAGCTTGCAAGTCTACAAATTACAAAATTTTCGAGTCGTCAAGCATCCGAGAAGTCGAGGCTCATCATGAAAGTTAATATTAAAATTTCAAAGATTCGAGGCTGAAAAATTTTTGAAGTCCAGAAATTCCTAAATGTTTGCAAGTTTTGCAAAATTCGCAAGTTATCAAGCTCGCAAGTCTATAAAAGTTACAAAATTTTTCGAGTCTCCAAGTCGTCAAGCATTCGATCGGCAGCCCTTTAAGAGAGCTTTAAAGTTCTCAAGTATTAAATCTCGGAAGGACTCCATGGTGAATCCTGCTAATAAAAGTGGAATGCGCAGCACCAAGAAAATATTTATCGACGAGATAAGTCGACCTGGATACTTTTTAATCGCCCTGTACCCAGCGCAAACACAAACAGGGTTCCGTCCACGTTTCTCTCTCTCTCTCTCTTTCCCTGCCATCGCTACCATCGCCATCAGTAACAACAGCAACGTCGGGTACGTTCGTTCGAGGCGCTGTGTATTATAATGTAGAGTGTGAGTTATCACGACATCGGGCCGTTATCACGGTCTGGGATCGGCCTGGGCTCGCTGCTGAGCCCCCCCTCCCCCCTGCCCCGCCCGCGTCCCCTCCTCCCGCCGGTTCGCTCTATTCAACCCCCGCGCTGCCCCGCAACAGGACCCGATAACGAAAGGGTTATCACGCCACGCTGGCCGACTGCCGTTTTACTCGGGCGAGAGCCGCCTTTCCAAGAGGAGATTATTATTCTTTTTACTCGCTCGCGAGCGCGCGAGCGCGGCCGCTTTTTCGCGCCGGCCCCGATTACGATCCCTTTGACTCGGCCACTTTACTGCCCTCCACCCACCCCCGGTGAGCTCGGCGCTGCGGCCCGATGTGCGTTGCATACAAAGACCGCATTGTTTCCTTCCGCCCTCCCTCTACTCCTTCCTCTCCCTTCGATCCCTTCCTTCCACTCCGTTTCACTTTCTCCGCTTTTCTATGGGGTCTAAGTATTTATGAGCTTTCTTCTACATGGGTATTTATGAATTAGCCGAAAGATATTAGTTTCAATGCATCGATTGTGAGTGCAATATTGTAACGCGGTGCCTTTCATTTGCGGTCATTATACAACTTGTCGTACAATAAATGTTATTTTTAATTTGCTTTACGCTTATATATAATTTATGTGGCTTATTTAATCTCTCGACTATAACTCACTATTCTTATTATTACTTAATTACCTATTATTTTTCAGTTACTTATTTATCCTTATTTCTCCTAAAAGTTGCAAATTCGTTATCATATGAAAAAAGGATTAACATGATTGACAGATCTAATTTTAAAATCAATAAGCTCATGATAAAATTCAATTCCAGAAAAAGAAATACGCGATTCTCTTCAATGTAGTTTTTATTTGTTAATACTTTTCGTGATTCGAGCGAGTGAATGTCGACCGAACGATTTCTCGTCGCAGTGGATTCCGCGGCGCGGGACGAGGAATCGCGTTCGGGCAGGCGGGCAGGACGAAATGTCAAGGACCGTGCAATCGCGAAGGACCGCGTGACAGAACCGTGTCAACGAGGGACACGGAGGGATCCAGCCGCGAGCGGTGATCGCGGGATCGGTGTCGAGACCAGCGAACGATTAGCGCGGAAACGGGTTCGCAAAACGTGCGGAATCGGCCCGACGCGACGCGACGCGACTGTTCGATCCGAACGCTCGTGCGGACTCGATAAATCCACCGGAGGGAAAACGTCTCGTTAGTCGCCGAAGCGCGCCGAGGCCGACGGGAGAGAGAGAAATCTTTCGGCGATCGCGAGCGCGATCCGAGGCCAGCCGCGCGCGGACCTCTCTCGCGGTATCCTTCGTCCTGCGCGACGCGTCCGTCAGCTCGCCGATCACCGGTGAACTAGTATTACCGTACAGGCTATCTACCTGGGCAGTCTGGTGCCCAGTTTTTATCGAAATGAAGAAGGAAACTAGCGTGTGTTTTAAATTCAAAAGATTTGAAACTTTGATCTTTCGTATATAAACAAAATACTCCAAACACGAATTCCAAAAATTCTGACAACTCAAATTTCTATGTTTCAGGGTTTCAAAATTTTGAACTTCTTCAAATCTTCCAAGTTATATCTTTTCGCAAAATAACGCTAACAGCTGTTGCAAAAAGTTAGAGGATCCTCTACCTTAATTAGATCTTTGAACTGATGAACGTAAAAATCGTTCCAGGATCCCCCAGGCCTCGACGTAAAATTGACTATATTAATTAGGCGGAGTTTAGGGGCTGGAAGGAGCGAAGTAAAATTTGCTGTACGTTGCCGAAGGCGGTCCTGACGACGCAGGACGAGGAAGAAGCCGACGGCGGCGATTCGCCGCTAATTTAATATCTCCCTCGTCCTTTATTTTCGCGCGGCTAATGGCAGCAAATTTACTCACAACCTCGTTATCGTTGGCTCTCGCTTTCTTCAGCCGGGCGAGGGAAAGAGATAGAGGAGAATCTCCACATTCGACAAGCACTCATGACTTCATCGGGAAGAACAGAGAGAGACAGAGAAAATGATGCGGGCCTTGCACGCGAGAAAGTCTCAGCTTCGCGAGTCGAGACCTTCCCAATTTAAAAAATGCAGAAAAAAACATTCGAATAGCGGTACATTTTACAGAAAGTTATTTAAAATCATTACTTCTCTCTTTTAACTTCTTCACATCAATTCTTGTTTAAAAATTTCAAAATGTAATACTACAAAAATCGAGGAATCTACAAATGGAATGTTCTGAAACTGCAAAGTCTTAAAGTCTTAAATTCTTAAACTTTACCGCCTAAAAAAACAATAAAAATTGGCAAAAGCCAAAGTCTCGAGAATCCAAAATCATCCAGAGCTCCTTAAATCGAAAGAAACTAACACTAAGTCTCGAAAACATATAGCGAACTTTCAAACGCGTAAAACTACAAAAAAGCTCAGAATTTCAAAATCCTGAATTTCTTTATAACTTCCAAATTCCAAAAAAATTCGCAGTTTCCAGGAATTCTTTTTGTGAGGTCAAAGTTGTTAATCAATCCTCTTTTACGACGGCTGAAGAAACGCGTGCAAAATTGGCGAGAGCATGAGCGATATCGAGGTGGAACTCTCGCCGCGTTCCAGCTCGAAGAGAACAAATTGCGTACAAGGAAAGAACGGGAAGGCGCGTAGTGCGTGCAGGCATCAGGCACGCAGAAGAAAAGGCGGATCGGTAGAGACCAGAAAGGCTCGCGGAATGAGCAAAAATGATCGGAGCGAGGGAGAAGGAGGAAGGGGTCGGGGAGGGTTAAAGCGTATATCGGCAACGATCGCGACCGCCGCGGATTTCCAAACAATACGGCAAGCGAGCGGAGCGATCGCGTTTCGCGAGGAGAACTCGTCCAGGAGGCTCGACATATCGAGGCAAGAGAAAGAAGAAAATACGAGGAGAATACGGAGAAGAATAAAACGATTAAGAGTTTCCAACAGAAAGAGTTTCCAGCAGAATTTCCAACCTTTTACTAATTATTTTTAATTCAATCCTGTTAGTGTTTCCACTTAATTCCAATATATAATTTCAATTTATATGTACGATTCTAATTTCAAAATCTTATATAGTTTTAAATATATGCAAATTTAAAATAGTCTCTTTATTTACTTAAATGGTCAATTTGAATTTAATTTTGCTTTTACGGTAGAGAGTACTGGTTAATCTATTTATTAATCATTAATTATTGTATATAGAGGTTTTATAATAAAAATAGCGTTATTCTCAAAAGCGAATCTCATTATTTTCTCAAGATTCAATGTACTTAATCGAGAAGAAGAAATCACGACGACAACAACACTTGCCCAATTTGCCTGCAATAATCCCGAGACAATCGTCGACGCATAATTGACGAGAGGTAGATTCCGAGTAGAACACAAGCAACGAGGGTCAGAGCGTCTTCAGCAACAAGGACAAGCGAACGAGAAAAAAGGAAGAAATTGAAGAGAACAAGGAGGAGGAAGAGGAGGAGGAGAAGGGGAGATAGTGCGGTATCGAGATAGGAAGCTGTGCGAGAAGAAAGGAGAAAGAGAGAGAAAGGGCAAACAGTGGAAAGAGACGGGAAGAGAGAGGAGAAACCAACCAACGATTGGTCGAACCGGGTACCAGAGTGGTACCGGGCTCGGCCAATCGGCACCGTTGACCACCTCTGGGGTCTGGTCCCATTCATAGATCAGGTCCCGGGCCTTCGCGGGCCCGCTCGCGAGAGGATCGGGAGATCCTTGTCGATACACCCTTTCTCTGCTCTCCCCCTCCTGCCTCCCCTCCTCGGCCCCCTTCTCGCGAAACGTCGTATGCAAACGCCACGGTCCATGGCGGACGCGCAACGATCGGCCAATTATCCACGCGCCACCTGGAATCGGGAACCAGCACGCTCTTCTCACGCAGGAAGGGAGAGAGATCTTTGGACCAGCGGAATACTCGTCGTGTTTCTGGAAGGAGATGGTCGACGGACGCAAAAATTGATCAGATCAGGACGATTTTCTTATACAATAAATAGGAATAAATTGAAATTAAATACACAGGGATATACATTATAGAAAAAGATTTTGAAGTTTATGCATAAAACATTTTCTCCATCTCTCACACATTTAATAAAAATAATTAAGAATTAAATAATATTTAGATGCAATAAATAAAAATAATGATGATAATAGTGAATAGTGACTAATAATTTCATCTTTTCAATAAAGCTATTAGGTATTATTATTATTAAGGAAATCCGTACTTTTATTAATTAAGATATAGATATATATGTGAGGGCTGGAGAAAATTTTTTATATGGATTTTTTAATATAGACTTCCTATCACTTTTTGTGAATTCTCAAATTTCCGGAGCAATTTGAGAGAAAACAATGAGACAAGGGCCGGTATTCATATAGTCAGATCTTATATTTAAGACCGTCTTAAGTACAATCTTAAGATGCCATATGCCAATCACAGAGCCGTATTAGCGTCTTAAGACGGACATTACTTAAGACGGTCTTGAAATAAGTATCGACTATGAATACCGGCCAAGTTAGCATTAAATCGAATAAAATTGAATTAACTGATATATGACTCTCTAAATTTAATCGCCATTGAATACCGACCTCCTTGTAAATCGAAACCGCAATCTACGAGTATACAGAATCTCTAAACCTACCATTTCATTCTAGACCGTCAAGTCAACAAGATCTTCAATCTACCTCGCCCGATATCGGAAGAATTAAATAAATAACTCCTAGGGGACTTCTCCTCGGCGCATGTTGCGCACATAAAGTGGACGATCGACGAGAGATTCGATCGGCAATTCAACTCGATCGACGAATCGGACCTCGTCTCGTTCTGAGAAATCAGTCCGACGTCGTCGATCGGCGCGCGCGATCGGCTCGATCGACTATTTATGAGGGGGGGGGGGGGCGACCCCCCTGGTGATATGTAACGCGGCCTGATGTGTACGCGTCGATGCGCGCGTACCCACGCACGCATGCACGCACGCATCGTACGTGGCGCGCGTTTATCAAGAAGAATGAGAGGAAGAAGAAGAGAGGAGAGGAGTCTCGCCATGTTTGGAGGTAGAAGATCGCCCCGTCCGCGTCGTTTTCCCTCGACTCCACCGGCATTTCTCTCCTTCCTCGGCAGGATCTCACCCTGCTCGCTCGCCACGCTGGCCATTACTTATCGACGAGTTATTACAGCACGCGCGCCGTCCTTACCTCCCTCCTTCACGCTTTCTGCCTCCCTCGCTCCTTCGGATCTGTCGACACGATCGAAATGGCCGTGCGCACGGCTCGGGAAATTGAATATCTTCCTCGGCAGGATGCACAGAGCAGGATACATAGCGCGATCGCCGCCAGATCGACCGTCGTGCCGTCGCGATTTTTCACAGTAATCCCGCGTACACGAGCTACTGCACGAGAATTATTGTATCCCCTCTCTCTTTCGCGCCCTTTTACTAATCGAAGATGGGGTGTGTTAGTAGTGTGAGCCGATGATAGTCAGACCGAGTCGAGCAAAGTACCAATATAACCTACACAAAGTTGCGATATATATGTATAGTGATGTAAATCGATAAAAATAAAATGCCGATTTTGTCACTTTCATACACGTGATTGTCTCGTTTCTCTTTACATAACATAATCGCGCTTTTATCTACAATTTTTCTTTATATTCTTATAATTGTAAGTTTCATTTAACGTCGTTTCTATTTTTAACCCACCAAATAATTTTTGTCTTCCTTAATTGTCTTATTATCGCCTTTCTTATTTCTCTCTAACGTGCGTCTTTCCTGTCTAAATCGTTACATTTCTCACCGATAAATCCGAGTGACTGATCGTGATAACAAGCTAATTTTCGCTATTAAGAATTTCCCGTCTCGAGGCGGCGGCCTCAAGCGAATCGGCGCGGCAGGTGCGGATCGATCGTCGCCTTTCGTCTTTCATAAATCTCAATGAGGCCCACTACCGTATTACACGACCAGACGACGTTATATATACGATGGTCTTCTAATAACACAGCACTACGCGCCCCGAGGGGGTTGTCGGTGGTGGCAGGAGCCACCGCTGCCGCCGCCGCCGCTCGATTACAGGATATGCCACAGATGACGTGATATTAACGTAATGAATACCGATCGCGCCGGCCGCGTGCGATAATACCAGAGCGACCGGCAATAAGACGCGAGTCGCATTCGGAGATCGTTAACTAGTTCAGTGTCACCCGATATGACGGCGATCGAAGATTGATTTGATGATAATTAATTGTTTAAAATATCAAGTGACCTGTTAATCTTTATTGGGAGTATAGATTTACCAATATTATTAAAATTATTATCTAGCTAAAATTTAAGCAACGTAAATATATTAAATTCAAAATTAAAAATAAATATTAATTATAATTATATTTCTTAAATAAATAAGCGAGATATGCAATATTTATAAATTAAAAATATATAAAAAATTAGAATTAATTGCCGAATTTTTTGTGTATGCTCTTTTAAATTGTTTGTTAATTTTGTAGAAATAAATCAGGTTTTATTTCGGTTATTCGTCGCACGATCGATAATGCGATCTGACGACGTCTCGCGTATTAATCGTAATTAATAATCGTCGCGATTGAATTAGTTCTCAATCGCGCGAGTCGACGTTTACGAGGACGACTTTGGCGAGAGAGCGCAATTTAATTATCAATTTCGAAAGGCCGACGATGTAAATGCAAACCACATCATGCATGCATGCATGAGCAAATTGTAGGAGATAGCAATTAAATTCGATCTCGCTCGATAATCGCGCGTCTCGCCATTTAATTCGCCACGGGAGCACGTTTATATCGATTTATTAACATCGTTTGTGAAATTATTAACGTATCAATTATCCTAATAGTTATAGAGGACAAATTCAACAATTTGACGACTATTTTTCCCCGAATAATTCTTTCGGGACGGCCATGATATTCCTTTTCTCATGGGCGAGAATTTCATGGAAAGATTTAACATACGATAAATATTAATATAATGACTTCGCGCGCAAAAATAAAATTTCTAAATTATACGATGCCGCATTCATCTTACTTTGAAATCTGCTTATAAAATTTTGAGCGTCCATCTTGTTTAGCTCTTAATATCCCTTATTCGCGATCGCCAAATCTGTTTCCAGGAATTTTTCTCCGCGGGAAGAAATTTCGCGTTTATTACGGCTCCGGCGGTAATTACAATGTCGCCGAATCCCGGGCGAAGATGGGCGAGATATCGCCGGCAGCTACGACAGCCGGGTGGCCCCCAACTGTACGTCTCCCCGGGAACGGGCGTTGATTGTGGGACCCACTGAAATTGACATGAAGACGCGAAGGACCGTCTAGGCCTCGTGACGGAGGTCTCGGAGTTCCCGCCGCAGGTGGAAGTCGTCGCGACGTCATCACGTGGAATATAATGACCCGGCGATCGCTATCGCGTCATCGTCACGCATCGACAAAGAGTCACGGGAATTTCTTCCACCTCTTTTCCACGGAACACGGCGGAGGAGACGCGGATCTAGCTTCAAAATTGCGAGGTTCGAAAACGCACGCTCGAGGCTTCATTGCAAAATGATGCTTGATCTATAGGATTTCGAATTCCTGCAAATCATTGCGATCGCGAGAAAAGATTATTTGATAGAAATCGTTAGCTAAAAACTAACTTTACAATTGTACTTACATTTACTTTGTTAGATTTTACCATTAGATACTGGAATGTATTTGGGAATTTTCGATTTTTATCTACCAAATGTATCGTTAAGGGCGACTGGTTAAAATGGCGAATACTGCGGCGTGGCATTGATGTCTCCGAGTAATGTCGGTCACTTTCGCATACTCGAAGTAATCGATCTCGAGTGCCGACAAACAATGTCATTCGACAAATCGGAATCAATTAAAATTCTCGTCTTCGATGAGACGCAAGCACGGGTACCATCAAATCCAGGAATCCTACTTTTGATCGTAATCCTTTAATATCCCTCCCGAAAGACCAGTTTGGGCCCAATTAAGTAGCCTGCTCGCGAAGTAACTTGCGTGATCCCATTCGAATTTCAAATGAATGTGTTAATTGTCGGTTTTAGCGCCTTCGCGAATGATAAGTAAATAAATAACCTGGACAATTTAGAGAAATAATTTAGAGAGAAGCAGCTTCTTCATCAAAGATTCAGGTATTGCTCGCGTGAAAGTAACGTTACAGACACATAATATTATTAATTGTGCGTGTAATAATTAGTAAATATTATAATCCAAAATTTTATAAGTAATGTAGCGAAATTTTTTACAATTATTTAAAAAAAATCAATTTTTATATTACAATAATTTTAAAAAAGAATAGAATAGAATAAAATAAAGAATATATACCAAAATAAAGAATATATACCAAATAAAATAAAGAATAAACACCAAACTTTTCATAGAATTTTTGAAAATAATCGAAGCTTCAGAAGCAATCTTCCGAAGGCCATTATATATAAAATAAATATATTCTGTATCATGCAAACAAAAGATATAATAATATTCCGTCAAGAATGTTATACCATCCCTTAATACATCGACAATTTATTAATTCAATTATATTAATTTAATTATACCTTCTTGAATTGCGTATATCGCTCAATACGACCACGAAGAAATCCGAGAGCGAGTTTATCAAGAGTTCGTTTACGGATGCATCGAATTCTCATATCAGCGAGGGCCCGAAGGATTCGCGGGGTAGCGAAATGCAGGACTCGCAGGACAATCAACGACGTAGGGGAAGGAAGGAAGGAAGGAAGGAAGGCGAGGCGATATCGGCGAGGCGGCGGTAATCCGGCGGGTTTTAATCATCGGCCGACTCGTCGCCGTGGGTTCCCCTTCGGCACTCTATACCCCTTCGCGGCCTCCTTCCCCTCGTTCGGAGAAGGTTTCGAAGCTTCTCTCCTCCGCGGGGTTGCCGCGCGGGACGCGTGAGGTGGTGGCAGGGGGGGGCCTCGGGGGTTGGCGAGGGGTGCGAGCGACAGGCGGCGCTATGCGGATCGGGCTTATCTCAAACTCGCAGACGCGTCGCAATCGATATATCTCGCGAAGGCTCCTCTCGATAGGTGCCCCAGCCCAACTCCCCCGCGATATCTACCCCCGGCAACAGGGGAGCGGGACGCGGGCACGGAGGGGGGGAGGAATGAGATCGTATGTAGACGAGCGAGCGCGCGCGCGCGCGCGCACACGAGGACACCTCGTCCTCGAACCGCTGCAGAAAAGATCAATTTTAGATTCGCAGCGATTTATAACTTCCTCTAATATGGCACCCGATACCATCTCCCTCTTCCTGTCCTTCCGGCGCTGCCGAGACCCCTTTCTCTCGCCCACCTCCCCCGCCCCCCCCCCCCGTTCCTCACGCCGAACCACCCTTCCGCGCTTCACGACGCGATCTCGCAGATACGCGAGCCCTTAAAAGACTGCTCGACTCGTGGATCCTCGATTTATGAAAGAAATTGGCTGACAAGCGAGATAAAACTCGCTAATCGCGCTTTCGGCAGGAGATCGTAAACGTGTTATCTTTCCAAAGCGAGATATCTTTTCCTTCAATCAATTTCAAGCAAACTTCAATTCCTGCCGAAATCCTGATTAAAATCAGATCATAAAAATACCTGATCTGACAATGAATGTTATTTTTCAAAAGAGAGATGTCGCGTACTTCAATCAATTTCAAGCAAGCCACAATTCCCACCAAAAGCCCGATTAAGGCCAGATCATTAAAATACTTCATCTCAAGAAGTCCGGAGAAAAAAAATATTCTACCAAAATGTCGCCAAGATCGTTTTCATTTTTATTAGGCGATACGTTCTATACAGAATTTTACAGAAACGTCTCTCTCCGTTCGGTTCGTGATTCAGAAATCAACACGTAGGTACGAGCACACAGACACATCTTCGGGACGGCGATACATTAAAGGGAGGTTCAGGTCTTATCCGATTACCGATGACGCGATCGCGGCGACGCAGCCGCATTCTTGCGACAATCCCGAGTGGATAACCGGACACGCAGAGTCGACGGTGCCCCTATGGGGAGGACACACATCCACACGCGGGGCCCCGAACACGACCGGGGCACGCGTGTTTAACGAGGAGAGCGAGACCGCGGGTCCCGCTCGGTGCAGATATGTTAATCGGCGCAGAGCGATCCTCTCAAAGCGAGCGGACGACACACGGACGGTTAGTTGCGTGCCCGGAATCCGACGCGTATCCCACCGCAATTATAAATCAGCGTTCCCCGTCTAATATGCTAATGCCACACCGTCCGAGATCCCTTCGGCACGTGCGCGGTCCTCAATTAACCCCTTAATAGCGCACGCGAACGGCGAAAAAGGAACTACAGCTCACGACGGATCCCCGACGAGTTCCGAGTGGAATTATATGATAATAAGCGTACACCCCGCGTGTACACGCTTATCCGACGACTCGCGTCGCTTTTAAGATTAACACCTCACGCGGGATTATTGATTCGCGCGAAGGCGACGAGAGAATCGATCACCTTGTCACGCATGCAAGGATTATATCTTCTCCGAGAGAAGAAACTCGAAATTCGCAAGAAAGTATCGAGTTCAACAGTTATAATTAATCCCCCGGATAAAAAAAAAAGACCCAAGGGATGTCTCTTTAATTGTTTTACCTGCGTGATATAAGGGATTTATATATACATCTACTAATTTTTGAAATCTAATTTTTCTTTGCAATTCAAGGGATCAGATTTCTTTCCGTTTTGAATCGCGGATGCGCTTTCGCGTGCGTCACGCCGCGCGCGCCGCAAGCTCGTATCCTCGCGTAAGTAAATGGGGCGTAGCGAAAATTTACTTGCGCGCCTAGGGTAGATAAGTACGGCCGTATATACGGCGACACTTAACAACCGTTTGAACTCTAAACGGACCATTAAAATGGCTATCACAGGGCGAGCGAGCCATTACCCGGCACGGGTGTGGCCTTTCTTCTCGTCCTTCCTAATCTACCTCCATTTTCTCTTTTTCATCAAATGCCGCGCGCGAGCGGGAGGTATATGTGTAACTTTCGGCCTTACTTTCCGCGTTCCGCCGAGTTATCGCCTCAGCTTAATCCCTCGTCGTCATTCTGTATCGCTCCTCGCGGAATCCCTCCCTAATAAGCAGACTTTCCGGGACTTGTAAAAAAATGTAAAAAAAAAAAATAAATAAAACTGGCCATCTATCCTTATCTATATAGAAGTTAAATATGAAGTTACAAACGTCTGTTTCTTGTAAGTTATGTTGTTGTGCAAATAATTACAGCATTTGCATGATTTTCAAATAAATAAATTAAATATATCTTTAACTAACATCGTTAGTTTATAAATAATAAATTAACAATGTTAAAGATATATTAATTGAAAGTAAACTAACATCGTTAATTTATGAATTATAAACTGATTATGATATAAATTATATTAAGTAGTTTATAAATTATTAACTAATAATGTTGGTTAAAGATATATTTAAATCTATACTAATAATATATATAATACATATTTATAATTTATACTTTGTAGCTCAAAAATAATTTCAGCATCAAGGAGCTTCAACGCAAAAGATTTTCGATTTATGGATCATTAGATCCCTCTGTTAACAACATTCCGTGGAAGCTATCGGTGGGGTGCAAATCGCGCGTATATCGAAATTTTATTTCAGCTCAGTGAGAAAACGCGCGAAAATATAGCGGGCGTCAATGTGACAGAGAATACCGGGATATCGCGGCGCCGCGCCGGGAATCGTATCGCTATCGATGGCCAATAATCGCACACATACACACACGCACACACAACGGCATATAAGACGGTGCACCTTACAGCAGACTCCGGCTCCGGAGAAGGGGTGTACGTAAACAACGAGTGAGAGCGAGTTCCGTTATCAGCGACGCGCAGCGTCGCGCTCTCGACGTCGGGGGCATCGTCGTCTTTATCGCGGCCGCCGCGTGCGCCTTGCGCGTCGCGTCCCGTTATCAGCGCGGCCATTAGAATATCTAAATACCACCCCCGCGTCCGAGTTACAAGCCCTCTTCTTCTTACACGACGAAGTTATCGTAGGGAAGGATTTCGCCGCAGTGAAAATACGTGCGTGAACGTCAATTCGGCGATCGATACATTAAAGAAGAATACTCTCATGTATAGGTATAGAATCTTGCTCGCACTTTTTTAATTGTGACGATATGTAGGTATTATTACAGCGATATAAAATACGAAGTTCTCTAAAAAAAATGCATCGCGATCAATGTGATTAAAAAATATGCTCTCCATACTTTTTTCGATTGTGATCGTATAGAATGTAGAGTAATATAATTTTATAAAAACCGAGAGAAATGTATAATGTGTAATATAAAATAAAAAATTATCTGAAAACTAAGGTTCTTAAATATTTTCTCTTTAATATAAATATTTGTTGATTGTATATCATTATTTGATAAGATGCTATTGTCTTTAGCATTCTAGATTTCAAGATCGTCTATCTTAGCAATTAAGTTAATCTACATAATTAAGTTATCATCACAAAGATCATTACAATTATAATTGTTATCAATGTTAAACCTTGTGTGTATTATTCACAAAAAATCATTATTATTATAATTATCTTGCACGCACGTGCATAAGTATTATTAGGTATATCTATTATATTATTACGTCTATCAAAATATAAAGCTTAATTCATCTTTTGACAATGATTTTACCGTAGATTCGATAAGCGCCGCGCGAGCACGTTTTCGTGACGTTTCGCAGTACGCTAAAATCCACAGGAAGGAGGGGTCCGTCGAGATGCTGAAGGGTAGCGGAGGGAGGGAGGATGGGCAGGAGTGGCAAAGGTAATCTCTGTACCGAGCGTGCTGCCTTGGAAGGGTTAAGTTGTAGAACGTCGGGGCTGGCCGCCAAAGATAAGGACCGCTCTCCTCTCGTCGAGCCGCAGAATCCGCAGGACCCTTCAGCCGCGAAGGATCCCCCGGGGGAGGATCCGCGGAGGAGATTTCGGAAAGCGCGGGTGCGCGCGCGCGCGCGCGAGGACACGATTTCTCTCTCCCGTCGCGAGACAGACTGATAAAATTACGACGAGACAGGGACGAGAGATTACGAAGGATCCGGCCGATTCAGTGAGCGAGCGAACGAGCAGCTGATCCTCGGACGATTATATTCTGCGAAGACGACGTTGCTACTCGGCAACGTCATTTTTCGAATAAAAGATATCGATTGCACGAAAAGGAAAGATATACGTATTGTGTTATGGAAGCGCAATTTTTATAATTTTAATTCAATCTGAAATCTTAAAAGTGACTTTTTGTTCAGCAGACATAAAGATATACTTAAAGGAGTTTTTAGAAACTAAGCTTGGTGGATGTCATCGAATCGTAAGAGTTGATTTTGCGTAAAGTAAATTTTCAATATTCAAAGAACTTTTGAGATTCTCAATTGCCAATAAGATTTTTAAAATTAAATATTAATCCCAATCCTTGTATTGAAGAGTTTATTATTAAAATAAAGCTCAGAGGATTGTTGGATACCGCACGTGATTTTAATATTTAATATTTATACCTTTTTCAAAAAGGCTTAATTGGTGCGAGATACCATCGAGTCTTCTTATTAATAATAAAAATAAATATACATTTTAAAATCTGAAACTACAGAATTTGAATATAGAAAATTAGAAATTGAAAAATGACTATATTAATTATGAAAAATTCACTGAATTTTCAATACGCACAAGTTATTCAAATAATCATTTAACCACCGGCCATTTAAAGTGAAAGTTTCGCTTTCAATCTTATCTTCATCAGATTCTCCTGTATTTGATCTCTATAAAATCAGCGCATCCGAGATCTCGTAACAATGCGCACACTATTATTAACCGTTTCGAGCATGGCCAATTCATCTGTTCGAGACGGAATTTATACCGAGTGTGCCTTAAGTTACGATAATCTACGAGCGCGCGAGTCGATATTAGACTCGCTTGGATTCGCATTCAGCACCTCTCCTCCTCCTCCCCCGCCTTTCCGTCGCTCTATCGGGCGGCATAAATCAGCTCCGCGATCTTAATAAATGCGAGAGAGAACGACGACAACGACGACGACGACGACGGCGGCGACGGGGAGAAGAGAGGGCTGGAGGTGAGGGCGCGATAGAGCGGGACGGGGATGCGAGAGCGGACGGTATGAAACGTCGGGGCGGTTGGTAGGCAGCTAATATCCTCCTGGCCGCTATCCCTAGGCTCATCTCAATAAATTCAATATACTTGTGTAAATCGGAACCCCTTCCACCCCTTCCCGGCGACCATTCCGCCGCCCCGCCGCCTCTTTCTCTACCCTCTTTCCGCGGGACGGAGATGAGCTGCTGCGGCCCTCTCGCATCCCCGGCGGGCGTCCCTTTCCAATCCCGCTGCCGCCCTTCCCGCGCCCTTTCCTCGCGCCTCCGCCACCGATAATGTATCGGTTATTGATTACCCGTAATGAGCTGCTCACTTCAATTTTTCCACCCGGTATACTCGACCCGGTGTGCTGCGAATGTGTATATACGTATGTACGGGCGCGAATGTAAGGACGCTTAATGGCGCGACGGCGGCGGCGGCGGTAGCGGTAGCGTTTTCCTCGCGATTTATGTGGGAATATCGTCATGGGGGTGGCGGGAGTTATCGGGGGTTGTCGTCATATAGAAATTTCGGCAAGGCGCGTTGAACCGGCGCGGCCGCGGCGCGCGTTCGTATAATTATAGCAAATTAAATGAAAGATCGAAAGAGAGCGCGAAATGCCAAAAAGATGAAAATAACACAATTATTATATTAATTATAATTAATTACTCTTGTCAGAATTTTCTTCGCGTTAGTCATATTTTTATATCACTTTACAGTCGAACTTTCATCTTTCAAACTTAATCTAAAAAAATAGATTATTATATGCTCTGTTATACTTCTATAATAAAAAAAAAAGACAAATAAAAATATACGGATATACTCTTTAAAGTTTAGAGATATGTTTCTCTGAAAGTTCTACTATTATTGTTAAATATCATGATTAATTATTCAATACATACAAAAATGCTATACAAACAGTGTATGTACATTAATGTGATTTATTTCGTAATGTTATAATTATAATAAAAGACATCGCCGGATGTTTATGGCACAAGAATCAGGCCGATGAAAATGCCCAATGAAATGAGCTCGTTGCACCGTTCGCGACCGTCCGTGGTGCATACGTAACGAGTTAGCGTTATCGATCTAACTAACGGGGAGCGGCGTGTCGTCGTCCATCGTTTTCCGGCCCGGCTCGGCCTAGCGAAGTTACCGCCGTCGTTTCGCCTCCTTCGGCACTATTTCGCGCCTTCCCCTCTCCTCTCCCCCCCCCCCCCCCCCGCGGCTCGCTAATGGGCCACCGCCGGGTCGGGGGTTCTACTTCCTAACTGCCGAGTAACAGGCGTTATACTGTCGATGGATGCACCTCGGGGTAGGTAGTTAAGTCTGTTTCTTTCGCGCGCGCGGCTGCGTCTTTTTACGCTTACCTACCCCATTTAGGACGAAACAAGTTTATGGACACGCTAAGTGTAGAAAGTACAACGACGAACTTGGAACAAGATGCGCACATAATGTTAATTATTGCCAAATTTGTGGATTCATCTTATTGCATAAATTACGTTAATTAACCAATTACTAATTACCAATTTTATATTTTCTGAAAGTAATGGTATATATTCCGCCAGTAATTGATTAACGAGAAAATATTTATTAATTTCAACAACGATTGGCTAGCTAAAGGATGTTAATTAGAATTTAGAATTTATTGCGAAAAATATTACCCCAGCCAGGGTTTGAACCTGGAACCTCCCGCTCTCCGTGCAGACGTCGTCCCATTTCTACGATTTATATTTTCTATTTTTATACATTGTAATAAAAATACATAATTAAAAGATAAATAAAAAATAATTATTGTAACATATTTCCCATTTCCTATTTTGAGGAATAATAAAAAAGATGAAAATTTTCAATTTTATAAACTTTTATAAACTAAAGAAAATACTTTCTTGACTACTTTCAAACATTGTTAAAAACAAACTGGAACTAAACAGATAGAATAGATCGCGATGTGTTTTAAGAGAGAACATAATAATAAAGATAATAATAAAGAAATATGCTGAAAGAGAGAATTGGAAAAACTGTGATAATAAAAAATAAAAATATTCCCCGTCGCATTCATTTACATCGATTTATCCTTTACTTTATTTAATTAGGTAATTTTCTCTCGTTCCTTTGTATAATCATATGTAAAGTTCTATTTCGCGAAAATCGCGATCGGAGGAGCTCGTTAATCGCGGAGGAGGGAAAAAATACGGAATATTTCCGAATTCTATCTATGTTGGCAACCCCGATAATAGTAGTCAGGGGATGATAATGGCGAGGAGAACGCCTTGCTCCTCTCGCAGCTCGTATATTTCCAAGTAATTTCTTAGCGATCAGGCGGAGAATTTAGCGGCGGGCCCTACACGTAGGGGTGAGCTCTCCCCGTCCCTAATATCTGTCCCTATCTCGGGCACGACGAGCTTTTCATCGAGTCGTTAGTTAACGGCCGCGCGAGGCTGCTTCCTCCTAAAGGCCGCCCTTCCGAGGAGAGTGAGAGAGTTATCAATGAGTTATCGTCACGAGTTGTCCTCCGTTGTCGGCCTGACGTCGACGTACGATTGCGCTTAAGCGTTATCCACGATTTTAATCGTTTTAAGATAATCCGCGACTCGTAAGTCAACTCAGAATTTTCGCGTGAAAAACGAATCGACCTGCGTATTTTGTTCAGAGTAAACAGAAAGGGATTTAGTGGAAGAGATCTGTTAAATTTAATTAGAAATAATTCTAAATAGAAATATAAATAAAAATTTCATACAATTCTATGTCAATGATAACTAAGACTAAAAAAAATTAATATTGTATAAAATATTATATTTAAATTTATGGTTACTGAAATAAAAGTTATATTGTACTTATAAGTTTGCAAAAAAATGTTTAAGCTCAATTTAGCAATAGGCGATCGAATTTGATTTAACGGTGATAGTATAAGGAACAAATACGTAAATTACGTAAATTTAATTTAATTTTATTTCAAGCACAAGAATTAATTTCGTATTTCGCCTTTTGGAAAATCTTTGTTATTTACATTTATCTAAATTTACCCATTTTTAAGATAAATTTATAATATTTAACTTTCACGATTAGCATCGCAAATAAACTCTATTATCCGCGAAAAGTAATTATTTTGTTATTTGGCCGAAAATCGGTCAGGTCGAACGACATATACTTTCTGCGACGGTTACAAATGCAGGTACGAGTGCAGTTTTACAATTTTCCTGCAATTTGGCATAAATTGTGCCGGCAAGACTCTTCTCCCGCCGCGCCATTCCGGCAACGAGCTTTTCATCGAGTCATAAGTTAACGGGCAAGACTCTTTTCGCGCAGACAACCGTGCGGGCCATTCCTTTCCCCGAGTTATCGACAACTTATCGCCTCCACTTCGTGTTCTAATGCGAAGATCGTATTTAACGGCCGTCGCCGCTACCGCGCCGCTTATTACAGTCGAGAACCTCTCTGTCCCTTTCTCTCTTTCTTATTGCGATTGTAAGGAAACCTCTTTCTCGGCGATCGTCGAGAAGAATTTGCCGGGACACTTTATGTAGGATACCACATTCACGGCATATTATCCCTCTTTTTTTTGTATACTCGAATTGTGAATGTATTTTTTTCCTTATTAAAGCCTTAATGCGAATATCCATACGAAAAGAGAGATATTCCGTAAGAAAATTGTGTAACTGCGCTTTAATTATAAAATCATAAAAAATATTTTATCAATAATTATAAACATTTTTATCAAATAAAAAAAATACAAGTCTTATTATTGTAGGTTTTTAATCACTTATTGGATTATATATAGTCTACTACTTTTATTCTTTATATATATTTTTTATTTTGTTTTATTCCATTTTCTCATTTCCGTGTGCGTCTATTAGCATTTCACTTTATCAGGCGGCTCCTTCTTTGCATGTTTTATTTCGATTATTTATTATTATTAGTGCTTTACTGATTATCAGTTGTCATTCGTGGTTCCTGGGACCTGGAACGAGTTCGGGAACAGTTTCACGAAAACGCGGGTCCCTCTCGTTGACAACGACGATGTCGACGACACGACGACACACCATTGAGGAAAAGCGCAATCAGGGCGGCAACACGGAGTCTATCTGCTGCCGGTTGATCTACAGCCACGAAGAGGGATGCTCACTCGGGGGAAGATGTTCACTCCGTGCCGGTTGATAAGCCAGCCCCTACTCCGGGAAGGCTGGAAAATATCAAGCCGCGCGCGAGATACCCGACGCGACGCGACGCTAAATGCATTTCCAACAATTTTCGTTACGAAAGTGTCCGACAGCCGTCAAATTACGGTGGGATGATCGACGGCCGCGAGCGATCTCGTCCCGCGATTATTAATAAAAACGAGAGCTGCCTCATCAGGGACGCGAACGCTACTCCGGATTTTTTTTTTCATATACGTATCTATTCTTTTCTTATCAAATTTTGACGGGGAGTTCAAGGAAAAATACATTGGCGCGTCGCGAAAATCATTTTATGTCTGACTTGAAAAATTCGCAGTTTCTTCTTCGCGTTAATGAATTAAGGGACGGAGTTTTTATTCGATGGAAAATCTGGTTATTAATATAAAAGCGAGTGCTGTCTCGTGCGAATAAAGAGCGTGCCGATCGTCTAGTTTAAGCGATAGCAAGGGAAAAACGCTTTGTTATTTTGACATCATCGGAAATTATTTTTAAAATTATGTCGAAATAACGTACAGAAACGTTACACCCAAATCACACGCTATAAATCCTGTACTTTTTTAATTAGTCTCTTAGTTCCTTCAGTCTCTTCTTCGTGTGAATAAATTATGCGGTATAGATTTTAATTTAATTAAAAATCTGGTTATTAATATAAAAGCGAGAGCTATCTCGTGCGCATAAAAATGTCGATTGTTGAGCTTAGCAAGGAAACCATCGGAAATTATTATTAAAATTATATTCAAATAATGTATCAAAACTGCGCCCAGGCATACGCATTCTTCCTTAATTAAAAATCGCAAATGCTAATTAAGAACCGCTGTCTGATTTTACAAGTTTTTTCTCCTATAATATCTTCCTTCCTTCTTTTTAACGTACTACAGTGGAACATTTACATAAAAAATACAGTTATCGACGTCGTCAAAAATTGTTTTCTACGTAGAAAGGACAATTTGTTTTCTCCTTAGACAAGAGCAAATCCGCGCCGAAATTATGCATCGGCCGGAGAGAGAATTTTATCCGAATCTATGCTCGATTTGCGCTTCCACGTGCAATTTCCACGGCCGCGGCGGCGAGACGCGAGATTTATCGGCACGTGGCGCGGGCGTACGATATTAAGGCCGCGCATCCTGTACCTGGGTGTCAAAAAATGAGGAGCGACGTGAGAGAGGAGCGCGCCGATGCGCACGGCGGCGTTTATCTGCGAACTCCGGCTCATCGCTTTCTCCGCCTTCATGCATCGATGTCCCTTATCATCCCGTGTCCCGCATCGTGCATTACGCGAGCGTTCTCTCTCCCCTACACCTCTCCCCCACCCCCTTTCTCTCTCTCTCTCTTTCTCCCGCTCTCTCTCGCTTGATTGATACGCAAAGTTGACAAAGTACGCGAGGCGGAGCGGAGGCGCGGTGCGCTTGCCTAACGTCGCGCGGCGTCCCGCGTAGTAAAGGGGTAATGGCCCGGCAACGGTATCTCCGCCGTTGTGTACCTTCGACACGTCGGCGTCGACGTCGGCGTCGGCATCGCCGCTTCCGTATCTTTTTCCGAAGCACCGGCGAATAGATGAATAGATAGCCCGGTATATTTCACATCCTCGGCCCCCCTCCTCTCTCTCTCTCTCTTCCTCCTAGAGTCTGGGTTTCTCCTTGCGCCCCGAGATCCCGGGGCGTTTCACCGAGTCCGCGATATCTATTCGCGCCCCACGTTCAGCGCCCCGGATGGTGACCGCTTAGTTCGTCCAATCCTTAGACGCGACACGTGCATATCGCTGCGACGAGTCAGTTATTAATGTCAATCCATCGAGGGGATAATTTCGCGACACCCTGTAGCGACAGTCCGGAATCTCGGATTTATCGAGTATATCTGCGGACGTTGTACTCGCGTCCATCTAGATATAGACGAGTACAACCTCGACGATCCGCCGCGCAAAAGGGGACGAGGGAAGTTGCCTCCGTACTTGATACACTTGATATACCCTTCCCCTCGCCCGTCCCTCCTTCTCGCCCGTATCCGAAAGTTTCTGGGCCTCCATGATGACGAGGTATATTCGTAGGGGGGTTGGGGGGGGGTTGGTTGTCTGGTTGCCGCTGCTGGTGCACGGCGGTGTGTTGGTAGGGCTTATCGCGAAGCGCACGCGGTCGCCACCGCCAGTCACCAGCCGCGGAATTCCGAGGAATTCCGTGGGGGAGGGACGGAGAGGAGGATATGCCGCGGCGGGAGGGGGGACGTTATATCGTCGTTCGGCGGTGCCAGTTTTCTGATCGCGATGGATTTCTTTCCCGGTGGGAACCGAGCATCGCACTGGCCTCGATAGCGCCGATGGAGGGATGAAATGAATTTCGCCCCCCCCCCCCCCCCCCCCCCCTCCCTCTCGCCGCCCTGATGTAACCCCGCGACGACGCGACTGTCCCGTTCGTTGCTGCAACGCGTCGGGTAATTCGAGCTTCCGGCAAACGTTGATCGTTCTTATGATAGAATTTTCGCGCGATATTTCCTCCTTATTAAATTCCCGCTTTAATTAACACCGATTCCTTCATTTAGATAAGTGTGGAGAAAAGTATATATGAATTTTGTACGATTAAAGCAAAATTCAAATAACATAAAATTAAATAAAATCGCGCGTAAAAAATTTTGCTGAAATCCTTAAGGTGCGTCTACATCTATCGTAACGCTGCGATCGTGGTCGTAAGCGATGAAGCTCTCGTAAACAATATATCTATGTTAATATATCGATAAACACACTTCTCTTCGCACGTAGAGAAGGCTGACAGATTAGGTTACTGTTGTAACGCTAGACAAGCGTCGTAATCGTCACGAGTTCAAGTTGAATCAACTCATCGATGAGATTACGATAACTGTCACGACGAGCGTTACGATCGTCGTAAGGAGCTTACGATAATCATTTACGATAGATGTAGACGCACCTTTACATATCGAAATTTAAAAAAATATATAAAATATTAAATTACATTTCAATATGTAATATAAAAAATGTAGAGCTAAAAATAATCGAATACTGGATTAATATCGATATTACGATATCTAGAAATAATCTACATCGCCTCGCCTGATTATAAATCGTTATCGATGGAGATGTAAAGATGTCAAGAAGCTAATCATCACGGTATTTTTAGTCGGACACGTAATCAAATAATTTTCCCGATTCGACGATCTTGTCGAAGAACAGAACGCAGTTTTCGCGGTTTATAGGAATGTTGCTTGTGCTGGTTGCAATGGCCCGACATTTGCCGGACAATCAATACACATCGCCTAAGTTACGATGACCTGGGCCTCATAGCAAAGATAAGGAATGTCCATGAAACATAAATAATCGAAGATGCATTCGATCCGATCGAGGCTTCCGGAATTCGGGTATAGATAAGATAAATTTGTTTTTCGGGCACATGTTCGAACGAAAAAGATTTTAATCCTCGGGAGATTCTTAATTTAAACGTCGATTATTGAAACATTTCATTTATATATTAGAAAAAGTATTTAATTTGCATGTATTCAATTTAGATCCGAATTCAAAGCGTACTGACTGTATATATAAATTATATTGTATATTATATTGTACAATAATTTGATTAGGATCATCTAAATTCTTGGCCGGATATTATTGCCAAAGACTCGAGGAAATACCCCCAAAAACCAGTCAAAAAATCGATCTTTGAACAAAGAAACCAACAATAATTCTGACACATCCCGTATACACATATACATACTCGTGATCCCGCGATTGCGTGTCCCGGATCGATCCCGTGCGTTTTGCAGTGAATTTTCAGGGCGTTTCAGTTCGTCCCACCCGACGCAGAGATCGAGGGACGGCGGGGAGGAAAAGAGAAGAGGGCGGCCTGGGGCTGTATCGAGATCGGGACGCGATGTACACCAGGTGCATCGGGAGGGCCCGGACCGCGAAGAAGAGTGCTCGCTGCTCGGTGCGGTCCGCCGCGATG
Organism: Leptothorax acervorum; assembly: GCA_035220615.1. Lineage (NCBI taxonomy): Eukaryota > Metazoa > Arthropoda > Insecta > Hymenoptera > Formicidae > Leptothorax > Leptothorax acervorum. The sequence continues at coordinate 819,108 of JASTWQ010000051.1, read as the reverse complement.
CAATGCAGATACGAGGCTGCATCCACAGTTCGCCCCCCACCCCACATCCCTACCCATCACCCTTCGTGCCACCCTCGTTCTCCTCTCGCGATACGCTGATTGTGAGACATGCGTTTGTCGTGTTCAAAGTTATCGTCTCAGTAAATATTAGGTGCCTCCGCGCGAAAGAGACTAATTTTTTGATCGATCATTGATTTTTGCGTTCGCAAAAATGTAAGCGTAACACAATTAAAGACGTAACAATTGTATTATTGTATAATATGAATAAAATGTCTAACAAATAACATTTCTTTCTGTTCTTTTTTATTTAACTTTTAACTGAAAAGAAGAAGGTCGATTTTTTTAAATCTCTGTAAGATTAATGAAAGAAAAAAATCACTTATTCATCATTCTTAAGAATTAGCTCATCAGAAACTTGGAAATCTTATGAAGAAATAAGGTTATTTTAATTTATGAGTTTTCATAAATAAAAATTTTTAATTTCCGAAATATTTAACATCGTACGTTGACGGTTATACATTCTACAAACCATCAGTTCCAAATTCGTTAAAGATGTGTTTCAAAATTTTACACAACTACATCGAACAAAAGAAACATTGCAGAACATTGTCAATTATTATTTACGAAATATCCTTTACTTTATATTTTATGCATTTTTTTTCTAAATAATGACGTCTTTCTCGTTCGCATTGGCATACGTTACATTATCTACTCGAGTAAATCCCCCCCTCTGTATATATTCTGGTCCCCTTTCAAGCACAGTCCGTTCCTTCATCGCTCTCTCTCTCCTTTATCTCGCTCGATCCTTTCGCCTTTCTCATACGATTCACTCCGTCTTGCCTCGGCCATTTTACCTCCTCCTGCCCTTCTCGCTGCCGCGGCCCCAACCCCTACGCGGCGGATGGGAACCCGAGATGCCCTCTTACAGATACAAATGGGTACCTATGCCAACGGCGTAACCTGTTATTATACATTCCCCTATACAAACAACGTGTTAATCGGGCCCCACACCCTACGTGCGCCGCGTACGGGGGGCCGGGCCCCCCGTTTCTCCCTCCAGCTCCGCGCGGCAAGTGCGGAGAGGATATCCGATACGCGCGCGCGCGCCGTGGAAACCGATTTATCGATCGTTTATTCGCCGCGAGCCTTCCTCCAGATCGTAGCGCTAAATTGGAATGCGCCAACCCCGGATAGGCCCATTTTCGTGCAAATCGTCCTTTTCAAGCGTCATTATTTTTTTTATAACGGATCGTGCGAGAGATATCGCTTGGCGAATCGACAAGTCAATTTGTTTTGACCCTCGCAGTTTTCTTTTTTACTATTTTATTATTTTTTGTTTTAATTTTAGCATATTTTTCATTTTATCTTACTGTATTAGGTATTATTATCGTCATTTTAAATTTAGTTTATGTAAAATTGTAGAAAAAAAGATTGTGTTTGTGTCGTCTTGGCGTTTCTCCAATAAGGATGAGAATAAATTAGACAGATCTTATTTATTTCCTAAACAAAATTTTATAAAAAAGTATGTTAATTTTTAATATACATTCATCAAAACAAATGTAAATAATGTATACCCCCGAGTGGAGAAGATCGATCGTTCTTTGCAAGACCCAACTTCGGCAATAAAATATGCATGCATATATGTTACCTATATGTAATATGTTATATTATGCACATATGTTAATGCATATGTGCATTAACAATAGATAATACATAATGAGAATAATAATATAATACATTGCATAATAAGAACAATAATATAATAAATAATATAATAATCTAATACTGTTATAGCCTCAAAAATAAATGATGAGACCAATTTGATAACGCGGCCTAAAAAAAATCCACGGATGGTTTCTCTCCCGCTCCTTATCGGGACTGCCCGGCGACGCGGCCGATCGGAAGGATCGTAACCGGCCGGCGCGGCGGGACTCGCGAGAAGAGGAGATCGCGCGCGTTCCGTTCCCGAGGAGGCCTGCGATGATTTGTTTAACTCGGATCGCCCTCGATGCGATGCGCGCGCGAACCCGCCCATGCGATGCGATACAGCGTACCCGGGGTCAGCAACGAACCCTGACCCCCCGGCTAATTGTTGTTGGCTCTAGATCGCTGATACGCGGGGCCCGCGAGAGATCCTCTCTTTCTCTCGCGGGTATCGGCAGGACAGGATCGTTGCCTCGCAGGAATTTAATGTGAAATATCAATTACGTCATAGCGAGTCTTCGACCGTTCCCTTCAGTTCGATTATATTTCTATATTTCTAATTCTCTTTCTTCCTCTTTATATGTCTGATTATAGACTCGTTATATTATTGCACATTTATTACGTACTAGAAATAATTTACGAAATAATGCGATTCGATTGTGGCACTGCTCAAGAATTGTTTTATTACGAATCTTCTCGAACAGATTTATGTCACTTAAGCTTGCTCTTAATTGATTATTTATGCTACATTTAAGTCGTCTGCAGTTGAGGGGATTCAATTTCCCGATAATATTCTTAATTGAAAATAATTCTTCCCTTTAATTATTGAAATAAATTAATTAATAATAGTCAAAGAGAAAGTCTTCAACGAAAATTGAATATTCTCAGTTTCAGATGTTACCACTCACGGAGGAACGTTACATACAAAAAGTGGTCGTTTCAATATCAGCAGCACATTTAACAACAGAAGTTCTTAATTGTTAACTGTGGAAAAAATTCTTCATTCAGTGTGCCGCTTTTCTTATGAAAATTATAGATGTAATTAGAGATAAATAACAATTTGATCTCGCTCGACTAAGCAAAACAGCTAAATAAATAAAAAATGGCTAATTTTCGAGCAATTAAAGGATGTTGAAAATAAATTTAATAACTTTAATAATCATATACAATCATGTTGACGTTTCGGGCCTTACTTGGCCTTCTTCAGAACCATAAATAAATGATGATTAACACATTAAATATATCTCGCATCAATTTACAATTAAAGTCGGAGTAGATCTCACCCATGAAGATATGGACAGATAGTCAAAGTCAAGTCGGAGAGTAACATCGTCAAACATTCGTCAAAATTACATACAATATCAGTCGCATTCTTCATTGCATGACCCATGTGTGTCCATGAAAACCAAGTAAGAGTTCAATAATTGTATTGAAAACCCTTCTCTATCGTAGACCAACTTAGTGGCAAATAAGCGGTCAATACAACAAGAACGAGAATAAATTCTTTCCATCATCTTACAAAAGCGTGTGATCACTGCGAAGAATTACAGCTGACTACTAGAGAATTAGAGATATACATAATTTCGCCTGCAAAATCAGCAGCCTTTTATCTTGCAAACAATTAAAGAATTCAACAAAAAACATGAAACAATGAATAAATTATTTTTGTCAACCACAAATGTTTCATAATAATTAAGTAATTAAATTAATAGATATGTGTAATAAGTAATTAAATTAATTAATAAAAATCATAAATAATCGTTTGCCATATTAAAGTGTAAATGCCTAATCAGCTTAACATTAAAATATCAATATTTAATCATTAATTAATGTTCCATTTTTAGCAAATTACAATTTCCAATTTATGACCGGAAACCTTTCCGTCTCTCTTTCTCTCGACAATAAGATATTATAATGTTATTTTATTTTACCGGATGATTGTGCCCTCTCTCGAGATTCCTTTCTCCCTCCTCTCGACGCTCTCAAACCTCCCCTCGATTCAGGGATCATGCGATTTCTCGATCTACCTCGTTACCAACGAAGCACTGATCGTACTGACATACGAGATCGAGGCGCGAACCACGAATAGATCGCGAATAGATCACGATCGCGCGATCCGGCAAGGGGGACCCGCGAAAGGGGGCCTTAGGAGAGAGAGAGAGCGACGGAGAGGGAGAGGAGGGAAAGGCGCGGATGGATAAAAATGGATGGAAAGGAGACAGCCATGGCGGCAGCCATGGATCCGCCGGGGTATCTCGCGCGACCGGAGAGGGACTTATCTGCGGCGGGCCCCCGCCGGGCCCCCCCGGGCCCGCTGCCGCGGTCGTTTCTGATATTAAAAATCCACCACCGGTAGATAGTCGCGCGCTCTCGGCTATCGGATAGCCGTGCGCACAGCGTTCTCGAAGGAATTCTCATTAAAAATAGCTATCTCTATCTGCGAGAGGGGTCCGTGCGCTCGCAACGGCGCGCGGGGCCCACAGGCTCCGTCCTCGTCGGGTCCGCGCGCGCAGGCCATAAGTCCATCTCGCTCGTCCGCCACGACCGACGACGACAAGGAGAACGAACGAACGAGAGAGAGAGAGAGAGAGAGAGAGAGAGAGAGAGAGAGAGAGAGAGAGAGAGAGAGAGAGAGAGAGAGAGAGAGAGAGAGAGAGAGAGAGAGAGAGAGAGCTGGTCGAGAGCATAAAAAGCACGGTTTCTCAGGCAGATACGGGATCTTATCTACAGCGGAGCCGCGGCAAATGTTTGGCTCCATTCGTTCTATCGGCTGGCCTTATCGGTCCCTTCCCTCCCTTCCCCATCATTCCCCCGATCGTTTTTTTACCCGTTTTTTCCCCGGACTCGACCATTTCTTCTCTTGTCCCTCCTTTACCTCGTAGTCGGCGAAGCGAACGAGACGAAGCTTCTTCTTCCTGCCGGATTAACGCGCGTAACGAGATACCCAATGCGATTTGCCTTTGCGAAACATCGCGATGATTTTCGTAACGGGACTCACAGGAGTTCCAATAACTTGTCGCACTGGTGGTCCAAGATGTGAGGGAAAAATGAGATTCCCCGAATCAATATTTTGGACTGATCAGTTGATATACGAGATTATGTCTCATGTATAATTTTCTCCTTACACAAATTTTAATATTTATTTTAATATCATAATTAACATTTCAATTTTAATTAATATTTTAATATAAGTCGTCTTCGTTTTAGTATTACTTTATAATGATTACGTGCGAGATAAAATATCTCTACATGCTGATAGCGAATATTAATGAGAATAATGTTTTTGGAATTATGCAAATTTTATATTAATAATATATTTTTTGTATTAATAATGTAACAATATATCGCAATACAACTTATATATGTCAATATTGGCGAGTATTGGCACTCGTACGTAAACATGTGTGAACAGATGATCAAATTTAATTGGATTGTAAAAGACCCAAATATGGTCGGCAAGTGTTCGACTTGATGAAAACGGACATGCACACAGTACACACACGCACGTGTTTCTTCTACCCAGCGTGCGAAAGATAATTGGCCTTTATATTATATCGATCGGCAGTTCGCGCTCGTCGATCAGTGACGGTCGAATTCATTTTGGAGCGATCGGCGGCGCGATTCCGTCCGAGCGGAACGGAAGGAAGGAGAGCGGAAGAGAAAAGGGAGCGAACCTTCGGAGAGAGAGAGAGAGAGAAAAAAAAAAGGAATAAAAAAGAAAAGGGTAAGAGGGGGAAGAAGCACAAGGGGTTCCACGAAAGTCGAGAGAGCGAAATAACCGATAAGGGATGAAGGGTGGGAGGAGACGGGCGGGTTAACCCAACAAGCAAATTAACACGTGGGAGGGTCCGATCGGCAAATGAGATAATTGTGCAACGAGGGGCTCCTCGGGGGCTCTCCTTCCTCTCTTCCTCCCACCCTCTCTGCTTCCTTCGTCCTTCGTGCCCTTACGAGGCTCACGAGAAGGTGAGATCGGCAGAGGCGTGTTACCGATGGACGTATGTATCCATCGATGGATCGATCGGACGAGAGATCTTCACCTCACCGTATCCCATACCTTCTCGCGCCACCCCGCGCTGTGTGCACGGCCCTTCCTTCTCGTTCTCCGTGCCTCTCGTCGCCATCGAGATTACACGGGGGCGGGGGAGGGGGACAGGGGTACCGAGAGATCGCCGAGGGCCCTCGCTGCTCTTTCTCTCTATCTCTCTCTCTCTCGCGATAGGTTTACTCGCAGTCTCTCGTTTGTATCTTTATTTATGAAATCGCGGGCGGGAGAGACGGGGAGAGAACGGAACGGACGGAGATTGAGAGCCCCCGCGATCCCTGTCGGCCCTGTGGAATTAATTAAGACGTCCGGGATCATGCGAGAGTGGAGCTCCTCGCTCGCGCGATTTCGCAGGCAGGATAGTCTCGCGATACCTGCTTCACGATAACGGAAGGGTCATTGGTAGCAATCTGACAATAGAAAGAGAAACGTTGGGAGTGAACAGCTGGTATGAGAATAGCTAGTACCAAAAATCTCCCATCAGATCTTTTAATACTAAAAAAAAAAAATATCGAGAAAGGCGGTTTTCGAGGATCTTATGATTCAATATGTGGAACATGATTAGAAAACATCTGCTGTTGTTGTAACTTTTATCAACTGAGATTTGAACAGTACTATTAGATATATCGTAAATGTAGGTATTTCTTCTAGCAGATATCTAATATTAACAGAACTCAAAAAGACAACTTCATGGTTCGTGTCCTATCTTTAAGTTTCTTCAAGATATATTTAAAATTAACGAACGTATACTGTGAAAAAAGTGATGTATTAACAGCGTTAGATATAATTGGAAATAATCTTGTTAATTCCATAACAATATTAATGAAACAAATATTATTTTATTAAAAGAGCATGGCGTATTGAATTAACAAGATTATTTTCAGATTAATGCTGTTAATATATCATTATTTTCCGCGCATGAATGCGTAAAGAACGGTCTACGAAAAATCGAGAAATCAGGAATATCTTCGACTTGCCAATAAGACATCATAATAATAAGACTAACCGTTGCTGTCGAGAATGCCTTCATTGTTAGAGGTTCTAGACGTTTCTCCGCCTTATTAATCCGTTTGCATCGAGTTTGCCTTGCAGGCAATCGATAATCGCGAGCGAAAGCAAAGTCCATCCAGAAAGAGAGAGAAAAAGGTAGAGTAAAGAAGGGAGAGAAAGAATAGGGTATCGATCATTGCGATCGGTAATCTTCCGATCGATGATCGATCGATGCGTGATCGCGATCTACGACCGTATCTACCCTTCCCGCTAATCATCGTCTGGACAATTTATCGCGCTCTATCAGCCGGCCGGACCAACAACAGAAACGTTCTCGAGATGCTATCGCTGTACCCGATAATGCCGCTAATCGCATCGCATTTGATTACGATCTATAGATCTGTATTATAGATCGCGTCGCACTTTTTCACGAACGAATACAATTCCAGAGAGACGCGTGTTTTCGCCTCTTAATCGACTAATCGCATTAAGAACGATGACTCAAGCAAAGTTTCAATATAGAGGTAGGATGCTGAGATCAAGTAAGATGATCTTTAATAAGATATCTTAATAGAAACGATTTAATTGAAGAAAGTAAGATGATCTTTAATAAGATATCTTAATAGAAGCGATTTAATTGAAGAAAGAAATGTAGTACCTGTTAACAAAGAGAAATTAAAACCGATTAACAGGATTAACAGGACTCAATTAACAGGATTCAAAGATGTAACAAGAAAAAAAATACGCTGCTTAGCAAATGTACAAAAGGGATAATTAAAAAAAGAGATAATTTAAAATTTTCCTATAATATCAAACTTTCAGCGATTTAATATAGAAGTTTTTAATACAGGATTTTAGCAGATTATTTTAACTCATAATTTATCAAAAAAATTATTGTAATACAAAATTATTGCTAATTTTTTGCAGAATTTTAATTTATAATTTTAATTTGTAATTTATTTTTATTTATAATAAATTTTTATAATTTATTTTAAATATAATAATGAACGAAACGTTGATTAATATTTAATACAGAATTTCGAATTTTTAATCTATGATTAATTATAAGATTCTCACTAATACAGAAAAACTTGCGCCCATAAAATCGATTTATCCCTCATTAAGATTTCGCGCGTCGACCACGAAACATCCTGTACGAGATAGCCCGTCTAAGAATTTCTCCTACTATATCCTACGATACAAAAATTTCCTCACCAGCGGTCGACTCATTGAGGAAAGAATCGCGGCACGAAATTCGGAGAACAAAGCGGTGCTCGGCAAAAAAAGCCGAAGAGAGGCGACAGAAGTGGTGAGGAGCGGTCCGGAGGGACGGGAGAGAGAGAGAGGAAGTGACGTCACGCGAAAGTAACGAGCCTCGGTTAGCCGCGATAAGGCGTTCTAATCGCGCGATCTTAATGAACTCCTCCCATTAGCGCTCTGCGAGGCCGCGACGGGCCGCGACTCGCACTCATCGAAACTCTTTCTTTTCTACTTCTCTCCTAGAGAGACAAAGAGAGAGAAAGAGGGGAAAAAGAGAAATTTTCGGCTAAATTTAAAAAATGTCATAAAAATTATGTATTCCACATGTCTTCCATATAATTTATTTCGACAAGCAAAGTTACCTGATTTTTCTATCACTTATTTTCTTATTAATATAATAGTAGTTTATTATATCGATACATACACGCATAATTTATGATATATAAATTATATACAGTTATATGTAATATGTAATATGTAATATGTATCAATTATATGTAATATGTAGGCATAATTTACATATGTATATAATTTACATTATATTATGAATATTATAATAAGTTTAGGATATAAATAATTAGAAATAAGGCAAATAATCCTCTCTCCAAAAGAAAATTTCGCTACAATAATTAGCGCTGTTATTTATATAATAATCACATCAGAACTTGATTATACGTCAATATGATTTCAAGGTAACTTTCATTCAAAAAGAGCCAGAGTATTTCAAGAAACGAGCTACTTACTCGGCAAGGAGAGAGAAGTTTCGGCCCGCAGCTGACTCGCCCTGCGTTGACGCCACAACAGTATGCTCATGATGCGGCAGGGAGCGAATTTTCAAACTGGGGAGACACTTAGCGTTTCCGCACTCGCCGCGTCTCTCAATATAATCCGCGAATCATTCCTCATGAGGCACAAATAGCGAAGCGAGTGTTCTTACGCCAGATTCACGGTGCAAAGCAGCACGAGTGCAAACACGAGTCCGCCCATCAAAGTATCTCGAGCAAAGTTTCGGGCACCCACACATAATTCTCGCCAAAAATGTTTCGAGGAGTTCTTGCCTTTTAAACGTAATAATTATTAGTTTGTATTACAAAAGTTTTCTATAATTTTAATAAAATACAATCACAATTTTCTCGAAAAACATGATTTGCAATAAATAAGCTCATAAAATTATCCGCATCGAAATAAACTGGTAATTTTCAAATAATTTTACCGCAAAAAAAAAAACATAAATTAGAAATTTTGTTTCTGTCCAGAAGTTCCCGACCTACGATCCCTTCATTTTAATTCGTAGACGGGACTCGCTCGTGAATTCGGATATCACTTGCCGAATCTCTACTTTTCCTAGTTAACAAGATAAAAAACGTTTTTACAAGCCGGTTGAATCACAGATCAGATCGACCGAATTGCGAAAATCAATCGCGTCGCCGATCGCGGAATGAGCGACGGAACGTTCGCGCTCTCGGGACACGCTCGTCACGAATCTCGACGGATCGATATATCTTTAAACGCTGACGCGTATCGCAACGTGAACAATCAGTTCGAAGAAGAAAACCACCGATCCCCGCGCGCCCTATATGTTAAAATATATTCCGTATATCGCGGGTCACGAGCGAGCTCGAGCGAGGATACCAGGCGGATTATCCGCTCTCCCCCTCGCTCTTCACACACAAGAGAGTGGAGATCTTATCGCGCGCACGTTGCCCGATAAGCCGCGCCGGGGCGTACCCTTATCGATCGTCATCTTATCGATCGCACACACGCACGTTTACGCGCCGCATCTACGAGACGTGAAACTGCATCGATTCTACGCGACTAAGAAATTTATCCCGAAATAACGCGCGTGTATAAATCTCGAGATTGAAAAATCTTAAAAAAAAATCTTGAAGTGCAAACGAAAGTATAAATATAAAATTGTAAAGAAATTATAAAGAACTTCTTCCAAAAGAATAACGAATTTTAAGAAATAAACAACAAGTATAAGTATAAAAATACAAAACACATGTAAAGATAAGAAAAAATAAAAATATAATAGAAAGAGAGAGAGAGAGAAATAAAATATGAAAAATATATATACAATACATACAAAAGTATAATCCAAACACATGGAAATGTAACTGTTTTAAAAACCGGCTCTCTGCGTCGGGATGAAACTGGAAGTTGAAAGTATCGAATGCAAGAAACTTTCCGATTAATATATCCAGTTATGTTTCTTTTTCCTGACGAATGGTAAGTAGTTTTGTTCTCTCTGCTTCAACGTGCGTGCGTTTTTTGATGGGGTGCGTCCTGGATTAATTATAACTTGCTTACAAGTGCAAGAGGACCCCCCTATGCGCAAGTTTTAATTGACGCGTGCGGTTCAAGCGGCTTCGCCGCTCTTAATTATGCGATTTTACATACACGCGCATGAGTTGTTAATACTTTATCTCATTTCAGAATTCCCTCCTTTATCTCACGAGTCCCTCATTCCGCAACGCAATTAAAGTGTGTGTATATACTCCTTGTAAAAATTATATCTTACATGCATCACGTAGAATAATATAATAACAAAGGCATTGTTAAGTTATAAAATAAAACGTAACGTCATCTGTTAACGTTATATCAGCATCGATCTTTGCAACACGTTATTTACATCAATGTAACATTATCTAAGTTAATTTCAATTCATTAAAAGTCTTTCACTAAATAAAGCTATTTGATATATTTAATATAAAAGTTATAAATATAGACTAATATTTAATGTATTGAAAATCTTTAAAGATTTTTAATGTCCTGTAATATTATGAATCTATTATTTTTAATTGCAAATTTATTCGTCACTCAAACAAGATGCTTATTAAAATACCTGAAAGTTTTGTGCAAATTTTATTTTTAAAGCTGTGGAACCGATAAAAATACATCCTTCTCCAATCGTCACCTTTATCGCCACAAAATTATCTTTGCCCATCCATGATGCAATTTCACAAAATTTTACGGCCTTTAACTCTTGGATATACCATCATTCCGGAGTTTATCGTTCTGACATATTTTCACTATCGGAACGATCACACGTAAAATAACAAACACATATAAAATACAGAAATTAAATATATTATAGCACTAAAAAAAAATCCACATAAATTTCACGTCGTCTTCTCGATCTTCATTCAACTCTTGTTTCCATACCGCACACTTTCGTCTTTTTTAATTTTTCTGTTTTATTTTTCACGTAATAATTTCTTGGCTTTTCTACCGGTTTTCTCGAAACGCAGAGACCACGACGAGATGCTCGCTCTTGCGGTGCAAGCACTATCACTGGTTTCCCAGCGGCCCAGGGACCCATGGCTACCTGTTATCACTCTCCTCCTCTTTGCGCTCTAGCTCGCTCTCTCTTTCTCTCTCTCTCTCTCTTAGTCTCTTCACCTTTCCCTCCTTCCTTCCCTTCTGCCGTCGATTTTCTCGCTCCGTGTCACTGCCGATCCTTCTTTCCGTCCTTTGCATTCTGTTACCGCACGATAAGTACCAAGTAAACATTCGACAGTCGTTCTTGTCTCTTTCTCTCTCTCTCTCTCTCTCTCTCTCTCTCTCTCTCTCTCTCTCTCTCTCGCGCGCCCTCGCCCTATTTTCTTCTCCTCGCTTCACTTCGTCTTCTTCATTGTTGACCCACCGGGTACACACCGGAAGACGGCAATTCCGGGGCTCGCTGCTCTCGTGAAGGAGAAACCTGGTGATTCACCAATTATTCCCGAGAATAATCGCTGACATCAGTATAAAGTCATATTCCTCGATTCGCGCTAATCGCACAATCGCTTTATTCGAAAGATCAAAGATGAAATAATAAGAATTTTATCAATTTGCTTCCTTCGCAATGTATAAGTTATTTTTTTCCTTCCGAGCTAAAATCCTGATGACACTTTAATTATATAAAGATATTTTATTATATGCAATAAAAACAATTGAAGAAATGTACTTTTACTACTGGCTGAATAAAATAAATTTTGGCCTTTTTTGTGTCACTTCGAGTTAAACGCAACAAAAACTAAGAATAATTCTTGTAAAATAAGTAAATTCTGTTTACTATTTAAATCATAAGAATTCCTCATTTAAATAATCGACGTTTAATAAGTACCAGTACTCCATTAAAACCTACTCTTCTATTGTATATATGTATATATATATAAACCACAACTGCCTTCCTCCTTTGGCAATTAAAGATTTTTCTCTTCTTCATGAGCGTATACGTTCCGAGAGATTGACTCGGCTGAATTCGGCTCCTCGGACCTTGGCGAGACCGCGATATCACGTTAGTTTTCCGGCGCGGCGGTGGAAGCGGCACCCCTGCCGCCGCACGCTCCCCTCTCGGTGCCAGGCTCGAACTTCGCTGATAACGCGCGACGATAACGGATAACGATAACCGCCGCGCAGCTCGCGATACTCCCGTATAGCAATGCGCGCGCTCGCGCGCGCGCACTCCGACTCTCCATCCATGAGTAACGGAGCGATAACGATAAGGCCAGGGCGTGAGACACGTAGGGACACCGTTTATATCTAGTAAGCGTGCTCTTTGTCTTCGCACGTCGATGCGGTATCGCGCGCGCCGCGTTTTCTGCGTTATTTTCTCACTTTCTTTCTTTTTCCCTTTCTTGCCTCCGTTCATGTCGAGAAGATACCGTTTCCGAGCTTAACTCAGGCTTTGATCTACGATCTCGGGACTTGGAGAACCATCCTCGAAGACACGTTAATATCGTCTACGAGAGCTGTCAATACGCGCTCGAGAGATATAAGAGAAGTATGCACATTTCTCACACATAAGGATTTCTGCAACAACAATGTGTTTATCATACACGCGTCCTAATTCGAAGTTTCTTTTGTCAGTCTGGTGTCTGTGTTAATTCTCATAACTACCTCACGTAACGCGATCTCAATCCTGATAGTCCACGCGGTAAGATTACTGTTCTATACAGAGCAGAGTTTCTTTGGATGCTGATTAATTGTACCGCGCGTATTTTATCGCGTTTACCGCCTCGCGCGTCGCGCTCGTTTATTTTAAGTCCGCCTATTATTCCGTAACGCATTATTGTTTATGTTCCTCCCGGCGGAAAATGCGCGCGAGGTGCAACGGCCGACGCGGCCGGCACACAACGGGACGTTGCAGCGCAACGCAACGCAACGCAACGCGCTTGACTTTATTTCGCACCGGGTAGAAACGAGAGAGAGCGAGCTGAGCGAGTTCAGTTGGTTCGATAAAAGCGGCAGCGGCGCGGCGCGCTCGAATCGAGGTACGATGACGGAAACGAGTGCTGACAGTGCCATAAATATTCACACGTCGTTAACTACTGAACTCCGCGCGACGTTGCGTGCGTTACGAATGTAAAAGTAACACGTGCATTTGTATAATCCACTCGAAACATTAATGCATCCATTCTTGCGGCCGGCTTTTCTTTTCCGAGGGAAAGGCACAACTGCGGTCGCTTGTAGGCCACCTGTAGTCTTAAGAAATGTGGCGTGGAAATAGCCGTTTACGAGTTTCCGAGATCGACAAGAAAAATGTGTCTAATGCATCAACTAAAGTGTGAAAAAAAAATAACAATTGTATTAACAATATTTAAAAAATAGTAAAAATATAGTTAAATCGCATAAGCGGGCATATTGGCAAAATTTGTTGACATTATTTTTATATAGGTATATTACACACACATACATTTACATAATTATGATATATTTATAATTATATTAATTATGCTGGATATAGGTATATATTCAACGTAATTCTATAATATAATTATGAAAACTGATATTAACGGTATAAATTAAATTACATTAACTGTATAATAACGATAATAATGACGCTGGTTGATTAATAAATGTTAATATATATTTCTCTCTTCGAGATTCGCTCTGATACCCAAACATCTGAATTAAGGTAAAACTGAAGTTATGCATCTACGCGCAGTTTATTCTACATTAATTCAATATGCAATCTTAAATATGACCTTGATGATAATCGACGATGGTAATTTGCGAGAAAAATACATTTTTTTCTAGGTTTAATGTGCCAGTAGCCCGGGCAGTCTTAATTAAGCTTCGACTAATATATTGTAACGCTTTTACGCGCACATCCCAATTCCATAATTACCAATCTGGAAGCATGTTTACTTTTCGCGGTCTTTCCCCGTGTCGGAATGCGCTTCCTCCTCCACAATTCGTCGCGATGAACTTGCGCCAAACTCCGTTACTCCTTAAGCTTTTTGCAAAAATTTATTTATGATTTTTCCTTCGTTCCGACATTAAGTAATTGCATTTTCTCGGATGTTCTCTCAGGCAGACATTAGTTACGGCTTTATTGCACGCGCGCGTTTATCAGTCTCCGTGCGCGGATTTTTCGCGAGGTTTCGCAAGCCGGCTACCGCCGATTCACGCACGTTTCACGTACGTACAACGTTATTATTCGGCTGTATGTCGGTTGCGTCACGCCACCGAGGAACCGTTGCGAAACAACGTGCCCCGTCGTTATCGACGTCGCAATCGGTAATTACCCGCTAATAAATTATTCGCGTCGGCCTTACGCGATATTCGATGAGAGAGGGGGGGGGGGGGGGGGGGGGGAGAGAGAGAGAACCAGTCGAACTTGTATTTTCTGAGTCGCCTATCATATCCATCTATCCGTTATTCGATATCGATGTTGAGCGCGTATTAATATGCGCAGATTAACATCGGGATTCGCGCAAACGAGTTTTCGCGCGACAAGTCGCAAAGCGACCAGAAAGTCCGGTCCACCGACGTCCCGCCTCGAAGACGGGGGGGGGGGGGGGGGGGGGGGGGAGGGAAAGGACGGCGAGACGCATGTCGTGACTCGAAGAAGAGCCGCGTTCGAATAAAAAGAAAAAGATTTTGAATTAAGCAGCGCAATTACGTCGCATAACTATCGGTAATTAATTCGTCGAGTGTCGCTGAAACGAGCGGCTGTTCGAATTAAGTCGTCCGTGAGACTATATACAAAAAATATTGTAGCTGCGCCATTTAAATCA
This sequence comes from Leptothorax acervorum, assembly GCA_035220615.1. Classification (NCBI taxonomy): domain Eukaryota; kingdom Metazoa; phylum Arthropoda; class Insecta; order Hymenoptera; family Formicidae; genus Leptothorax; species Leptothorax acervorum. The sequence goes on along the minus strand of JASTWQ010000051.1, from coordinate 804,102 downwards.
TTGATGGCATTCTACGATCAGCGCGCGGCGCTCGCGAGTGCGAGGATAAAAACTCGATTCGATGTAGATTCGATCGGGACTCGGAAGGCGAGGAAAATTTCTCCGCGCCGAATTTCTTCGCCCTCTCTCCCTCTCTCTTTCGCCCTCTCGCCCTCTCGCGCGGACTGTCAGCGGGTTGTTCTCGTTCGCGGGGTATATCGGAGTCGTTTATCCGGCGAGGAGCGACCGACGCCGCGACGCCGATTACGCGGAATCCCCCCGGAGACGCCGGGCGAGGAGAACGATCCCGTTGATACGTGCGGGGGATCAATAACCCTAAGTGCGAACGGTTTCAATTAGGCTGCACGCCGCGCCACGAAATCATCGCGAGAAGCTCGCAATTCCAAGCTCCTCTTTTGCTTAAGAATTCCTCCCGCAATTGCGAAACAAGGAAATTCCCTTTTAATCCAATTTGATTCACGACTCTTTCCTCTTACGTAAATTAGGTAATAAGAAGAGAGAATTCTTTTCCTTCATTTGGCACTTAATATTCAATTCTTTCGATCTCGAGGAATCTTTTTCGCGACTGCAGATTATTCTGCCTTGCAGTCTTCTGTGAATAACGACTTTAACTGTCAGACGACTAATTTAAATATCCTACTATTCTTTACCTCGCGCAGCATCAATTTCCTCGTATAAAACAGGGTCGTACCAGTCGGTCGATCGAAGAGGACGCGTGCGATCTCTCGAAGCGACGCGACGGACGCGGACGGGGAGAGACAGGCATGAAAAAGCGCGCGGGCGGAAACGACGACGGCGAGATTCCACGTAATCGCGAGGAGAGACGTCGAGAGGACAGCCAGGATGGATCATCGCTGTAGTGTCGGTGACCGTTGGCCTCTTCGAGTACACCTAATAGAGGGAAAGGAGAAGAGGCGAGAACGCGGTACGGCGAGGGAGAGACGGAGACACGGAGGAGAAGAGGAGAGGAACTCCCTGGCGCCGTGTTATCTTATTCGTTAAGATCCTCCGGCAACGGGGGGGGGGAGGGGGCAGAGAGCGGGGGAGGGGAAACGGATTCAACACACAGTGGTCTCACTGTCTCGTCCATTCTCCTCTCTCTCTCTCTCTCTCTCTCTCTCTCTCTCTCTCTCTCTCTCTCTCTCGGCGGCCTATCTCTCCCTCTCGCTCCCTCCTCGGAAACGCGAAGAAGGTCCCGGGGGAGAGAATCCAGGAACGGCTCTTCGCGTCTAGACGACGCGAGAGATAGCCCGGTCCCTTCTCCCCCCCCCCCCCCCCTCCTCCCCCCTCGTTCTTTATCGGCCTCGTTCTCTCATCTGCCCGAGAAGATGGACGGATACCCCAACTGATGCTCGGAAGCCCTACGCAGTGACCAGCACTGATTTTTTAGAAACCGGAGGGAGAGCACGCGCGCTGTTCGGTGTTCGGTTCACAGAGCGGATGCTGCGGTATCCCACGTGAAGGCGATCGCAGATACGGCCACTGTACTCGGTATATTTAGCGCTAAACGCGCAGTCATCTGACCTTGAATTTTATACGTTCTCAATAAAGTATATTATACCGCAAGCGCGCAAGTATATATTTTACACAATTTCAGTGAGTCTCTTGTTGCGACAGGTTATATAGATACCCCAACAAAATTAAATTAACCGAGATATGAACCATTTATATTTATCGTGTTACACGTGTCAGATATCAAATTGATCGAGACCCGAGTCGCGTGACGCGCGGAGACCCTCGATTCCCCGAGCCGCGCGGAAAAGTCGTGATACGCCGCGTCGGTGAATCGGCGCCCGTCTCGGGGTGGTTCGACGCGGACCTTACGACGAGATGCTGCTCAACCCCGGCGCGTATACGTTATCGGGAAAATAAATTATACGCACCGCGGCGGCGGTGGCGGCGCGCTACCGCGAGCGAGATACCGCCCGCAATCGGCGGCGTATCTAAAAAAGCTCGCGCCGCCACGCCGGAAGCTCGACTCTTCCTCGCACTCTTTCTCTCGCTTTCTCTCCCTCAACCCTCCGTGTGCCGCTCTCCGACGCCGACGTCCGGCGGCGTCGGTGTGGGTGCGTGTATCTCTGTGTGTCTGTATGTGTATGCGCGCACGTGTATATATATATATATCCACGTCGCGCGCAGATGCCGCAAAACCCCGAGCAGGAGTAGCGACGGCACCGAAGTCCTCCACCGATAGCCTGATGGTCATTTCTCATTTGTGTAATCTGCGCCACCCCTCGAGCCGAGCTTTCTCTATCTCCGACCTCCCCCTCCCCCTCCCGCCCTTCCTCCCGTCCCCTGCCACCCTCATCTCCTGCCTTCCTCCCCCTTTCGAGCCTTCTCTCGTCCGCGAGAGCCGCCGCGCGCTCTTGGGGGGGGGGGGGGGGGGGGGGGAGGATGTGCACCAGCCGGAGGTGGGAGGATAAGCGACCATTTGTTCCGCGGGGCGGTTTTTGACGAGGCGCCCTAATCGCGCCACCCCCCTCTCACCGTTTCCTTCCTCCCCTGGCATCACCGCGGCCACCCCTGGCGGGCTAATCGTAATTGCAAGCGACGATAAAAAGTGTCCGCCGCTTTTTCACCGCTCGGGGAACGGGGGCGAGTTGCCCCCTCCCCTCCCTCCCCCCCGCCCCCCACCGCGAAAGGACAACGACGAAGTGTAACGCGAGTGCATCGCGCGAGAGCCACCCGTCGCTCGCCCGGAAACAGTCGCGTAATTGTGGGCCGTGGGAAGGATGCGGGGGAGTGTGATATTGCCGCGGGACCTTCAAGCTCTTCAACGTCAGGATGACCTGTTTTCGGGGGTATTTGCCCGGGAACAAATCTCGCGCGCGTTTATTAATGAGGATTTATGAGCGGAGATTTTTATTAAAAGGATTTAGTCATTCTTATTAAGGAAATTTCACAATTTTGTTGTAAAATGCAAAATGGAGGTTTCTTAGATGTGAAGATTTCGTACCTCTCCATCGAGTAATTATTGTGTCATTTTTTAATAGTTAAAATATAATTTATCTAAAATGTTTATGCGCAGTTGAAAAAAATATCAGATTTAATAATTATTAAATCCTCCAATAAACACAAATTATTTTCTGAGAATCATATTATAGCTTTTGTATTTCTTTAGATCATTATTCATAGCAGCAATTTGCCAAATAATAATAATAATTCTATTTATGTAACAATAGTAAATTTAATTATTATTTTATTAATTAATTAATTTAGAAATAATAAAATCACACATAACTCTGAGCGTCTGTACCTAATATAATTAAAATAAAATCAATCGTCAATATTTGGAATATGCAAAATAGTCAACGATTCTGTTTTCGTGGTAAAAACTATTACCCTATCTGAATCGTATAGACAGTTGTTATCAATCGTCGTTTTATGTCAACCGATTACGCGAATTTAAAAGGCGACCCGGAGTTCACTGTAGAACCGAGCAAGAAGCGGCACGTTAGATAATTCGTAAGAACATTCCCGGAAGTATTTATTACCCGTGGCGGAGGACGTGTCGGTTTTTGCGGGTCTGAGGGTTCCTCGGACACGAAGACGGTGTAGCGTCACTTTGGAGGAGGACTTTGACAAATCGTCGATCACCCCTTGAGGGCTACCGCTTCCTATCTCCGGGGCTTTTCATCCCTGACGGGCCGGACAATGGTCTCCGACAAAACTCAGCCCTCTTCCTCCCTCCTTCCTTCCACCCGCCCACAAATCGCAGTTTTTTTTCGACGCCCTTCGCCAATCTAACGATTTCGCCGTCATGTCGTTCTCAAACAGACGCTACGAATTCGATTCGAGCGACCAATCCGTGTACGATAACGAAGATCAAAAGCGTATCTCCAGATAAATCGCTTTTCATCTCAAAATTGCGTTCTTCTCAAATTTATTTTAATAATCTTTAATTCTGGGATATATTTTATCTCATGTTTTTACGTTATTATATAATACATCTATCTTTTAAGGTGCGTCTACGTCTATCGTAAGCAAACAAGCTCTCGTAAACAATATAATCTACGTTAATATATCTATAAACACACTTTTCTTCGCACGTCGAGAAGGCTGACAGATTAGGTTACTGTTGTAACGCTATAGACAAGCGTCGTAATCGTCAGAGTTCAAGTTGAATCAACTCATCGATGAGGTTACGATAACTGTTACGACGAGCGTTACGATCGTCGTAAGGAGCTCACGATAATCATTTACGATAGATGTAGGCGCACCTTTATAGATTTCAGCTTCGAGAAAATTACGTACGTTAAAGGAATTTAATAATGAGGTGCCGAGTTGACGCAATTTCCGCTAGTCGTTTATAGATAATTCAGCCTTGGCATTCGCGAGTAAACGGACGCACTGTTCACCCGTTTGCTAGATCCTGTCGTGGACGAAGACGAAGACGAAGAAGAAGAAGAAACGAAGAAGAAGACAATGGGCGAGGGAGGCGAAGGGAACGTTTCCGTGTGATAAGATAAGGCCCCCTTATCGGCGCCGTTCCGCGATACTAGTCTGGGGGCTAGTCGAGGGACTGTGTAATCGGCGTATTTGCGACGCACGACACGACCGGTATTTGACCCGAACATCGATTCGCCATTAAGCCATTAACGTGGACAAGCGCGCGTCGCTCGGTCGTTTCCTCATTACAGCTTCCTTCAAAAGTCGCGTAGAACCAGAAGATAAAAATCCGAGAAATACTTAGAAAGTTACATCACTACGGAGGATAAATAACCGCAATTTATCTTGTCAATATAAATATAAATATTATGCGAATATAATATTAGATGTTATGATATATGATTAATATTTATACTATACCTATATGTGTATGTATGCGCATTATGTTTGATATTATAATTTATAAATATTGCTTCTATAATATTGCACTAATAGAATAATTATGCAACATAACAATCATTATAATATCAAAATAGAATGAATTATTAAATCGTTATAATTATTCAATGGAGTAATTATTCTATTAATTGTAAAGAGAATAGAATAGAAAAGAATTAGTATATGTAATTTCTTCCAAAATAACTAACAATCAATCTTAAAATAAATTAAAGTCGTACAAATTATATAATAAATTCCATTAATAATAACTGCTTTGTGAGCTATTTCTGTCATAATTCTGAAAGTATAATTCCGCTTTTAATAATTAAATTTTTGGGAAACTATGGCTGAAAATTGCTTCGTAAAATTGTCGAGTAATGGGCTCAACTCTGAAATCGAGACAATAGCCGGAAGTGCAATGGCGAGCGACGGAAGACGCCGGTCGATCGATCGCGCATCCCGCGCGTTAAATGCGGGTTGCACCCCTCGCGGACACGTGTCCGGCGCGGCGGCGGCGGTGACGACAGGTGCGAAGCCTGCCTATCGAGGTAACGCGCGAACGCGTTCCCCATTTACCCGGGCCACACACGTGTGCGCCTTCCGGTCGTTTCCATCCCCGAAAGGGGATATAGCGAAGGCGGGCTCCTCGAACACGTGGCAGGACGTCTTGAGGACGTGAACGAGAGGTGGGCCTTGAAAGAGAGACCCGCAAGACCCCGAGCGCTGCTGGCCGCCTTGACACCGAGGATATATCGATACCGCCATGCTCGAGATGACACGGGGCACGCACGTGGATCTGATTACGCGTTGGCGCAACGCTATCGCGAGCATATTCCCGAGGACTCCTTTAGCACGTTACGTCGCAGTCGCAATGATTAGCGATTTGAAGAACAAATATATGTATATTCCAGAAATGAAAATATTTTTTTCATCTTGTAATAAGAATATAATTCATTGCGCATTAACTACTTGCGCTTGGCTCTTATTGCCTCTTTTTATATACATATATTTTGATATATTCAAGAGAGCCTTTAAACACGTTAATTTTTTTTACCTTGTCAAAGAATTAAATAATTCTGTTCTTCTTAACGGAGAACAGGATAATTATTAGATTGTTATTATTAAAGGAAAATTATTATATTATTATTATTATATTATTGTGTAATCCAATATAAACTTCCGTCATTTTATTATGCGTCATACATAATGCCATGTATTTACCAAATAAATAAATTATTATCAAGCTACCACTGAATAATTTGCTCAGCAGCCCCTCGTATAATTATCACGGCGAATACACTTAACGTAATTATCGTTTCGCTTTATGAATAATTCGTGGCGCTTGCGTTTCACATGTGCAATTTTCATTCTTCTCAATTGCAGTCTTTAATCGACGCTGACGCGATTTAAAAAGGCACTATTGTGCAAACTTATTCTCCCTTGCTGCATTTATTATTATATATCAGCCGTCATAAATCGGGACGAGGATTTTTATTTTTATCCCAAGTGCGCGCCACGTGCGGCGCTTGTGCGTCAAAATCGAACGATTGACTTTCGAACGGCGAGAGAGAGAGAAAGAGAGAGAGAGAAAGAAAGAGACATCTCTCTTTCGAGTTAGACGCTGATAAATTCGTGATCAATTACGGGGCCGGTAAGCTCGATCTCGCAGCGAGCCTCGCCTCGTCGAGTCGACTCAATCCGCGAGATATCGATCGGCCAATTGGCGGAAGGAGCCGCCGGTGCGTGGAAATAAAATCCCATTTCCATTCCTGACTGACAGTCGACTAATTTTTTTTCAGACTTATTGAAGGACCGTCTCGCGCGACGTAGACACCGAGCCATCGACAGACGCCGTCGAGATTTCTCCCGTTAGGACACATTTCGCGTTTAAAGCCAATTCATACCGTCAGCGATCGGCGATTCCGAATGAGCCGATTGAAAGAATACGTTCGAGACACTGACGACAAAAAAAATCAGATAAAAATGAGATTGTCACGAATTTCCTTCGTCGTTTAACCGCTTATTAATTAAAATAAATCTTAGGCTTTCAATTGTATCGTATATTTCAAGTCCAATTTAACAGAACGCAAAATAAAAGGAAAAAAATGTGTATTTTATGTCTTTTTAAAAGGTATTATTAATGATTTTGAATGATTAACGATTAATAATTGTTCTTATATTTTAAATTCTTTGACAAACGCAATGTATTTAAGTTCTTCATTTTACAGTTTTTTACTAAAATTTAATTGTTTATATAGAATAATATAATATTATTAAGAATTATATAATATGATAAATATAATTCAAGCAAAGATTATATAGTGTGCGATTTCGTTAGACATCCATTTTACCAAAATAAAACTTTAGATCTATCTTAGAGATCAATAGAACAGATTTGCGCACTAAATGCGCATCCGATGCGCTCGATTTCACTTCGAGGGGTTCATCGTCATCTCGGACAATTTATCAAAGAGACAATCGTCGGAACCGATCGGCGCAAATTCGCCTTCAGCCCGGTCGGAAGTGACGCGATCGCGAGTCTTCTCGTGAGAGAACTCTGTCTTGGGTGGCACCGGAAGCGTTTCAGGAAAGCGGGAGTTTGACGACTACGGCGGCGCATCAACGAGAATCGCTTTTAAATGAACTGTCGAACTGCCGATCAGGGAAGCAGCGGAGAACGGGCGAGGCTGCGAGCGCGCAAATTGACTCGTCGGTCGCCAATAAAAATTCAATAACCCTCCGGTTATTGTCGAAAAGTTTGGGCGGACCTTTTAGCAGCGGCCCCCCTCGCCCTCGATTGTCGTTTTCTATTTTTTCTTTTTTTTTTTTTTTATTTGTCCGCCGACGCTCACTGGAAAAAATGCTCGACGATGTTATCACGGCACCGCGAATTGGCTGCTGACGTTGGTTACCCGATTTCCCTCTCTTTTCCACCCATTTCCTCTCTCTTTCTCTTTCACCCTCTGGGGGCAACCGGTCCACCAACACCTCTCTGCCCCCCTCCCCTTCCCCGCCCCGTCCTGCGTTTGCGGTCGAACACCGCGTGCTGCACATTTATATTCCCGCCCGTCCGTTCACACATCTGTGTTTTTGTGTACAAATTAATCTCCGCCGCGTGAAAAATGGGAAGAGACGGTCGTTTGGAGTTGATAGCGATTGTTTCATCGCGGTTTCAGGTGGATACGTCATCGAGTTTTGATAAGGGATCGAATTGGACTCACGATCTTTTCTTACGATATCAACCAGTAATGACATTAATTGTCTTATTGTGCTTATTATAAAAATCAGTGAAAGTAGATCTCATTTTGATGGCTATCTATCAATCAAAACAGTTCTCAAGTTATTTATATACTTACGGATAATAATAGTGCCTTCCTAGATAGCACAATGTCCAAAATCGGGACGTAAGATATTTTTAAGACGTCTTAATGTCCCGATTTTGGACATTGTGCTGTCTGGGTTCTGTATCTCACTTGCATTATTATCTTCGTTACTTCACCAATGTTGGCACTTCAATGTTTTTGCAAAAAACAGTCACTCGAATTTGTTATTTTTATTTTATGATTATTACAACCGCTAACTATAAATTTATGGTGTAACGAAATAATCGCCACGCTGGAGAGATATGACAGACAAAAACCAGATCCGCTTGTTTCCATTTCCTTTTTAATCGGAACGAAAGCATCTGGCGGCCCGGCCCTCGCCGGGCCAGATAAGGGTTAATCCGTCTTAGACCGGCGAGCTTCACGATCCCTAATGAGATACTGGGTGTCAAAACTCCGACACGGGCACAAAAACATACGGGCGCGTATACACATACGTGTATATAACGTGGCCACCGAATAACGGATCGGCCCGATTAGATCGCGCCGATAAGGTAGTCCAAGAGGCCCAGGTATACTTTGCTCCTCCGTGCCCCCGCGCAGCTCCTTCTTGCTCGTTCCAAGTATCCTCCGGAACGAGGATCGGGGAGACGGGGAGAGAGGGGAGCGAGAGGATATTCTTCGAGAAAGACAGGGCGGGAGGAGATGGGTGCGGGAAAGGGAGACGAGAAGGCGAGAGGAGGACGCGGGCAGAAAAGATAAAGGGAGGACTAAAGAGCGGAGATTAGCGCTAATGCACCATCGGGGAACGAGATGACGGTGGGAAGCGGGGGGCCGGGGAGCGGCGGTGAGGGAAAGGGAGACGAGGTTCATCGTATCTCTTCATATTTCAGAGCCCCGTGACGTCGTGGAGATACCGAATCATTCCCACCTAGAGTCGATGTTATTTTTAGTCCACCCGGTCGCCCGCCCGCCTCGTTCTGTTGCCCTCCGATCAGCTCGGGAGGGTAACGTCTCTCGGACGTCTTTTCCGCGCGCGGAAAATTGCCCCGGAAGTGTCTAAACTTTTTATTTCTCGGGGAAACTGCGGATATTTGTCACTCACAATCGGTGTATCTCTCGGGATTTACAATCAACATTACTTGATAAATATTCTTGACTGAATATTTGAATGCTTAATTTTCGCGTGACGTTGCTTCGCGCAAAAAAAAAAAATATGAATATTTATAAAACTGTTATTAATACATTGTACGAGTATGCGAACGAAGGCTAATGCTATCAACTTGAAGTTCGATAAGAGCTCGTAAATAACATTCAAGTAGGAGAAATAAGACGATAAAAGTAGAAGAAAGAAAAATCTGATCGATGCTCGCACACATTTCGACATCCCCGAAGGTTAATCAATAATATCAGATGTTTTCACAATAAAGCTAGACATCGTACAGAAAGTCGTATAAAAATCGCCCCCAAATATAAAAAACAATACTCGAATCTCTTACGTAACATTTGTAACTTATATATATTAAATAATATAAGAAAAAAGAAAGAAAATTTTTAACTCGATTAAGAATTAATCCTCGATATTAAACTTTATGATTAAATTAGATATGATAAGTAAACATAGATAACTATCTTGTCCCAAAATCTCACTAAACGGCATTTTCTTTTCGAAGAAAATCGCGGAAGATAAGGAGAATAAAAGAACACCTTTTTACACGAGTTAAGGGATAAACGCGCGTTTTCGATACTAAATAGCTGCTCAATTAAGCTGGATACGTATCTCCCCTTGAAATCTCCCTGAAAAAGATCGTCTTCAGATCAAAGAGAAATACTCGCGTCCTACGAGATGTGGCCTTTTCTCTCGAACGTATCCGAGAAACACCGCGGGAGAAGAGAGAGAGAGAGAGAGACGGAGGGACAGAATCACGGAGAGTGAGGGATAGAAAATACAGCAGGAGCACCGTAGTGCCAAGCCGGGGACCACCGACACCGCCGCCCACTCGTGTGGAAAAATGATAGCAGCGCACTGACTGAGTGCCCGGGCTCCATCCCCTCTCCCCACGGGACAGGGGGAAGGAGGAGGGTTGAGGGTGGACGACGGGGTGTACTACGAGCGGGCTGCCGGAGAGACCGGGGGCGAAGGGAGGAAGGAGGGGGGGGGGGTAGCGAGGCGGGAAGAGAGGGGAGGGGGTGGATGGCGAGATGCCTGCTCCCGATTCCCTTATCGCCGCGGCACAGTTGTGTGTGCCTTTATGAAGATCTGTCAAACTCACCCTCGACCCCTTCCCCACCCCCTTCTACCTCAACGGATCCTTCGTCGTCCGCCTCTCCCCCCCCCCCCCCGTCGCTCCCATCTATCCGCCCCCTTCCGTTCCGTCGCCGTGGACCTCGTGTAATGATCGTATTCGTGCATCTGGAGGACGAAGTCTCGCAATTGTTGTCTTTCCTCGAGTTTCTATTCCCGATGCGACCGATGCATCATCGCAAAATGCGCTATCTCGATCCGCAGTGCAGTGAGAGAAGAGGGAAGGGGAAGGGAGAGGAAGACAGAAAGAGCTGGATAGATAGAGACACGTCTTCGCGTCTTGGATCTTCGCTATCTTCGCTATATTATTTCTCTACGTTCAATCCTGAGCGGACTTTAATTAGCGGTAGCGTTCTATACCTCGAGGATAAAAAATTTTTAGAGAAATGTTAAAAAGCTCTACAAATAAATTCTATAAATAGAATCATAAAAAGATCTATTATATCTTTATAACCTTCTATTATCCTTGCAATATTATACGTGTATATTTATTTTATTGTAACATTTAAGATTCATTATCATTATGATTGTTATTATCTCGTGAAAATAACGTATTTATAAATTCTCATGGACTCCATCGCGAGAAACAGAACTCGTAATTCGTTCCTAAACATCCCCAAATCGGGCCAAGAGTGGGTGGCCCGGGACGTTCCGTATATCCACCCTTCCACCGTCGAGGAGCCGATTAGTCGTCGACGACCCCGGCTGCTCTCGCCGGCAGAAGTTCGCATTATCATGTTCGAATTCATTGATTCCGGAGCACCTCGGGGTGTGGGAAGAGGCGAGGGAGAGAGCGGGGACACGCGAGGGGCCGCCGGAGGCGTAGAACTTGGCGTTATCAGGGCGTTTTGTATGAAAGTGTCTACGAGGTGTGATATCGGCGAGCGCCGCTCGCCTTTTCGTCCGCCGGAAGTCGTCGCGCGATGCGAGACCAACCCCACCGCGATTGTGGAACGGGCGGGGTGACGATCGCGCACCAGGATGCCCGGGCCCGTCGAGAAATAAAAGCCGCAAACGCCTCGTTCTTATCGTCGCTCTTCGAATTTTTGCGCGGAGAAATTTTAGGACTTTCAAATACATAGAATTTCTCGTGATTTTGTTCGAGGTAGAATGATTTCGATTATCACTCTTGATAATAAAGTGTCCCCAATTATTTCTCTGTCGAGTATTTTGATCAAAAACCATCATTTCTCTTTTTTATAAAATATAATTTTCAATATTTTTTACTTAGCTTAATAATAAAATAACTGATGTAAAATATATTTTTGCGTGAATGTATCTTCACAGGTATTTATCTACTCTTTGATATCTTTACGTTCGTAAAAGTGCAACGTGTCTTAATATATTCGGGCGAATCTGAGAAGCGATTAAGTATCAGCGCGACTTCGGTTGCAGCTGCACGAATACGGGATCGCAGCGATGAGAAATGCATCACGAGTACGCGATGGATTCGTCGAGATATACCAGCGCTTTATATAGATAATGCGCTTTCGCGGGAGAACGATCCGGATCGAAACTCGGCCGCGTCTCGTCGCGAAGCGGCGCGCGCGAGTTCTGCCTTTCCGCTTGAAAAGCCGCGATACGGACATACGTGAGCGAGCGCGAGCGCGAATAACCCACTTATTAAAATAGATCAGCCTGGAATCCGAAGTCTGATCGCATCGATATAGGTAGTCGTGGAACAGGACAACAATGCCAGCGGAAAAGTGCAAATAGCTTATTAAGACAACATCAGGACTAAATAATTCGATTTTCTGAAATAAAACAATTCCTTTTGTGTCGCAGACATTTTCTGGTAGGAAATTAAGCTTTAATTTTCGAATATTACTAATCTATGGAAAAAGTATAATTGATACGGCAAAAGAAATATTAATGCACTTTATACCTGTCGCGTTATATATGATGATATACTCGAAACTTAACATTCGGAATCAAACAAATTTGTTAGTTTAATATATTGAATTATTTTCGGTCTGATCATTGATGGCTTTTTTCACTGGCAAGTCGATATCGCTTTTAATATATCCACACCGTTTTTGCGCGACTGTTCGCTCAAACCATGTGTATTACCTACACGGAGAGAATTTTCTCAAAAAATTTACCCTGAAATTCATGGTAATCGTAGGGCAACATGGTATTTCAAAGATTTTTATGCAAGTTTCTCTGATTAATTTCTACCACAATAAAAATATTAATATGTACTATAATAAATATAAAATATATTTGATTAATTTTACTAAAATACATAGTAAAATCTCCATAATTTCAAAATATATTAAAATCTTATGATTCTTTATTGTTTTAAATAGAATAAATGCCAAGTAGCGCTAAACATATAAAATATCTTATATAAATTTTACAATGCAGCATAATACATATTTTTAATCTGACTTATTGTTAGTTGCCCCTGATAATTTTACCATGCAGCATGGTAATTTATCGGCTATATTTGATGATTTTCGATTATTTTCATTGTCGGGTGTGTCTAGCTACGTATTATAGATAAACTTGTATAAACAAGAACGAGAAAGAAAGGACCGTAGCTCAGAGGGATGTGCGCTGGGCTCGTGAGCCGAGGATCCGAGTGTTCCGAGTTCGAATCCGACCTCCGACCAAAACTAAAAATCGTTTTTATTCGATCGCCACCTCTCGGAATAAGGTGATGGCAACCCACCGAGAGTATCTTGCTTGCCACGTGAATTCTCCTCTTTGGAGATCCCTCAGTTTGGGGTGTTTTATTAGAATGTTAGCAATCATGCTATACCAAATATACATTTTAAAAAATTTTACATAAAAATATGTAAATTTTACGAAGCGCATTGTAAAATTATTGCCTTGGAACACTTTACAATCTGCTTGGTAATTTTTATTATGTTGTTTATATAATGTCTTTTTCATATTTAAAAAATTTCTTTTATTACCAATAATATTTGACAGATTGTCAAGTGTCCCAAGCTTATTACCAAACATAGCAAAATTTGTAGTGAATTTTGCGTTAAAATATAACGAAAAATTCTCTCCGTGTACTGATAATAGCATATAACTATTCTAATAAATAACTAATTTGTATTCAAAATATTAGACAGTCTGAATGGAAAATTCAGTGTGATACCATTGGTGGCTCACGCTGAACTTTCCATTCAGACTAATATTACAATACATGGTCTAATATTATTACATGGTGTACTATTGGTGACACACGTGCCTTAAAAATACAAACGCACAAAAACGGCGCGGAATGGAACGTACGTATTAAAAGCGATGTCATCGATACACAGTGGAAAAAGCTATCAAAGATCAGACCAAAGATAACTCAATGTATCGGATTAAAAAATTTTTTCAAGTTTAACCCGTTCCAGTCACACTTCCCGAGAATCCCGTAATGGTCACACTTGAGTGGAATCCACCCAAGCGTGTTTGCAAGTGTATAAAAAATTGTAGGTGACCTTTAAAAAAAAAAAAAAAATATCCTGTTGTAGTTTAAGTCTTCCTTAAAAAGACTGTATAGGTTTGATTTGCAAAAAATTAATTTAACATATGTAAAAAAATAGCCCATTTCCATTGGTTTACTGGGTCGTTGTCGAAGTCAAGAAAACGCTTGGGTGGATTCCACCCAGTGTGACTGGAACGGATTAAAAAATTTTTTCAAGTTTAAAAAGTTTTAAGCATCAAGAACTGTGTTGTTACATTTGACATTATTCCGCCTTTTTCGCGAATAAGATTAATAATGTTTAAAAATTAATAAAATTGATAAAAAGCAAACTTTATATATAAAAATCAAAATGTATTAAAACTGACAATATCCCAAGTGCTTGAGCGATCTCTATCTATCTCTCGTAAAAAGCTACGTTATTTCCGGGAAATCAGATATCGCGTTTCAATCTCTCCAGCACACACGTGCCGGAATCTGCGATATCGTCGCTCATAGAGAGGAGAGAGTGAAAGAAGGGGGGTAGTTTCGCGGCGCGGGAGAATCCGTCTTAAGAAATCGCTCGGTTCTTATCAACGTGGAACAGGGAATCTCGGCGGTGCAGACGCGTTCGATCATCGGCGGTGAGAACAGGCGGCGGACAGCTCGGGCGATCTGTTACGAGAGCGAGGGAAGAAGCGCGAAACCGCGTGAATGGCGGCGAACTGACGCCATAAATTCATCCGTCAGTCTCTATCACGAGCCCCGCCTCGTCTTGATAAAAAAAAGATCAGGGCGCGAGAGAGAGAGAGAGAGAGAGAGAGAGAGAGAGAGAGAGAGAGCGCATCGATGAGTCGTTGCGAGAAAACAACGAGATTTCGGGATCGCGATATCGCTATATAATATAATAATGCTACATTAATGGCATTCAATTGCTATAGATTTCATCTATGTGGAAAATTTAATACTCTTTTACATGACTATTAATTAATCATTGATAAAAGTTGCTATGTACAGTACATATTACATATATTATAAAGTAATAATTTATATATTATATTCATAGATGAATTTAATATAACTATTTGATGTAACTGTTAATTAATTACATATTACGTAATGTAAGTTGTTATGTACACACACACACATACAATGAAATAATAGTTTATGCGTTATATTATATTCATAAGAGTAACATTTATTTTAATATTTTACAGACTTTTCAGATATACGTATTTTTATAGACATCCTCTCTCACTTCAATAATTAAATTTAAGCAATTAATTTTTACTTTGAAAAGTAAAAATAAAAAAGCCTTGAAAAAATGTAATTGCTAATATACCTAATTAACCCCCAGTATAAGAAATAGCAGAATGTAATAATATCAATAAAGATATTATTACTGAATATAACCACTCTTTCTTATTAAATCTAAAAAATACTCACTAGAACAGCACAATAACATAATTACGTAATGAGACCGTCTCCGACTTACCTGTAACAAAAAAAGAATAAATTTGATTAGTATAAATATAAAACAATTAAGATCAATTACGTATATTTCACCAAAGTACAAATAAACTATTCTGTAGCAACATTCGAGAAATTCTCACCATAATTTGTGATTCTTTTGTAATAAAAATGTTATAATATTAATTAAACCCTCTGTGTTACATATGATTTAATTTACAAACTGTGTCATACTTCAATTAATGTATAATTAATGTAAAATATAATAACCAATATTAAATAACATAATTAATTAATAACTATTAATATAAAAATATTAAATTTTCTACACATCTCTACGGACAAAATACATGATAATTAAAAACTCTCTCTACCAACGTAGCTCTACAGTTCTAGACCATTTCACATTTCACATCGTCGCTCGTCTTGTGCCTATTGGCGTCAATGTATTACGCTTTTACTGTTAATTACTTTATAATAATTTAAGGTCAGATGTGTAGGTGATTGGTCCACTAATACGTAGTTGTATACATATATAAGATACATTTTATAATGCGTCGTTCGTAATCTAATATTTTACAACTAGATATCACTGAATTAATATCTGTAGAGTCGATAGGTCGTTTTCGAGAGGAGGATCGAGGAGACAGCGAAACAGATAGTATAACAGTATGAAGGAAAGGAGCCATACTCGACGAGAATGGGAACACTCATTCGCCACCCCGTAACTTTAGAACCGCGTGCAAGGGGTGTAGCCGGTAGGGCTCTAATTTCCGATAGAGCGCGTGACTCGAATTCGCATCGCTTTAAGGACGTCGTCTTGCCTTCCTTCTACCTCCCTCCCCCTCATTCTGCCCCTTGTAGAGTCTAACTCGGATGACATCGAGGATTCGATAGGGTTCTTCAAAGAGGCACTCTTTTAACCGGAAGACAATAGCCTCGACGTGCATTTAGCTCTCGATTTAGATCCACATGATTTTGAAAGCTTCAAGTCTTTTTATTTATATTTGAAAATGTTCTCATTCTTTTGTAAGTATTTAAAATTTATATGTGAGAGAGAAAGAGAGACAAAACAAAAAATATATTAATATTACTATTTAATAATCGTTGTAACCGAAATTTAGAAAATTATTGAATAAATAATCTAATCATCCTTACAAAAAGGATATGTATCCTTATGTATTTATCTTTAAATTTTGGAATGTTGCTACAAATAATTTGTTTCTAATGACCAATAATTTAACAATCATCTAAAAGACTAAAAAAAATAAATAAATTTACAATCAGACAATTTTGTGAATCATTTTTATTCGCACCAAACTTTATTTTACTTTTATTATATTACAGTCATTCTCTCTCCTTTACTCTTTTTTTCCCTCTCTTTCGTTGCTCTAACATTGAACATTTTTCTACTTTTAAATGAACCGCGAGTCAAACGACGCGAACGCATCCAAGGATCAATTATACCTCACGTAAAAAGCCGCCCCTTATAGCCTCCACCCCTCTCAGTTTATTCTCTGGATACAGCGACGGCACGATCGAGTCCAGCACTATCGAGCCTCTCCGACTCTAAAAATGGCGGGACGACGAGGAGGCCCGACGACGATAGGCGGCGCGAGAAAGACACGACGGCCGGGGGGTGTTCTCGTGGAGAGAACCAAGAGGGGGGGATGTGGGGGTGAAAAGAGAGAAATCGAGTCGTCGGCTCGACTGCACAGGCTCAACAGAAAAAGCTGCTGGCGTCGGCTGGATGGATTTCCAGCCGCGAATCGACAATAATTGTCTGAATCAGGCGCTTGTCGAGGCCGCCCTCCCGCCTCGCGCCGTCGCGCCCCGGAGGACGCGGAGCCGCGGAGGTGGAGAGAGAGAGGGGGAGGGCTTGAAAACGAAGCGAAAGACAAAGGAGCATCCCGTTCGTCGAATCGCGCCGAGCATGGCGTATCTACATCCCCTCGGTGGCGTTGCGCGACCACCTCTATTCAGGGACGACTCCCTTAATACGGCGCGCCGCACTCACCCCCTCCTACCCCCTCGCTCTTTCTCTCTTTCTCTCTCTCTCTCTCTCTCACGCTCTCTCAACGCGCGGCTCGATTATTACCGATACATCCACTCGGCATGCCTCCTTTTCATCCCGTTACTTCAGGAACGGCGCCCGAGATTAGCCGCACCAGCCTTGCTCGTGTGCGCGGCCACGCGATTGTGCGATCGCGTTATACACAAGGGAGAGAACCGCGCGCGTGTGTGAAGACGAGCACGCTCCGAAACGGATCGCCGCTTTCCCCGATGCGATTTCTCACGCTTTGTCTCGAGCGCGAAGGCGGCGCTCGAACAAATATATATGACGGGGGAGAATGCGACGGCCGCCGAATGCGCGCGGTTTTCCGCGTCGCTCGGTTTGCACAGGGCATATTCATCGGCAATCGGTCTTCTTTCCTTCGTCGACGGCGATGGAAAAGCAAGTGAAGAAATTTATGAATTTTGAAAACGGTCTCTGATCTCAAAAAGAAAAACTCAATCGTATTTTCGATTTGCGAATTGATATCCTTCCTTTTCATTAATTAACTCCCTAAATTAATGCCTAATTAGCTTCTTCAAGCTTATCAATTTATCCATTTATAATCTTGTTTTAAAAAATTCCGTATTTTTTTATATTTCTTTATATTATAGTTCTAAAGACAAAAGTCACGAGTTTTACGTCGTTTTAAAATATTAACAATTTGTTTAAACTTGTCATATGTATTATTTATTTCGAAGTGATAAAAATACGACATCGGAATATATAAAATAAATAATATTATATTATTAAATTACAATTAGATAAATTAAATTATCTCGAAAAAAGAAATGTATAAATTAAATTCTTCTTTCTCTTCGTTTATATAAAATTTATCGTGCCCCTTATCTTTTCCAAGTCAAGTCTATTAATTTAGTCTTTAACACAAATTGTTAGACAGACATAATTTACACAATATTGTGTTAATCGGCATCAACATTAACGCTACAAAGCCGCGGATTCTGAAAGTCGTGCGGATATTCGCGCCTAATAAAGCACAATGCAAGAAAGAATGACTCGAAACGGATCTTTCTCGGTTCCCTACCTCTTTGCTGCGGGCGTGTAAAAAGAATGCATATCCCCCGTGAAAATCTCAGCTATGCTCGATGTACGCGTAAGAAATACGGGAAGCGCGCGCGCGCGAACGTACGCATCTCGCGTTGCACGCACGTAAGTATCCGCGTTATGGCCGTAATAATGACCGCGATGTTACGCCGGATAAGCGCGCGCGGCGTACACACGCGAGAATGCTTTTTTCCGCGTCGGCCGCGACGTTTATGGAGACAGGTGGGATCTGACGAGCGCGCGCGGCGGTGTCGTTTCTTATGCCGCGAATCAGCCTTTAATGCGAACGTTCGCCGTTGAACGGCGCGGATCGATCCGCGGTTCAGGATGCGTTACAAGCGTCGGTGACGTCGGTGCACCGGTAAATGACTCATTAAAAACATTATCAAACGTTTAGATATGCAGATAGACACGTATATAAATGCGCGGATGTACTTAATCAGATATCTAGGCTTGTGGTTGTACGATGCAGGAGAGGCTTGTGAGATTACGTGAATAACGAGTGTAAAGATCGCGCGATTTATAACGGAATTGTATAAATTAATTCGTCCCCCTCCCCCTCTTCCCCGACGTGTAAGATCACATATCTTTTACGCAGTGTGGGACGTCCCAAAGTCATTGATCAGCGATCGCGAGAATGTATGGCGAGTCATCGCGATTGTCAGCCAATTGTAAATTCGCAGCTCGCAACCAACGTCGATTGAGGATACATTCGCGTTCGCCGATTATCCGCGCGCAACCGCTCGAACACTCGCGATGGCTCTCGCCTAGCGAGATCGGTCTCTCGCCGATCGCCAGCTTTCTCCCGCTCGCCAGCATCGCGGCCCGGCACCTTCCTCATCCGTTATCATCACGAAACAGCTACGATGAATCATAATCGCGCATCCCTTTCTTCCTTCGAATCTCCTCCTCCTCCTCCTCCTCCCACGCGAGCCGACGCGAGCTCTAATCGCGAGATCTCGCTCATGACTCGCGCGAGAGCGCTCTCTCCATCATCGCTCGCCGCTAATTTTATTATCAACGCCAATAAAGCCGAAGGATGTACAGGATGTTTCAGAATTGGGACATCCACAAAAGAAGTGTGTAAATTATCTTTGATATCGGAATAAAATAAAGTTAATAATATTGTACCATTAAATTATAATTACATAAATTAAATTATCTATAATATCAAAAGAAGAAATAAAATTATCTTCTTATACATATTGTATGTACTTATTCTTTCTTTTCTTTATTTGTACAAAATTTATTTTGCTTCTTGTGTTTTCCACGTTTCTTCAATTCATTTCTTTATAATACAAATTCTCATCTCTCGTCCTAGTTTGTTTTTGTTCCCTACTTATTTGCAAGGATGGTTCGGCAACCCGAAAATTCCTAAACATTTGAAACTCTTTGCAGAAATAAAGCACAATCATATAGCAATTTTCATTTTACTTTAAATAATTAATCTGATCAATATTAAATCAAGTAAAACACAAACGCGTGAATTTGTTTTACTTGTCGATGATTAATTCGAAACGGATCGTTGACCTATATTGACTTTTATTTAACCACCGTTTCTACTGTTACTTATTACTCAATTTCTACTTAAAAGGAGATCTGCAACTTCGTCGTGACTGTTATCGATTATCATATTACCTACGTGACAACTCTCAGCGTCGACAAAAGAGGACACAAAGTCGACCGAGGAAACGGTAAGAATACGATTCGCTTCGTTTCAACCTTATCAGCGGGGGCGAATCGAGGGACGAAAAAAGGGAGTCCATGGTAGCTAATGCGGACAAGAGGGCGACTCGAATTAATCGGTATAAAAGAAGAGGGCGCGGTGGGAGGGGGAGAGATACCTCACCAAAGTTCCGTCCAATTTGTCATCCCTCCGAGGGACTTCGAAAGTATTTAAAAAGTTCGCCGGCCCCCCGGGCCACGCTCTCCACTTAATCGTCCCTGCTTCCCTCGTCACCGTAACGCTTCTTAACGCCAGCAACATTGTCTTCTTCAACGAGAGAGGAGGACAGAGACGGACAGGAGGACGCGGGAAGAAGAAGAGAGAAAGTGAGAGGCAGATATCGTCCTACGAACGAGCAGCGCGATTTATAATTGGGAGGGATTAAGCTTCGGCGATAGCATCGTACAAATGTCTCGGCCGACGTGATTCATACGGGGTGGTATTTCATGCCACATCGGGACCCACGGGCAGTCGTGGGAATAATTCACGAAAAACCGCATGAATCTCATCTGCGACAATGAGCCCGATCGACACTCGATTAAGGTCTTCGCTCGGCTTCGATCAACAAGAGAAACACTCAAATTTCATTTAAACCGGTTTCCAAAGGGTGCTCCAGAATTATCGTCGCTATCAGAAATTCAGAAATCATGGATGAATAATGGATATTGAAAAAAGCTGAGAAAATCTCAAGCTTATCATTATCTGTATGTTTTATTCAAACATATAAATATATTTTACGCTTCCATCTAAGAAACTAATAATAAAATGCGTCGAAAGATTTGGAAAAATTAGCTGTTCTTGAACCAATACTACTATACCTTTGCTCAACTTTTTATCGTTTTGTATCTGAACTTTGACACGTTACCATTATTCTCAATTTTTATACAATATTTTATAATACAAATAAAACTAGAGCATTTTTAAAAAATGTTAGATAATTAAAAAAGAATTGTGTCAACTTTACGACGCAACTAGAAAATTTATAATGCCTTCCTATTTATAATGCCGACCGCCATGCAAATTGTTGCTGTACTCCCTGAGAAACTCTTCCTTTCCCCCTCGCTTCTGTTCAGCCGGCAGCCGTTCGGCTTTCTAGCCCAAGTACAGATGTCTCGGCGGGATATCAGATGCAAGAGTAACCGGCGGAGGGACGATATTCCATTTCCACGAGAACCGGCACAATGCGCTCGCGGAAGGCGGCTGAGGCCGCGAAGAAGGGGCGGCGAGGGAGAGAGAGAGAGGGGGGAAGGAAAGGATGTTCGGAACTTGGCACAGAAATCCATTACCAGCGACGAGAAGCGGGAAAGTGAGATTCATTAGGCGCGATAATAACGAAATGAACGTCGCCGACGCGCCGCGCCGCCTCGAGCTCTCGATTAAGGTTTCGGCGAATCCCAGGCGGATCCTGGCCGGAAGTCGCGGCACAAAAGCCGCCGTTCTTCTTTCGCCATTGCCATTGGCGCGGTCCCGCGGACGGACGGGCCGCGAGCGGAAGTCGCCCGCGTCGGCCGCGGAAATTGAGTCGAGTGTCGCGCCGAATGGAGATGGATCATTTGCATTTTTTTGCATTCACGTCGCGTCCCACGCGCTTTATTTCCAAGGTGGTAACGCGCCGCGAGATATTCGGAAAAAAAGTGCGGTCGAATTTTTCGCGGCGTGTCGAGGCGGCCGAAAGAGGGAAGAAAGAGAGAAAATTTCCGCCCCCTTCCCAATTTACCACCATGTTTTCGTGAACAAAACGTCTTTTTGCACTTGAATTAGTTTGTGCACAAATTATGGTAAACCTAATTTGAAGAAATATAGAAAATATGATAAATCTAATTAACTTAAGTAAAGTAAAGAAAACTTTCATCTGGTTTTCCTAAATTTTCCTAATTTTTCCAGTTTTATTCTACATGTGTAATAACATATCGTTTTCTGTGTAAAACGCAAAAATAAAATCTGTGGATTTTTTTAAATGTATAATACTTGGTAAATTATTTTTTGTCAATATAAGAATTACGATAAATATTCTTGATTAAGCAAAGCAACCCTTATTCTCATTCCTTCATATTTCCCTGACTTCTGCAGCTGATTCATTAAAGTAATAAAACTGTCTAACGTTTTTATATTCTTCCTGTAACATTTTGTACTCTGTATCGCATTCTATAATGCAGAAACCACAATAAAAATAAGTTAATTGAATATGGCAACCCCTTATCTAATTTTTTCACATATTTTACTGACATTTTCAGCTGTCTCATTAAAAACAGTAGCGTATTATCTTCTGCGTGAAATACGTTATGCAGGATTATGCATCTCTTTCTTTTATTTTCTCGTATAAACGTAACGCTTTGTACTTGATATTGCGTCTCATAACAGAGTGGAGGCTGCGATAAATATGGTCAATCGAACAAAGCGACCGCTTTATCTCAGTCCTCCGTGTTTTTTTCTGATTTTTGTGCAGCCTCGGCATCGATCCTGACCTCGCATTTATGCGTCAATCTTTCGCGATCAGCAGCGAGTCGTACGCGAAGGAAGGTGTTGGCGCGGAAGGAGGATTGTTCGCGGCGGCGTGACGCGTCCCCATCCCTCATTTTTCCGCCCCTAGACAAGCGGCAGACAATATAAATGTCGGGCGGGAGCGGGTGTTGGAGCGGACGCTTGGAAACGAAGGCCGGGCACCGGGGGTGGATATCTGTGCTAGCGAGTTAATTCCGCCCCCGTGTGCGTGTATGGGTGCGCGCGTGTACATGTGCGCGCGCGAGACGAAGGAACGGGGATGGCGAAGGGATGAGGGCGAAAGTGGATGGAGAAGGGGAGGGGGGGAGGGATGACCGGAGTCTCGAGCCGCGCGGGCGAGATAACACATTTTGACGGTATAAAAATGAGTGTTTTTCCCACCCCTATCTGCGGGGAGATAGCGCGAAACCGCGCGCTTGCGAAGGCGAGAAGGCAAGAGCAAGAGAGGGGAAGAGAGTAGGGGGGAGGGAGGATTCTCTCTTTTCTCGCGGGCCACCCTTACAGCGGCAGGGGAAAGGGGTGGCTTTTCTACGCCGGGAGGAAAAAGAGGAGAGAAAGTGTCTCGCTCTACTCGATGGAGCGCTTTTTTGGACTTCGTCCAGAACGTGATTCTTTGATGTATTTCTGAAAGAAGTTGAGAGCGGGGCGGAGGGGAGGGTGTCTTTCGACGCGAGTGTTATTTCGCGTCGATCCTTCGTGAGCTATGTATTGTGTTAGGAATTTACGGGGACACAAATGCGGCGACTGCGTGGCGCTCCTTTATTTCAACACCCGTTGTATTCATTTTATTACTCATTTTATGGAACGCGCTAATTAATTAATTGATGAATAAAATAATTAATTAGAGGTTATTAAATAAACTTACATTGCGTTAAATTTGGTTGTTATGTACCTGCGAAAAAGAGTATAATTATTAATTAATCATACATTATACTATAATAATTTATTAAAAAAGTATTAATTAATTGATTCGTGCAAAGGATTATTTGTTAATTAATTTTGCAAAGCTTGCAAAACTCTGTTATTGTATTGTAAAATGTTCTGAAACTGATAATAGTTAGTGTATCAAATATTTAAAAGCGCACATTCATGCATATAATTTTCAAAGAACCCGTAATTATGGAAAGTAGGCTAGTCACGGTAAATTAATCATCGCACGAAAGTTGATGACAATATAATTTAAATTGGCATTATTTTTTGCGACAAGTTTGTTTCCAGATACTCTTATTTGTATTTCCAATTACCGATTTATATTTTAAGATATCGCTCACTTCAATATTCAACCCGCGGCGTTTCAATGTCAACATCCATCGGTTATTTTATTCAAACTATATGTGAAATATAGTTCTACGTAAAGATTCGAGCACATAAATCATCTCGGAAAGCACTTTTGGAGAACTTACACGCGCCAACAAAACATATCGATCGGACGGAGAGAAATTCGCAGGTACGAAGGAAACGGAGGGCAGGCGCGGCAACCTGCCTCCACGATCGACGCTCTCTCGCACGATGTAGATGTCCGGATATCGATTGCCACCGCGTATACGCGCGAGATATCTCGATCCTCGCCTCCTCCTCCTCCTCCTCCTCCTCCTCCTCCTCTTCTGGTGCACACTCGGGCGAACGCTGTAACTCGCACTCACACGTGCGTCTCCTCCTCCACGTGTGCATTACTCGCGAACGCTCATATTTACGATGCACTTTCTCTCTCTTGTTCCCTCTCATCCCTTCTTTCTCTCACTCCATCTCTCCCTCTCTCCCTCGAATGCACACACGTGTGACCCTCCGTGTGCATTGGTGCAGCCAGAGCTGCAACGGCGAGTATTATTATTGCGATAGCAGAAACAATGCACCCAGTCCGGGCGCGGGGTGGGGGAGGGGGAGATGCAGCATCCGCTATCTCGCACCGCATCTCGATATCTCGCCCGGCTCGCCTTCGCGATGCACGCTCTTATCTCGCGAACCAATTTCGGATGGCATCCGTGTGCGATCCGAAAACCGACCTCCGTTTCTCTCTCTCTCTCTCCTCCTCCTCTCTCTCTTACACGCTTTTAGTAAACTCTCCTTCTCTCGAGAAGAGAATTATCGGTCAGGGGGATCGATAGATCGACATGCATCCAGCGTGTGCGCGATAAGGACGCGATCGATGACTTAACGGTGCACGTATAAACAAAGAACGACGCCGCGTAAACACACCCGAGATGCGCATAATAGATGTTTGGAGAAATGTAATTACGTTTGCGATGTGATTACGCTGTTGCGGAGATAGAGCTACGTCTCGTAAAAATTTATCGAAATTGTACAATATGCAGCATATACTCGCAATTATTTTAATATACATTACTTATATAGATAGACATAATTACGCGCAAAGATAAAGTCATACACACTAGCGGAAATATAATTATCTCCACCATAAATACGTAATTACGTCCGCGATGTAATTACGTTCGTATCAGGATGTATCTTCGCGGAGGTGTAAACGTAATCACATTTACCGTTCATCGATTTAGATATTTGCGAGATCGCACGCGCGCGTGTGCATGTCGCGTTCTTAAGGGCTGAGGCGGACTGGACCGGCATTTTTAATCAATGTAAAAAGAAACGAGACGCGGGGTTCTCGTAGTAATTACGAAAGAACGTCCGTCGGAGTCGCCGCGTGGGTAGACGCGTCCACGCATAAATGCTAATGCGCGAAACGGGCGGAGGCGTGCAGAAGGAAACGGGACGATGAGGAATGCGCATCTCCTTCGACGAGTCGAACGTCCGCGCCTGTCGCGAGTGCGTTAATCAGCGAACGCGTTAATCGCAGCGCGTTCACGCCTTAATTGATCGCGAGGTACGTTTGTGATTTATCTATCGACTTCTCTGCCAACTTCGGAACAAATTACGAGGTATGCACGAGCGTGTGGTTCTAATGCGTTCTACAAATTCCTCGATAAACTCGGGGAAATCTTTTCTTAAGTGCGTAAAGATTTTCTTCAATTAGCGAACAATACCTTAAATATGTGAGTAAAGAAAAAAATTTTTTTCCTTGATTTCCAGTGGATTTTTATTTCGTTAAAATATTGATTGAAGAATGAGATGTTCAATTTTAATTAATATTAAATTTGTGATTAAAGAAAAGTGCACAAAATTGCATGAGGTTATTTCAAATCAAATTTTAGGAAAATTATATAGTATTTAAAAAAAAAAATAAAAAAATACTGTATTCTCTTCATTGAAGACAGTGCTTAGTCTTTAATTAGAATATTCAATATTTCTAAGAAATGCATAATATTTCCATTTATGAATAAAAATATAATGTAGAGCCGTATCTCATCTCGATAAACTAAAGAATCAAAATCTAAATATCTTCTACATATAATTCAATATCCTAATACTGGAATAAATAACAATCACTTTGACAAGGATATAAGTATAGGTAAGGAGCTCTTATATACGTATAAAGTGCCATCAAATCGAATGAAAAAAAGGAGAGATGAAAACGAAGTGCATATCGACTCCGATACCGGCGGTACGTCAAATCTATTTGCGAAATTTCTTAAACAAGCGCACGTTTCATAGCGCAACGCGTGAATCATCGATCTGCTCTAGTCGCCGAATGAAGCGGTAAACCTACGGGGCGCCTCGGGGCATCCTCGGGCCTCGCGATCGCGTTTCCGCCTCGAGGAAGGATGAAGACGTTGTCCCGGTTGGGGCACCGGGGATTTCGCACGACGTCCCTGGGTCTGGCTGGCTGGCGCGGCCCCGCTGGGTGGGTACGCGAGAGATAGAATCAGTAGCTGGAGCTAGTTAGACGATAGCATCGGCGAGCCGCGAAGCGAGGATATATACGAACGACGGGCGGAGGGTGCGAAGGGGGGCCAGAAAGAGAGAGAGAGAGAGAGAGGGGGGCAGGAGGGGGAGAGAGAGGGAAAGGACGCGGGACGAGGGGGGGGGGCGACGCGCGAGAGCGCGATCGCTGATAAGAGCCGCCGCGGCGCGCGGCCGATAACGCTCCCTTATCTCTATCCAGTGGCGCCGCAACTCCCAAGGCTCTCCGCAAGACTCGCACATATTCCGCGATCTCGTCTCCTCGGGATCTCTCGCGATTTTCCATCTTCTTCCCTCCCCCTGCCCCCTCCCCCCTGCCCCCTCCCCCCTCGCACCACGTCCTTTTTCTCCCGATATTGCGTCTTTTTCATCTACAGTTTCGCTTTTTAACTCCGTGCCCCCCTGCCTCGAAAGAGATCATTCGAAAAATATGAGAACCACGCAAGGTCCGGGATTTATAACCGCGCCTTGAATGCAACTCCGCATTCGAGGCGGACGTTCTTCGCGGCGAATCTTCGACCACGATCGAAGATGAGAATGATTTTAACGAAGCCCCGCGCGCGTTAAAATAGCTCGATGCTTTTGTCGAAGAATTCTATGAAAGATTTATCAGAAATTTATTATTATGAATTATATTATTAAATATGTTACTCTCTTGATAAGATCAATTTATTGTCAAAATCATCAAGAGATAACTTTTTGACGTTCACACACATTGGATTAGATAGAGATAAAATACAGATAAATACAGATCAATACAGATAAAATCAGAGTCCACTCGGTGGCTCGGTCATTTTCGCGCTCAAGTGGTAGATACCCCATTTTGATCAGACAGACGAATTTAAACTCGAAATTAATGTAATAACGAAATTTTTTGTAAAAATTATCTGAACTGTCTATCCCCAAAAATTGTTTAAAAAAAAGTATAATTCCGGAAGAATTCCGACGAACCGAGAACGCATACCGGGTGACAACGGGGCGCAATTGCTGATAAATTCCTTATCAGGCCAACCGATATTTTCGATCGATACCCTCCACGCCGTGTTTATCTCCAGCTCCTCCGGTGGACGCACAGCGGGTCCACCAGTTTCGAGAAGCTATCGAATCGCTCGTGAGATCGTCGCTGTTAACACTATGGCGTGCCATAAAGAAGGAAATAAAGAAGAAGGTGATGGGAAGGTAAGAGCGGAAGGAGGGGGCAAGGGAGGGGAGAAAGGCCGCTACTTCACGTTATCGCGAGGATATCGAGGTGTGTGTATAAACTAGGACACCGTCGCGTC
Organism: Leptothorax acervorum; assembly: GCA_035220615.1. NCBI lineage: Eukaryota > Metazoa > Arthropoda > Insecta > Hymenoptera > Formicidae > Leptothorax > Leptothorax acervorum. Next base: position 776,326 of record JASTWQ010000051.1, on the reverse strand, counting down.
TGCTCGCTGATACGGCACAGTGACGCGGAGGAACGGGGAGGAGAAGGAGGAGGAGGAGGAGGAGGAGGAGGAAAAGATGGTGGTGGTACGGGTGAGGCGGAGGGAGGCAGAGATTTACTGGGCGATAAGGGGATAGGATGCCAGATTCCCGCGGGAGATTAGATCGCAGCCGTTAGATAGAGAGGCTACCTCGACTGCGTACAACTCATCCGGTTCGCTTTTTCCTTCTCCCCCTTCGTCCCCACCCCCCCCCCCCCCATCCCGCGAGCGCCCCTTTTGTTCACCTCTCTTTCTGTTTCGTCGTTTCTCTTCCTTCTCCGTCGCGCAAACAAATTGCCGAACGTCTCGCGAGCGAACGTTATATTGTCCTCTTTTTCTCTCTCTCCGTCGGAGAGCGAAAAGAGGAGGGAAGGGAAACGGAGAGGGCACAGAGATAGATGAAGGGATAAAATTATCGCGGACGAGGGAAGAGAAACGGAAATGGAGAACGCGGCGAGATAAGCCCGGCCGTGAGATAAATCTGTTATCGATATCGCCTGATTAGGAGACGGCGATCCTGCAGTGATAACGCCCGGTTAATCTTGGGGCACTGCGGAGGGATGATTCCCGGGGCTGCTGGTTATCGTCTTGGCTTCCCAGCGTGGATATTTGCAGGCTCCGTGTATTTACGTAGTTGCACTTCGTATGTCGACTCGCATTACAATACACAGAAGAAACAATCGTGGTTTAAATACCTAATCAATGCCTGAAAACGTACAGACGGCGTCGCAAAATGTCTGAGACATATCTTTAAGTTAGTTAATTTTCTTATACATTTATTAACCTAAATAAAAAATAATTATTACGTTATACTAAATGCGTTACAGACATTTAAAAAATATATTGCACTTGCCAGAACGCATGTATTACATTAATATTACGATACATTTCGATGCCTTTGACCATGACTTCAATTTGCCATTCTAACGTTCTCTGTTTCACTAATTTTGGTAAACTGACTTCACTTTTCTTTGTCAGTTAGAACCAATTCCCTTTCTGCTTCGATCATATTGCATATTATAAATAATATTTTAGCAAAATTTTACTAGTATTTCCTCGTGAAAATGACACTGTTGTCCATTCAATTTTGAGGTGCTCGTCTAATGCTCGAAGAGCGTGAAATTATTTAATTCACTTGTTAACGCTTCGCTGAAGATGGCTCAAAGTAGAGCCGAACGTATGATTTATAACTTTGTACTGAATTGTTAATTAAATGTTACGTGACGTTAATGTATCACTATACGCGAAATTAAATGTTACATGACTCACGCACAACTATATAACCGTGTTTGACTCTCAAAGCCCAGTTTTTCCTTGTTGCTTATTTATCATGCTTATTAACATTGTTTGGCGTATCGCCTTGCATATGTAGTTTGTAGTTGTTAATAATCAATTGCTCTCTTCTTTGCTTTCGTTTAGTTCTATATTTTGTCGTAGTTGCTTGATTAAACTCGCACCAATTAGTATCACATATAGATTTAGTTAGATTTAGTTTATATTATTGTTCTTATTCGCGCGAAACGTCGGTGGATCGCGATCGGTAGCAATTTTCAATATATGCGACTCACCAATGTGGCGACAGCCAATCAGCAGACGCGCCAGTGGTTGGCGCGCTCACCGCGCTTCGATATATCGCGCCTTGGAAACTCACCCGAGTTCTAGTGTCTTTCCGTTAGTCTCTGAGTAACAGCCAACGGTCGTTAGTCGTTGCCAGCTACCGCGTACCTTTGTATCAGAAAAATATATGTACTTTGTCTTTATCGAAATCGTGTCGCATTTACTACCGTTCTTTCCGTTTCCTAAACGTGGGTATCCAACGCGTTCGTTAGATAAGTTCCCACACCAATCAGGGCGGTGCTGCCATCGTTCATCCAACGACGGGAGCAATTACCCAAAAGGGAGCAAACTACTCGCTCGCGGCATTCGTTACAGGACCGCGAGCTCACTCACCAACAAGTCTCAGACGAGTGCACACACACACACACACACACTCACCAACTAGTCTTCGGCACGTGCACACTCAAGTCGTTCTCGCTTACAACGGGGACACTTGCTTCGCTAAATCGTCTTCGAGGATACATCGAAGAGTCTCGCGCATCTACACATATCGCGAACTCTCTCATTATTCTCGAACTGCACGGATACTTGCCGCCAAGAAGTCTTAGAACGCGCATCTAAACTTTCGGAACGCCCGATCGCGCACTCACCCCCCTTGAGGACCGATCTCTCGCCTGCCTTGCCTTGCCTCTTGCTTGCTTGTGGCTGCTTTGTGCCTGCTTTTGTGCCTGCTTGCTATCCTACAGATCTCGCTGCATCTGTGCTACTGCATGCCGGACCAGCCGAATCTGACCGCCACGAGACAGAGCGAGAATCGACGGACTTCCAGGAGACGACGGGCGCAACGAACGGTGAATCGCTTTTCTTTCGCTCGTTGCACGCGCACACTCGCTTTTCGTATATTACAAAACTTAGTCGTGAGGGGATTTTAATTACCCCCCTCTGGTCCTTCGAGCAATTTAGTACATCTCGCCTCCGGGGAACTGACCCCCCCCCCCCCCCCCCCGTACAAACATTATGATAGTTATTGCTATTGTTATCTCCGATTTACGTAAAAATAAGTCTGTGAAGAGATGACGCGAAGTAAGAACGTTTCAATGATAATATCGCCGATTATCGCAAACCAAACACGCAATTAGTATAAATAACCGGTTGTATAGATCTGCATCTCTGAATTCAAATTATGCTTAAAATTAAACCGACCAATCCTTCCGGACCTTGTTCCGGCGTTATAATTTCCATTATAGTAGATACTCATTCCTAGAGGGACATACGAATTCATAGACCGAGCATACAATCAGCGGCCGAGCTCTATCTATTACAGATCCGTATCGTGGAATTCTAATCCGCGCTAATTTCCATCAAGAGATATATTCCTACGGCCATATGAGTTCACGGGAACCGTGTGCATATGTTTCGGTGTTTGGTTATACATTACAGATCTCTATCTCCGGATTCTAGTCGTCCCTAGAATTGGGCCAGCTGGTCCCACCTGGTCCCGCGCTGCTTTCCATCACAACGAACATACGCGTCGCTTCTAAAACCGACGTTATTAATTTGATGCAAATTTTCTTTATGGATATACAGAGTCAGACGGGCATTATTACAAATTTCCGGACAGAGCAAATCTGTCAAATGATCTGTTACGGATTTACATTTCGAAATATTGAATTGGATGTAATTAAACCAAAGTCGGATGCGATTGATTGCATATCTTATTGCACAATAATTTCCCATCTCCTCCGTATAAAGAACACGACTCTGCACCTGCCTGTTTCCCATAAATCTGCACCTTGAAAATTCTAATCGCTTCCAAAACTGCGCCCGCTATAGCGCAACCTCGCCAGGCGCGAGTTCTAATCGGCCTGAAATTGGTCCGACCTGGTTCCCGGCGCGAATTTCCGGTTGGGGGCGGATGGATGCTTTCGATTTTCGAGAGCGGCAGAGAGCAAAGAGAGAGAGAGAGAAAGAGAGAAGTGGGGGAAGGGATGAGGGGGCGGGGGCGGAAGTGGGACACGGCGCTCTGGTGTCACCGGCGGGCGCGGGCTAGTGACACAATGAGGATGACGAGGATACAAGACCGGCGAGCGAGACGGAGAGGGAGCGAGGTGACTTTATCTGGCGCACTGACGCATCATGACGAGCCATGACGTTCAGCGACGGCGGTAGCGCGAGATAGTATGTGACTCACACGCCGAACGAGAGTGTACGCGAGGAACGACGAATAGAGCAAATGCGGAGAAGAGAGTGAGAGAGAGGGGTTGGTAGAGCGCGGGGGTGGAGGCGAAGGAAGAGGAGGAGGAGGAGGAGACGAGAAGATCGTTATCGACACTTTCCTGTGTCCTGCCACGTTCTGAGAAGAGCCACGTTCGAGCTGTATGAGGAAACGCCGGCCATGAATAATTCATGGCCGTCGCCGAACCTCGCCGAAGCCGCCGCGTCTCGTCTTGCAGTCGGCCATTTTGCGCTATCCAGCGGCGCGCTAAGTTCCGGACGGAGTTGCCGCTCTAAGCAGGAAAGAAAGGGAAGAAAAACGCTGTGGGGGACGAGGGGACGTAATCACGACGCAGACAATTGTATCGGTCCGTCGCGGCGATGAGGTCAAGTACGCGAGATTATCGGGGTGCTTTTTTGACTCGCTGCCGTAAACTTCGAAAGTGAACTCGTAGACGCTGCAGAGGCTTGTTTGGTACCGCAACGTGCGGTCATATCGCGATTACAGAGAGTGGTATCAGAGTGTAACTTTTTAAGAATATATACCTTGAAAAAATACCTGAGCTTGTTGGATTAAAGAGATCATGTTTTTTCACATCCTCGTAGAATTAAAAAAATATCTTTTTGCTAAAGAAAAACCGCGATGTGCTAATAAATGGAATTTGCTACAAAAAATAATACAACTAATAAAAATGTATAGGGGATATATTAATATCCCCTAAAACTTTTAAACCTCCATGCATCGTTTTTTTTTTTAATCTGACCTCTCCTGCTTTGCCCGGAAGAACCCAAAACCCCCTCAATTAAAATCTCTCCTCGAGATATCTACCGTAAGGAGCAAGACGCATATAGCACTGTCGCCTTACACCCTGCAAGGCAATTTTGGTTCACGCTACAGAAAAGGAGGGAGGGAGAGAGAGGAACGAGTAAGAGATAGGGAAGGACGAGTACGTTAGTTATCTTCCGGCCGTCAAAACGGCGCAAAGTTGTGCTGGTCGACAGAAAGACGAAGAGAGAAGGAGAGAGAGAGAGAGAGAGAGAGGGAGAGAAAGGATGGCGGCCAGGGGGATGCGGGGGCGAACAGAGACGTATCTCGGTCGCAGCAGCAGGTTGCTGAGGAGACTCGCTGGCACAGATACCGCGACTCCTCAATGTCACAAGATAGCAGAGCACCCGCTCCGCAACCGTCGCGATGCTAGAAGAACGCGCGCGCGCGCGCGATGCACCTTGCACGACCGCGTGACAGTGTACCGGGGGTCGTCACCCATGTGACGTCCTTCGGGGGCGTCCTGCCATTAAGACCCCTTAACTTAAGTGCGCGCTCCCCGGCGTACTCCTCCGACGGACGAAGATCGAGGCTTTAATCGCGTTCGCGTCAGATGGGATTAGAAATGCAAATTAAATTTGAATAATTTATAAACGATATGCAAATAAAACTCGATACATAACTTAACAAGAAGAGGGTTTATGAGAGCGGCCAACTTTTACATTCTAAGGCTAACATCTTAACTTAATTTCAATTTCACTTCGAGAGTACTCCCCGGGATGCTTAGCTTCAATCATGTCGCGTGATTGGGTTAGAAATGTAAATTAAACTCTCGAAGAAACTTATATATAGCAAAATGATAAGCATAAAAATGACAAAATATAATTTAGAGAAAGGATCTACGACAGACACTTTTACTTCAACATTTTAACGCCACCAATTTCAAATTTAATCTTATTGTTAGAGAGAGATTGCATATCTCTCTTTTCCCTTAAAGTGGACTTTCGCGTTTCATGTTCCGAGAGCAATGTCCCGAATCTGCCACATTCCTCTCACACATTCGCCTCCCCATTTCCGACAACGCGAAGGCTGAATACGTCGAAGAATTAATGGTGCATCCCGACAACGGCGCGCGCGAACGAACGGAGGAGTGAACTGCGAGTTTCGGCGAATTTCGGCACGCTGTTGCAAGCGCGAGATTACGAGCTGCGTGCGTGACGCATGTCGGCGGGTACGAAGGTCGATTCGGAAATAATTTTATCTCGCTGCGTAATCTGCGCGAGAGAGGCGGTTGAGCGAGAGAAAACGAGCGGCACGAATTGCCGACCGATTAAAAATGACAGGTCGACACTTGTTGTGTAAACAGTTACGCACAATTTTTCACAATATTTTGCGGCATCGTTCATAGACCCGCGGATGACGTTCGAAAAATGATGAATAACGATTGTCCAAGAAAACGAGATGTTTGTGAGTCCTTCCGCGAAAGATCGAAAACGAACAAATATACAATACATAACTGGAATAATTTTTGTCCGAAATCACTGTTGCGTAAAACATCAATTTTTATTTATAAATTATCAGATTTTCAAATAATTGCCGGGTACGATTAAAATAAAAAAAGAAACGAAAAAAATTTATGTGGAAAGAACATCAGACAATTCTGTGCCACATCTAGTAAAAATTTTTTTATTAATTACTTTATGGATTAATAACGAGTTAACATGTCTCAAAAGGTCATAGAAATATTTGATCAAATCATCTGCAAATGTTTCTTTATGATTTTCTGACGGCACATTATAATTTCGATTTACTGATTTATCATAATCGACTATGTTAATTTTTTTAACTCTTCCATAACAACAATAATTAATCACACCAAAAGGATAAAAATGAGGACGGCGATTAATTCATTCGTACGGACCAATCGATGCGGTATCCGATAAAATCTGATTGCGAATTCGGGTCTTTTGAGGACGAGATCGATATAGGTATATATATATTTCCGTTCCTCTCGCAGTCGTTGCCAGAGAGATTTCGAGCCTCGTCTCCTTTTCCCTCTCGTGTCCTCCTCCTCTCACCGGCGGGAGGAGAAGGCATAAATATTGACGATCGATAAGCGATTAGCATAATGTCTGGCGATGCGCTGGCGATAAGCGCGTGAATGCGCTTAACCAGAAACAGCGGTGACGTTTCGATCGCGCCGCTGATATCGCAGCCGTCGCTATACTGTCGAAGCTAAAAACCTTCAACCCTTTCGTACCCTATTCTTTCTCTTTCTTTCTCACAGACCTGTTACATATATAAATTCCGCCTCTTCCACTGAATTAACCCTTCGCCGAATACAAAGGATGGGCGAGAAATATACATTGAAACGATCACTTTGATTAATCACAGTCTTTCATAAATACATATACATGTAACAACCTTGATCACTGCGTATATTAATTCCTGTTATCGATAATTAACAAATACAAATAGAACAATTTAAAATATAGGCTCGAAAATATAGAAAAGAAAACTTTTTAATAAACATAAAAATTGTTATAACAAATAGGTTTTCTCCAATAAAGATTTAAATTAATATCACGAGTGGAGAGAAAATTCGAAACGATAAAAAACGAAAAGATTTCGTTAACAATCAGACGACCGTGCCTGGAGGTCGACGCACTCCGGTGGAACATCCTGCAGTACAATCCGACCTAGGCGCCGAGATAATGTAAAATCATGAATGAAAAGTGGCCACGAAAAATTCTGACCAACGTGGAACGAAAGGCACATTTCTCGCTCGACGATCGCACGATCGAGCGCCGGATGTTCGACGTGTCCGTGTCTCGCGGGACACCCGGTACAATCTGGAGGGCGGGCTCAATGTAACATTAAAAAACGAGCGGCGGCGGCGGCCGCGCCGCTTTATCAGTCATTTCCATTTCTTGATAACTGTTTCTGCTTATCGGGGGCCCGCTCGCCCGCCGTTCCTCGCCGCTTCCTCCCGCCGCCCTCTTTTCCCCCTGGCGACGAGCTCTCGGGAGCTCGTTCTCTTTTCGTATCGCGCCCTCGCGCGCGCTCTCCCTCTCTCATTCCTTCTTTCTCTCTCCCTCTATCCGGTAATAACTTCACCTATCGCCTTCATTGATCTCCCTATCGCTGTTTTATCTCGCTACAATGGCGTCGCGGCAAGTGGGCCGGACTGCCACGTCCGTCTCCGTCCGGCGACTTACATGAGCGAGCAGGAAAGATCGTCGCGTAGAGCCGCTGCCGTTGCTGGTGCTGCTGCTGGTGCTGCTGTTGCTGCTGTCCTGTCGATCGAAAGGACAACTTTCCGAGCAGCAACAACAACGGTCCCGTCCCTCACGGCTTTGTCAGCTCTATCTAGATTTTATTATCGAACGAGACGGCAGGGATATCTGATAGAGAGTGGAAATTCGAAACATCGTTGCCGTACGTCGGAAGCGGAACATGTACGGTGATCAGTATATATTATTTGTGCTCCGCGTATTGTTGGGACAAGACTAAAATTCAAAACGTTCATCCGGTGGTTCATCCATGCAGTAGTATGCTCCGAAACATCTTGTATAATTGTCCCGTATTGTATACGTTAAAGAACGGAATTCATTATCATGCGAACGTGGGCGCGAGTGTGGAATAAAATTATAATAACATCAAATGTCACAATTATAACTATCATAATTATATATTATATAGGTATAATCTATAATTACGTAGTTAAAGTTGCAGTATTATTATCATAACTATATGACAATTATAAAATTTAATCATAATATTATCTGCACACTTTTAATTACCATAACGATGTGTCCATAAATATGAGTAATAATTCAACTCGGATCGAGTTCAATGATTACACCCGATCGCCAGAAAATAGACGAGCGCAGACCTATATACGACGAGGGGGCGAATCGAGACGGACGAGAGAGTCTGCGGCGAGCGGAGCGAGCGGCGGCGATCCGATAAACTCGAACGGGGACGAGGATATCCCTAATCTTTCGGCGATCTATCGCGAATGAGCCAAGTATCTGCGAGCGAGCACGGTCCAGTCTGCTCTCGACGAGGCTATGCTGATAGAGGCCCGGCTACATTATTCAACGTATACACGTGCACGCACGTATGCATGCGCAACACGCGCGCGAGCGCGCGACACGAAATTTAGCGAGAGGGAAGGAAGAAAAGGGATATAAACTTCTTTTCGTGCTTTAGCATTGAGTGGCGCGCCTTGTTTAATCCCCGAGCGATTACTTCATGTTATAGAAAAGAAAGATATCGCTACGGAAATTAAATTTTAATATGATCTCAATCTTCTTCAGCTTCAACTTCAATTCCATCTAAATTTAGATTAGATGTTATTTATTCTAATCTTCAAATCAGTCTTAATTCAATCTATAAGTGCTGCTTCGATTTTACTTCAATTAAAACGGTAGAACATATTATCTCTATACGATCGGAACTGTCAATCCGAACGTAATATCTTCGGTGCTTTAATCGATCGAGTTGTGATGCTTCATGTTTCTCGAATTTACGAGCTGATATCGGGAACGTACGAGAGCACAGAATCGGCAAGGCGACGCCGATCGATACCGACGACGATGAGAGCGAGAGCTGCACGGTATCGGCGTCATATCGCATCGTATCGGCGCGAATCGCTCCCGAGAACCCGACGAATTTACATAACGATATTATTAGCGAGCGATCGAGGCGTAAATAAGCACGCGATAGCGCCGAGCGATCGTTAAAACCAATTCGTATATATAGCTCGCTTCTAACAATCGCAGCTGTTGTCCAACGCTAAAACGTTTCTCGTTTCTCGATACGGTTAAATGCAGTTCCATTATAGACGTCAAAAGCGAGAAGTCCAGTAGGAGAAATGACGAATTTATTTAAACACCGAGATTGATTAAATTGGATATCGAAATATCGAAATATTCAAACTGCAAGAATAATTTCGTGAAAATTCTGACAGAAAATAGTGGCAATTAATAGACCGTATACTTAATTAAGTTTATAGCGCGCAATACATTACAGCATAATAATTAAAAATTTATTTAGATTGTAAAAATCCAATAAACCATTAACAGAAGATTGTAAAATCGCATTAACAAGAATGCGGCAGATATAGATCTGCAGTTCAGATACGAAGAGTTTCTGATAGAACATAATAAAGAGATCGTATATAATGACATGTGATAATGGGAAAAACAGCATCTCGATGACACAGAAAAAGCGTAGAATTTATTTAGATTTTGCGAGCTCGAGGAAAATGGCAAGAATGCGCTAACAGGATTGCAGTCGATATAGATCTCACAGCTCAGACAGATCATCAATAATCTCCAATTAATAAGATAGCCTCGACAATGATAATAACAACGATAACAGCAGAAGACACGATACTTTACAATCAATGAGGTATGAGCAGAAGAAGAAAGAAGAGGCGGATAGAACAGGATGAAGAAACGAGGGGGGAGATAAATAGAGTAGGATGGGGGAGGCGGGGGGGGGGGGGGGGACTCGGGGCAGGGCTCGGGGAGATCCTCGTTAACGATACCGCGTTATCGGCCGAGAAATCGGCCGATCGTTACGGCAGATTCAGCGCGGCCGGCGCGTCTAAGACGTAGAAATTAGAATGTATTCATCAAGCGGCGGAATTTTAACGGGCCTGTATATTAATTAGCGACGGGAGGCCGATCGTGGGGGAAACGAAGCGAGACCCGCTCCCTCCGGGGCCTTATTAACCCCGTTGTGTACGGACGGCCCCGGTCGGGTCCGTCAGTCGCGAGTGGTTGATTAGTAATTAGCATAAGCGGGCGATAACCGATCGACTGATTCGGAAGCGACGGTGATCGATCGATCGCATGTCACAACTTTCATTTTCCAAATTCGACAGTAATTAAATATTGCGTTATATGTCTATTAATGCCCGCGCGTGAGAAATTGACTTCCTTACGCGTACATGTACAAATTATGTTCCTGATTATATTCGTGGAAAATCGTGTTACGAAATCGAGAGGCACTTTATAAAATATTCAAAGACTTAAGTAATCATATTTCCATGAGGATAGATATATTCCGAACATCTCCCTTCCTGCTTCCACAAAATTCTACTGCAAAGTATTTAAAAAAATACTACAAATAAAAAGTATGAATATATTTTTCTTTCTCTCTTCCCCAGCTTCTCGATAGTTTGCGGTCTCCGAGGCGATCTAGAGAAAGAGAGAGAGAGAAAGATCGGATCAACGGACACAAAAATGGCGACCGGTGCAAGCTTATCCTCTCTTCAACGAGCAGGTAGAGCACCGTGTTTGGCATCGATAGGAGGGATACATCGAGGACGACGTCGCGGTCACGTCAATCGATAGCGGCCGTTCGATAGCCGTGGGCGAGGGGCCCATCTCCTCCTCCTCATCCTCCTGCAGCGCGTACTTCCATCCGCGCATAATCATCGGCAATAAATCTCGGGTTGCATAAGTGTAACGAGAGATACGGGATCGCAACGCACACAGCCCGAAGCGAGGCGCATCGTCGACCGGCCCCGGCGCGGCGCAGCAACGATGCAGAGCCCGAGTACGCGATCATGCACCGGGAATCGTGAGAGAGCGCGGGGAAAGTTCGAACCGTGAAATTCGCCCGACGGGGGGACAACAGCGTTCCGCCAGCGCGATCCTCTCTGATCTTGAGATTATTCAGTTTCAGCACCGATCCGACATTTAAATCCAAAACAAAACGCAGAGGAAAAGATACACTGTGGATATAATATTGTGGAATTCCCACAACCAGTATGTGATATTCTAGGAGCGTGTTCTAGAGATTGATTAGAGTTAAAAATCTTTTTATAGCACAAAAAATAGGAATGCTTAATTAATTACCGCATTTAAAAAGAATGATTAAACCTGAATTTAGAGTTGCAATAATCCGAGCTATGAGCGAACAAAGTTAATCAATGGCATCGTAATGTTCGCGATTATAGCGTGCCGATCTGTTATTGATTGTTATTGCTCAGTTGATTTTGTCTATTTGTTTCTTATATGCAAATGCATATTTATTTATGTATCTTATATATGTATAACAATCAGTTACTGATAAATATGGATGGTTAGGCTAAGCTTAAGTATTTTTTAAGCTAATAAGTACTTTTTAAATACTTTGAATGCTTAAGATAAAATTAACACATTATAATAACAAATACAATTAATATCATTCGCGCGATTTTCTGTTAAATAACCTAATTAATCATATAATAAGCAAAAAGGTGGGCATGGAGAGTGCATCGTACGATGCATAATTAAGTATCTTATTGGTAATTAAAGATTGATGTAACGTTAACTTACACACTATTAACCGTGTTGCACTCTCAAAGTCCACCTTTACTCGCCACTTTATTACTTGTTCATTTCATTATCGAAAATCCTTAGTTAATTATCCATTTATTTTAATTAATGCTTTATAAAATAAATTAGTCAATATGCGACTGTGAAATATCTTTCATTTATGTTAGTGATATATGAATATATGTTATATATACAAAGACTCTCTCTGAATATTGCTTTCTCTCTTGTTAGTCTGATTCATATAATACAATTTAATTCCGAAAGAAAATATAGAGAGGTCAGACGCCGACTTCAAATTCTATTGAAGAGATATTTAGAAAAGAGATAGAGAAGGAAAAATAAACTAATTTATTTATAAAATATAAAAATTTAACAAATTATAAGACCTAAAAAAATATCGTCAAAACAACCAATAATGTTAAATTCTATCTTCATGGTCGGTGTTCTCACTCTGAAAATCCGGCGTGCAGAATGTTTGGTAAAAAGTGTAGAGGATTTCATATCATTCTCAGATTTAGAGATAATCTCCTCTATTGTGCGCGAAAATCACATTATCGTTATTCATCATCTTTTACCGAGCTTACTCTACCTGCGAATTATTTTCTATCACTTTTATTATTTATGCTCGCATGCGAGATTGCCTTATAAATTTCAAGCGGCATACGGCGTTTCTCGAAATTAGAATTCTGTCGCATAAGACACCGAGACGCGCAAATAATTGACATGTAACGAGTTTTATTTTGTGTTTGCGTAAATTCGTTCTTCTATGTATAAATAAATCCACAATAAATAAACTAATTAGATAATATATGTAATACATTCAAGAAATCAAAAAACAAAAATTAATATCATTTGAGTTGCAAATGTCAATAACAGATCTGACACTTGTAAAGACAATTACAAGCTTATTTTCGTAAATTCTACTCGATATCGTTGACTTACTTTGATCGCCTACAACTCGAAAATTATTACAATTTCGACATTTTTGCATTAGAAAAACTCATTTCGAATCTTATTCGAATTAATGTCCAGTAGAATATACGCTGTTATAAAGTATTGTAAATCTCTATATTGGCATAGAAAATTTTTAGTACAAAATAATGCGTAAAAATATAATCTAAATAATTATCTTGTAAAATAAAGTTTTGCTGATTTTGCCGTTCCAAATAAATAACAAAACGCAACATTGATCAATAATAAAATTCCGCTCTTGGAACTTGAACTGACTTCCATTTCTTCGGGAACAAGTAAAACTATCCGATTATAATCGTTTCTCATCGTTACCCCTGCATAAGAAATTTCGGAGGTCTTGCGGGGTCCTCTTTCAAACTCGAGGATGGGGAGAAAAGATGAGGTCCCTCCAAAGGGCGTTTCTCGGGTCGCGCGATTATGCACGCGCGGGGTGCAATTAGCAGCCAGCGCCAGGATGCGCGCCGTTAACGGGTGTCTGAATAGAAACAATCGGGTGTATGCACAATGGAGGGAGCCACAACAGACCCGCCACTTAACCGAGCGAACTAGGTATACCGCGCTTGAGAACGCGCGCGCGGTATATCTGTGATATTGTGCGTACCGTAAAGTACGCGCGACAACGAGCCCGGATCGCTCTTCCACGTTTAATTGCGACTACAATCTTTTTAATCTCGACAAACGATTGGATATTAGAGGCAACAATGATAGATATCCTCATAGATATCACTGATTAGAACACTGAGATAAAAATATCACTGATTAGAACACTAATATAATAATAGAACTAATAGCTAGTTGCTACCCGATAAGAATCTCAAAATTACAAGACCAACGAAGTTGGAGCATTTTCTCCCATAACTCTCACAATTTCATGTAAAATCTTATCGCGATTTTTTTCCTTAGAATATTCATCATATATTTCTGACATTTATGAAAGAATATATTTATCAAAAATAAATTAAATTAATCAGTAATAATGAATTATGATAATATTGCAACTCGTCTCGTTGCATCTTTCTGAATAATCTACTGTCGAGACGACCGAATTGTTATCCGAGCACCGTCGAGCGAGAGCATTAGCGTGTCTATCAATGACACGGATGCTATCGTATGAAAATCGCAACGGCGAGCGACTCTGGGTCTGGAAAAGTCGCGACGCGCTATCGGCGAGCGCTCGCGCGCGGATGTTTTAATGCGTTGCAAATCGACAGATATCACCATCGGCGACATAAAGTTTATCGCAAGGCTAACGACAAATCGTAATCTGCATCGCATACCGACTTGGTATCGCCGATAGAGAGACGAAAGACGAGAGAAAGAGAGAGAAGGAGGAAAGAAAAGAGAGAGAGAGAGAGAGAGAGAGAGAGAGAGAGAGAGAGGGAGAAGGATCGGTTTATTGTTCTGGGGCAAGCCCCGTTGGAACACATTACAGAGATAAAAGCAAAATGCAAGCGATATACAAGGCGCTGCACGATAAACAAATATGACCGGGAGATATTCAGAGGAATAGAAAAAAAAAATCGGAAGATACGAAAATACCAAGAAACGTGGAAAAGTGTTAAATGCAATTAATAATCCTTAATTAAAATGATCGAAATTCCAAAAATTATTCATGATTATGTAATTTGAAAAATATATATAATATATGTTTATCTTTAAAAATAATATAAGCATGTCATGCTTCGAATAACTGCTTTTAGAGAAGCCTTCAGGAAACATCTTTGTGTTCCAAATTATTTAAACCTTAAATCTTTTGGATTAGTTAAAGTGCCTATAAGATAACTGTACTTAAAATTATGTTACATTCAAAATAATTTCAGATTTTTCGAAGAAATTAAAGAAGCTTGCATCTCGAGTGATTTAAATTGATCGAATTAATCTTTTAACTTCGATGATTATCTATTCTCTAATTAAAATAGAATATTTATTTATCTGCCCTGATTTTTTAAGGTTTAGATAAGACCACGATTCTCCTTAAAAGTTCGCTTTTCAGCGATAACTTTAATCCTTTCCGACGCGTTTACGGATGGCTCGTTAGAGTCGCCGTCACCATCGGGCGGTTGTTTAACACTTTTATCTATGCCACTCGCATAATGAATAGCAATTACTTTCCGGTGATCGGACATCGAAAGCGGATGTCGACTAGCCGTGAAATAATGAAGTTTGGCCGTTGATAATCAACGACGTTTCGAAAAAAATATAGGTAGGTACTCACTAGTTTAAATTGCGGGGGAGCCATCCATATCGACAAAATCTATGCTCCTACGTCGTATTTGATTTCAGACTTACCTGCAACATAAAAAAATGCATATTTAATTAGCGCGAGTCGTTAGCAAATCGGCAGGCTTCATAATTACTTCAAATGATACGAGTATAAATTTCTCGAATGAAATAACGATCGTATCAAAACAAAATCGGATTTTTGTGTGTAATTTTAAGGTCCGAATTAATAGACGTTTCTCAGTTGTCAAGATCAGTCTGTCTTTTATCTGGTAACATGGATAACATTTCCCTGATCTCGCGAACTACGCATGAAGTCCTAAAAGCATTTCGCGGAGTCGCATCAGGAGGAAAGAGAGAGGAATCAAAAGTTTAATATCGCCATATAATCTCGAATGCATGACTTAATTTATACACTTTTATCATTATTTTGGACCCGATTATCAAGTGTACAGCGCACTACGCGGAATGAGGCGAAGTCTGAAGCGATAAAGCACCACCGCGGCTGATATATATGCTGACCCAGAGGATCGTTAATTATCACTCGGCGAGCATCGATAAGCATCGACGATGGCGACGCATTTACCGTATCACGGGTATTTTTAACCGTGTTATGCCTGTTTATTCCGCCGATCGGAAGTCGCGGCATGCATGCGGGCACCCGCGCTCTCTCGTTATCGTTATCGATTCCGCCGTCGACGACGATGTTCCCGAAGAGTCAGAAACTGTTCCCGGGAATCTCGTTGGCGCTCGTAAGTGCCTCGATGTTTGCGATCGCGACTAGAAATCGAGTCGAGATTCGCGGTCCAGAATGGATGAGCAAAATTTTCCGCACATTAATAGCTCTTTAAAAAAATTCCAATGTGGGAAAATCTTATTTTGTTTTATTAACAAGGTAATATCAGTCCGCGTGAGAAAACTCGATTTTATAATAAAAAGACCTAAAAGATCTCTCTACTCACTACTTGTGGTACTCATTTTTTCCGTCCACTCTGTGCGACAGTTTTTATTATATATGGTGTCGCGGGGTTCTCGAACTCGACTGGGCGCGCAGATACGCGTCTTTAGCGGAGAAAGGGTTAATAAATCCCGCAAGCGACCGACTCGTAACTCACTCGCCGGGCTATAACTCGAAATAGTTGGCGTGGCTTATCCGACGCCGATCGGCCGTCGTTACACGTTGCGCTGTGGCACGAACGATCGCACGATCATTTAAATGGAAATTAATATTAATTTTAACGAAAGGGCAGAGTGAAATTCAAATCATCAAAACTCTTCATTTATTTTACAAGCATGAAAAATATTCTACCAATATTATAAACTGCATTAAATAATATTGCTACTGAGATCGTATGACAAATTTTGTAGAAAAAATTTAAATAATAACTTAAATATAGTAATAAAACAGAATAATAGAACGATAATGATATTTATAGTAAAAGTAATTTTTAAAAACACGAAAGGTAGGTGTTAATTGAAATCAAAGGAGAATGATATTTTCCAGCTCAAAAAGTAAAATATCCTATATTTTCTATGTTTGAAAATTCACGAAAAACGCGCTGAATAATAGCACGCGACGAGAGCTTCCGCAACGTGTAACCGCGACTGGACGAGTCGCACCTGTTGCAGAGAGCGAGGCGGTCGGGGAGTTCGGCGATCGATTATTTAGCAACAAGCCGCAGAAATTGGAAGGTTAATTTCGCCCGCTTGTTTACGCTCGTCCGCGATAATTTCGTGCCCCTTCCCTCGACCGTACCCACCCTCGTGAGGGACACGCACCCTCGCACCCTTTGCACCGTGGCGAAACGCAAGACGTTGTACTTCCCGGCCTATCGAGAGAAAGAATATATAATAGACAAAATTTCGCGTCATTTTCGAAAATAATGTAGAAAATTTCAGACAATAATAAAAAACGTAATGTACAAATTATAAATTAAGTTAATATTACAAATTAATGACAATTCGCATAACAATGCGAATAATTTCATAAAATAGATCAACAATAAACAAATTTTTCAGCAAATTTGACATATTAATATTTCCATCTGTCCCATTTTTGACATATTAATCTCGATATACATCCGCTTTCCCAAATTACTTAAGAATATCTCGCTTCTCACGATTCGTAATTGTCGTGATTGATCTTTATCGGCGGCTAAATGACCGCCGATCGACTATCCTCAAATTCTCTCGGAAGTCGATGAATCTTTTTTCCTGAGAACGAGAGGCGCGACTCCGGTGCGGCCCTGAATCTCGCGCTGACGGCGACCACGGGGTGTATCGGAAACCCATGGGAAAGAAAGAATCCGCAGGAAAGTCATCCGGCGGTATCCGATGGGACCATCCGATACCATCCGCGCCGGGCCCGGCATATAAAACTACACGGCTATCTTCGCAATCTGATGCCGCACGAACCAGTTTTCGGTGCGCGGGACCGGATCTTCCTGCCAGGAGGATCCGGCCAAGAAAACCAACTCTCTGTGCGCCTCTCCCCCTTCACCCCCTTCTCGTTCTTCCCTCGTCTTGTATTACTTTTGGCACGTTAACTTGAAGTACACTTTATTTATTTTTTCCCCCCCGATCTCGCCATCTTCTTTTCATATACTTTACATACATTGTCGTGTCAACTTTATCCTTTGCTTTTTATTTAAAAGATTGAAGACAGAAATATTACGTATTTGGAAGTTGAACATTCCGAGAACAGAGCAAATTAGTTTCTCCTAATTATATATAGCTATTTGTCTCTGTCTGCATCCACCATCTCTTCCTTTCTTGTTTACTCTTGAGTGCGCAGAAATACTTGCGAATCGGCATCGTCGATCGATCGATCGGTCGCCAGGAGAAAGCGAATCGTGCGCGTTCCTCGATCGAAAGTCGAAGAATTGCTGGATATATTTTTAATTTAAAAAAATCGCGCCAATACAGACAATCCCATTCTCGCTTGATCCAGTTCCAACGAGGGACTTCAAGTTCTTTTTAAGTTAATTACATTTACTTTCAATTATCTATCTCTACTAATCCAACTTTCGTGTCTAAATTTTTGTAATTTCGTTTAATTTTACCGGCTTCGTTGTTCCAACTAATTTATCTTCTGTAATCTTTTTCATCATCTGGTCTCGGACGGACTTTATTTGGAATTAGGCGAAAAATGCGAGGTGTGTGTAGGAGGAGCAATCGACCGAGGGAGAAGACCTGGATCCGGTCTTTTTCCATTAGGCTACGCGACTGTGATGACCGATGGACGAGGCCGATGTCGATAACGTGGTTATCGAGTGATCTGGGGGCGTCCAAGTGTTATCGCAACGGCGATAAGCCGCAGCCGCCGAGTGATATGCCAGTAATCTCATCTGACCCAGGGCCCTCTTCCACATCTCGAGTGTTTATCTGTTATGCGACCAGCATTCTCCTGCAGAGAACGCGCTATTTAGCATTCATTCTTCTTGCGAACCGTGGCTGTCGCACGTTTAAAAAAATCACCGCGATCAAAAATCGTGATCTCGAATCACCGCAGCGTAAAAAAGATGAAATTTTCAGTCCATAAAAGCCTTTCCTTCTTAATCACTTTAATGCTTTGAATATTACTCTTCGATCACTGAAATTTATTTCTTGCATCTTGTTTTATTAATCAAAATTTCTTAATTTTGTTCATGTTTTGGACTCTTTGATATTGTCTATCTTTAATTATAAGATATATTTTTTATTTTATATATTTCAATTTGTCCTCTAAATTAATTGCTTTATTATGGCAGACTTTGCAATTAATAATTGATAATTTCTACCGATTAGCTGCATCTTTGTCGAGTGCACCTCGGTGCGCTTATCGTCTCGTTTCCGCGTTTAATCGCGGCGACGTGTTTTCGTGACTCTGGACCGACCGACTGGAGTTGCATTCGCCGAGATAAGGAACCGAGTAAGAGGAAAAAAATCATTCGATATCCCGCTATCGATCGAGGCATCGCGCTCTACTTGAACTTCGGTTTTTCGAGGCGATAAACTCCCTGCGTCACGGGAGAAAAAAAACAGAAGAAAAAAAGAGAAGGAAAAAGATATAGATATTGAGAGAAGGAGAGAGGAGAAATTGGATTTAAATTCTTAGATCTCCTAAAATCTGTGACTCGCTTCTCAAATGGCTAACGTCCATTTCTGATAAATTGGTCTTATCAAACATTTCCCTCACAAGAATTATTATAGATAGAAAAATCTATACTTTACATGCATTTATATTATAAATATAATAATAGAATATAACTTATTTTCTTTTTCCGATCTCATCATTTTTCTTTTATTTAATGTAGGTACTTTACATATTTATGTGTATTTTATTTTTTCTCTTTATTTAAAATATTGAAAAAGAGGAAATATTATATACTTATACATATATTCGGATTATTTATATAAACATTCTGAAAATAGATCAAATTACGTTATAATAAATTATATTATAAATACAATAATATATAATAATATATCAGACATAAAAAAAATTCAGACCTTATAAACAAAATATCCTCGCAATCTTAATTTTAATGATTTGATTTCTACTGACTTGCGGTCAATTATTTCTTAACAGATACAAATGACGAGTTGTATAAGACACCCTGTATCATATAAAATATTTTTATATCTAATTGAGGTCGCGCAAGATCTCGTCAGGCCGAGTGCATCGACACCGGCGCGGCATTTTCGTTGAAGCGAGATCACGATGAAACCCGATCGCGACCGGCGCCAAGGACGAGGATCAAGTTCCCGGTTGAGCGGAGGCGCTCTCCTCATCGTCGACCACCCTTGATCGCTGGTTTCTCGACGATTTTACGTGTCGCGACGCGATCTCTCGATCGTGCATGCGACCGATATCGCGCGATCGCTATCGCACGCGGCCCTGCGAGACCGAACACGCCCGCATGCCTTGCAATTTACAGTATTTACACCCGATGGGACGATGGCAGTCGGCAGAAACATATTTCTTTCCTTCGTGCAAAACATAGGACGCCAGTAAAAAAAAAAAAGACTAGATCGATGCCAAACGCGATATCATATATGATTAAATGGAGATGCTAAGTGATTAAACAGAGATATTTATTGTTTCCTAACAGATATTCTGATTATATTATAGTATATTGCCGGAAATGTGATATATGTATAGCCATTGCACTCCATTCATGCCGCTATTTTGCGGTAAACACGCTCGGATTGCATATTAGACGACGAAGCATGCCGCGATCGCGCTCGTTCTCAATTAATCGATCTGCTTCGATGACCAAGCGCGCTGCGTGATCGTATCGCCACGTAGAGTGAACTTTCCGTACTTCGATTGAACGAGAAAGAAAGAGAATGAAGAGAGAGAAAAATTTATTGTATTCTTAAGAAAATTCCCTATGAAGGTATATGTAATGAACTATAAATAATAGCTTACAAATAACAATAAACCATAAGCTTTAGTTTAAATAACATATTAAAGAGCAATCATAAAATAATATAACGCGATAAATAAAATACAAAACTAAAAACATCCTGAGTATTTTAGTATTAAATTGAAAATAATTTAATTCACATTAAATAAAATCAATTAAAAATTAAAACACAAATAAAAATAGCAACATAATGACATAATAAAATTGACGATAATAGCAAGAGAAAAAAAGAGAAGGGGGAAATAAAAAGGTACGTAAAAACAAAACGCAAACAAGCACAAGTAGAATGGGAAAAATGATTAAATGAAATAAAATAAATAAAAGCAAAAACATGAGTGCGCGGAGAAAAATAATGAAGGAAAAGATACAAAAGGGATGAAAGAACAAAGAGAATAACGGTGAGGGCAGGCAGAAAGAAAAATGACAGAGGGGTAACGGTAACGCGATGCTCGCGTTTATTATCGCGACATTCCGCGCGATTATCCCGCGAGCGAAGCGTTATCGCGCGCGATCGGAGATCGGTATCTCGCACGGACTGGGCTGGTTATCGCGTCGTTGTTATCGTCGCGATCGATGAACGGAAATGCATGCAACGCAACATGACACGCTGCACCTAGTCTCTCTCTCTCTCCCTCTCTCTTATTTTTCTCTCTCTCTCCCCCCCCCCCCCTCCCTTTTTCTCTCGTTATCGATCCTCGCAAACATCTCAATCAGGAAATTACGCGATCACACTCAATTAAAAAAATTCCACTGCATAATCAAATCGAGAACGACATTTACATTGCTTCCATAGCATTATACTACGCTGCGCGAATCGTAAAAATACTTTGTTGCGCAAATAATTTCCTGATACTAAATGTAAAAACCCACGATTAAACTTATATGTAACGGGATATATTTATTAAAAGATTTTATTTTATGTAAAATATATATCCTATAATTGTGTTGGGAGAAAACAAAAGACGAGTATAAATTTATATTTAATATCAATATCTTGTCAAACCATTATGCAACTGAGGATATTAGACACATTCGAGGAAGGTATTTAATATTTATTCTTGCATCAAGGATTATATAATCGAATCTAATAAATCTAGTGAAAAATAAAAAGGAGATTCTATTTTACATAAAATATAAAATGAATAACATTTATTCTTTAAGAAACTGTCCAATTCTACGATAGATAAAATTAAAAATACTCATTTTCAGGGAAAGAAAAGTAAAATGCAGATTCGCATCGAACTGGGACTTTTCGTAATACAGTCGCAATTCACGCCGCCGACGGCGCGAAGGGTTAATTTCGGCGAATGAAGTTGCCAGCCGCCCTCTGCAGCGGGGTGTCAGGTGAAGGATAGCGTGTTACGTGCCAAGACACACACAGGGGGAAAGTGGCATATAAAAGCGATCCTGGTGGCTCCTCGTACCCGGTGGCGAACAGCCAACTGAGGGGTCGACTCGTCAGGATGAAGAGGGGAGGCTTAGAGGGGTATGCCGGAACGAGCGACGGAAGTAGGGGTTGGAAAACTAACGCTGGTCAATGAAGCGACAGTCGCGTGCCCCGCATCCTTTAGTGGATGCGGTTTATGGGATTTTACCACCCCATTACGCCAGTGGGCCTCCATCGATCAACCTCGGATCAACCTCAACCTCCCCCCTCCCCGCCCCGGTGTGCATCTTCGCTATAATTTGCAATAAACGGCGCCGATCTTCTGCCTTCCAAAATATAAACTCACACACATAAGATCGATTGCTTATTTATAATTTAATTATGAGTTTATCAGTAACAATGTTATATTTATCAATATACTTTAATTACATATTCAATATCATGTCCTGTACGACTTAATTATGTTGACTAAATTATTGAATAAATTGTTTGTAATATGATGTGATATTTATTTTGCTCGTTTTTTAATATACTAACGCACGTTATTCCTGTTACATTATATCCATGATATTATTATAATATTATATACATAACTATATTATCATACAGCACTATAACTCCTAAATATATAATGTGTGTATTTAATTATAGAAGTCTTCAAGAGAAGATTAAACTCATAAGTACACGCTGAGGCTGAAAGTCAATTGACTTGCGAAATAGATACTTTCAGTTCAAAGATTCGTCAGAAGAATGCTTAGCATTGAAGAATTAAGTGATTATTTTTCCTTGACGTTTTCGCCGAAGAAAAATACGCAACACTCCGGGCAGTCATAGAGATTGCTGTACATTTACATTTACCATTATCACTGTTACGTTATTATTAGTCGCGCCGTTATCACAACGATCTGTCATTTACGCACCGTTATCTCCTTCCGCGTACGGTTTTTCGGTTTCGTGAAGGCGGCGTGTCGCGAAGTGCCGCAAAAATACGAGCCGGTCGGGCGAAGTGGAGCGTGCCGGAATGAACGGACGCGGCGGCGCGGCGTCGGTGGTTGTCGGTGTCGGCGAATACGAACGTAGGTTACGTAGGTAGGTAGGTAGGTAGGTACGGGGTCGAAGCAAGCAAACCGGCGCGCCGATAAGAGCGGCGGCGAGGCGTTATCGCGATCACCGCGCGGCCACGTCGCGCGATAACGATAACAAACTCCCCCACCCCCTCGCCCGCGGCTCACCCCCCCCCCCCGTTCCACGGAGCGTGTTCCCCGTGTGTATTTGAGCGTGCGTGTATGTACGTGTTTGTGTTGTACGTACCGAGGGCGAGAGGTGACTCGTTGTTCGCCGGCTTCATCGCCGTTTTCGCCGACTCGAAGGCGGCGGCGAATTCGAAGCCGAAGTCTCGCCGAATTCGCGATAGTTTTCACGATTGGCACCGAGATGAGTGAAATGAGAGAGGAGAAGGTTGAAGAGGACGAGAAGACAATTTGTATGTGCAGAGCTTTCTAAGCATTTTCGATATTTTGTGGTTTATTGAGCAACATTCTATTTATCTTCATCAACCTTTACTTACCCAGACAGCACGCATGTCCAAAATCTAAAAGATGTCTTAGGGTCAGTTTTTCAATAGTCGCTTAACTTTGATCTTAGCTTAACTCACTCTTCGTCTCTTTCTAGCTATCCCTTTTAGAAAAAGATGAAGAGTGAGTTTAGCTAAACTTCAGTTTAGACGACTATTGAAAAACTGGCCCTTAAAGACCTTTTAGACGTCTTACAATATGATATCTAAAAGACGTCTTATATCCCGATTTTGGACATGATGCTGTCTGGGTAATCTCTCTTCGAAGAAAGATTGCGTACTAAAAATTAAAATTTAGCTTATAGATACCGCCTTGTCACGCAGAAAAATGATGATTGCATGTTCACGAGTAATTCACGCGGCGCGAATGATTCATTCTGATGAATCATTTAAAGTGAAACGCGGAAGTAGATCAGGCGAGTATAATTGTCAGACATATCAATTGATAATGGAAGTTCGAAAAATAAAAGATATCTCGCTTGGTGAAACAAGAAAAAAGTTGCTCTTATTTCGCTGGAGTAGAAAGTACCGAACAATACTACAAAAATTTCTCTTTCGAGTTAATCTGTGTTATAGTACTTCATAATCCTAATAATTGGCAGAATCACGATATCACCAGTAAGCGTATACGAGTGAAATTCTAGGGATGCTGTTCGCCGGGTCCGAGCGATGCATTCATCCCTCCCGATCCCTCCGCCATCTTGATAACCCCCTCGGCAGCAGCATTCGTCGAAAGAGCGAGCGCGCAATCTTCAGGACGACGACGTGCCACACCTCGTACCCACACACGCACACACACACACACACACACACACACGCGCGCGCGCGCGCGCCCGCACACACACCTGCTTGTGTATCCGCGGGGGTTGGTCGGAGGTTGTCCGCCACCGCGGTCGGCCGGCGGTGTTATCGCGTCGGCCCAGATTGAATATATTTCATATGTTTTCATAACTACCGCGCGCTACGTCGTCCCGCTATCTGCCGACTACCCCCCCGGCCGGCCGCTCGCACCCCTCGCCGACCGACCGACCACCCGAAGAAGGGTGGCCGTCGAGGAGGGGCGGAAGGTCGGAAGAAGGAAAGCGGAGGACGCGGAGAGCCTCGGAGAGCAAAATGCGAGAGAAAGAGACGCGGCGGGAGGGAAAGAAGGGCTCTGCCGTAGGGATTGCGGCTGCGAGAGGGGGAGGGCGGGAGGGGAAAGCGGGAGGCGAGTACGTGGGGGTGGCTACGGGAAATCAAGCGTGAGGAGATACCGGTTGACTGATGTGCGCCTTTCTGTTGTAAAACGATAAAGGCGCCGTGGCATTGGTCGTGGGGCCGTGGGGTTTCCGATAGCCACCGCCTGTGCCCCCTCACCCTCGCCCCCTCTTCACGTCGGCCCTCGCGGGTTTGCTTCACCTCTTTCTTCGCCGTCGCCGTAGCCGTGCGGCAGGAGGAAGAGAGAATGCGGCGCGACGCGCGTGGAAAAATGGACGGCGGGATATTCAGTTTGCCGCGCGGATGCTGCGCGCCCGATCTTTCTGGACCGCCTCGTCCTTATCTGCTGGATATCGAGTGCTGCGACGTAACGTTAGTGCGAGCGACACGGAATAAATGTATAGAGTGAGCGTTAAGGACGGCTCTCTCGCTCCGATTTGATCGCGAGATAAAAATCCTCAAAAAATTTTCTTTAAAAGTCCTTTAATTTCCAATTTTTTTTTTTTTTGATACTTGTCATCACTTTTCTCGTAATCAAACATCTTGCCAGTTGACTCTTAAATGTTCAACGATACTTACTTTAACGAAATTCGATTGTATGAAGGATCGCTAGTCTGTTTGTACCTATCGCTAATTTTGATTCGCGTGAAGATCTTCAAGTTGAATTGCGAATATTAATTTCGCGTCGCGGGTGCTGCGCGCTGACGTGGACCAGCCTCCTTATCTAACATCTATCGACTTCTAGGACGTTGCGCGTTATCCTAACTGACGCGGAAGAGATACACGGATGATTTCCCAAGGAAAGCGGAGCGGAGTAAAGCCGAAACGAGCTGAGCAGAATCGAGTCGAGAGCGATAAATGGGAAGTGGAAGCAACGAAAGAAATTGTTGAAGAGTGAAGATATATATGCTCAAATCAAAGTTATCTCTTTTCATAAAATCTGAAGCAAAAATTCTCACTTTGTAACAGAATTAAAATCATCTCGTAAGATAAAATCGCTTGCGTAAATTAAAAAGTTTAGTTAAAGTTAGTAAAATTCAACTTAAGCTGTAAATTATAAAAAATCGTCAGTGGTATCAGTTATGTTGATCCAATTTAATTTCACGATATCATAAATTAATCGTCAAGTGTCTCACTGAATCAAGGAACAATCTAACGCTAATTACATTAATACAATACCTAGAATAGTAAACTAGCGTCGCGTAAAGCACTCATTAGGATTATTGGGAGCGTCAAAGTTATCTAAAAAAAATCGTGGATCTGACGATAAGCGCGTTGCAATGTATGCGAGAAGCTAAAAGTGGCGGGAACTCAGGCTCATAATTTGCAATCAGCCGGCGAGTTGTTAACGCGCGAGTCACTTCGTTACCAGGCGCGAGGATAATTTTATCAGGAACAAAGTCACGCACGGCGCGGGCGTCCTTCGCGATAATTCGTCGATACAGCCCGCGGCCGGGCCTTGAGGCCCACTTCACTCCGGCCCCCCTTTCTTTCCACGCTTTTTTTGCATCGCAAGCGACAAGATTTGCATGTCACTAAAGCGAAATTGCGTTTTCGCACTTTGTGAAAGATGCAGCCTCGTTATAACGTATCCTCTAAGAAATGCAAAGAATAAATAAACATCAAGATTAAAATAATAGAGTTAAAAGTAACAGTGTTGTAACATAATATATTAATAATAAATGTTAATATTTTTTCTTGCATCTAAAGAAATACTTCTCAAAGTATTCCCTCACATTTTTAAAACTTTTTGAAAATCTATCTCTCTCTCTCTCGCGCGCAAATTTTTATTAAATTAACATTTTATTTCAGTTTTAAGGTGTCAATCTCGATTTAATTTTTAATTTTAATTCTCCAACGATGATCCTGATTTCAGACTTAAGTAGATATATTTAAAGATTTTCGTCGTTTAAGGAATAGAGTGAGATTTCGATTATCCGACAATGGAACGTACCGGTAACGCTTTTAGATCCGTTCCGCGATGCGCATGCACCGCGAGTGCATAATCAACGGGTGTGCATACGTGGCCCGTTATCGATTGTGCGATCGGATCATAAAGCCAGGCATTCATTCGATATCGGGCCAATACCAGCCACGAGATGATAAGCAGAACAGGCGAGCGAGCAAGCGAGAAAGAGATAGCTAGAGAGAAAACTGAAAAAGAGAGAAAGAGAAAGACATATAGGTAGATCGTTCTTGGCATAACTTCTTGTCTGGCAAAAATACAACGCGACAGACACTCTGACAATTCTTCGTAAGAACGTCTATAAGGGCTGGACCTCGAACTTTCGGTTACACTGTACGGCAATAAATTCCATCGTAAAAAATGTTTCTCCTCGTCGTCGAGAGGAAGCCGATTTCACTTTCCCGAAAAGGTCTCTTCTCGTGGAAGGATTATTCGAACGTGACGACACATCGGCCTGCATTTGGCTTTGTGCATCGCGCCGCTTGTGTAAACCTGGAAACGTGCGCAGGTCACTTAAAAATCGAGTCGAAGGCGACCCAGGTTCTTCCTTGGACGCCGGTAGATTCTGCACGAACGCCGCAAGGACGATTGACAGGATATCTCTTCCTATACTCTGTGTGTGTGACTCCAAAGATATTTTTTGATATTTATTTTGCTATTTCGTTATAAAATATTTTAGTTACAACCTAATTAATCTAATATATATATTATATATTATAGAATTTTCAAAATTTACCTAAAATAATATCATTCAATTTTTATAATTTTTCCTTTATTTCGATTTCAACTTAATGATTATAATATGCCAATATTACGCGTCGTGTAATTTGACCGAGTTAATAAATTGCGTGTCGCGCATGCAGCCGACGAAGCTTCCTCGAGGTTTCGCGTGTGAAACGGACGTAATGGCCAGTCTTTTGTGCAATTAATTATAGCGTCATTAGTGCCATTGGCTGAGCGTCCGCTCGTTAAATTTCCTTTCTTCTCACCTAAGTTCCTTCCTTCTTTGCGGTTTTCTTCGCCGAAATATCAAACCGTCGATAAATAGATCGACGAAATAATAAAAGGGATAAACAAATAGAACAGATATTTTCAAAAAATGATAATCTCTCCTAATTAATATACAAAATAACCAAAAATTTATCTATTATAGGTATGTATGATTATATTTAAACAAAGAATTTTTTGAATAACGCTCACAATATCAGAGTATTGTATAATATAATTTTTCCACAATTTCTCCTAAATTAATATTGCAATGCATCGCAAAAATATCACAGAAGTATTATTACAATAGTCTCATTATTTTTTCAAGAAAGATAAACGTTTACATCTTTCTCTTTCAATCTTACAATTAATGATGCACAAAAGCGACTCATTGTCAGATAACTTTTTCTCCCTCCTTCCCTCCCTGGCAGAGTCCGTAGGCATTCCAGAAAAGAAGATTCGATGGGACCGATAATTATTTGGGCCAAAGTGACCAAGGAACGTTATAAAATTCGTTCGATCTCCTTATCAGTGTTAAATACGACTGAAACGAATCTCGACACGAGTTTATTTGGAGTAATCTGCTCTCTCCCTCTCCCCCGGGCCCACCGGTCCCCGGGTATCGTTCGGCCTTTTTCTCTGCGCGCGGGGCCCGCAGCAGATAAAGCACCTGCATTCTCGGCCAGAAGACGGCACTTCGAAACCCACGCTTCGTCGATAAAGCAACGGTTGCATTCCTCCCCTATCGTTCTCTCCCCCAACCACCTCCGCGTCGCAAAGATAACTAATGCAACTCTTACACAGGGTGTCCCTTTCAGCCGCAGGTACCGGGAATCAAGAAGCGCTGCGGTCAACTCAATGACTAGAGAGACGTCAATGCCATGGTCATTACTATTCTTCAATAAACAATACTATTTAAATTTATTGCTTGTAAGTTGTCTTGATAATTTATATTTTCATTATTACTAGAGAGCAGTACTGGTAACTGAATAATTTATGAAGATTTGATAGTGTTTTAACATTGCATTCTTTTCTTACTATTGTTACGCTTATCATCTAGATCTTGCATTACAAGTGACTTGAAATTAAAAGCTTTATACGAGGTTGCAATTGTACGATGAGATCTTATTTTCCTGTTAATTTGAAGTAGATCCTTGAACTAAACCTTAATATAACCTTAAGACTCGATTATCAGATACCTAACGTTAAATAGTGGAAAGAAACTAAAATAAAATCGCATAAAGACATTCATAATCCAATCCTGTCACTTTTTGGAAGGTCTATGGCTATTCGGGACACCCCGTGTACGTCAGAGATGTTAAACAATCCGCAACGCAGAGGTTTTTCGTGAATTAAGACCCAGAGGGGCCCTATCGCGGCATCGGCGACAGTCTGCAGATAAAAGTCCCGACAACGAAAGCATTATTTCTCGACGATAGCAGCCGCGCGATGACGCTATTAGAGCTATTATTGTTACGAATTATATATTTCCACCGCTCCTTAATTCTTTAATCTCTATTTAAAATCGAGGAAAGACATACGCGATGCTCGACCCGTAATAATTAATCCTTAATGATTTTAAATCCGCTCTTAAATCCATTCTTCATTCAATTTTTTTCTGAAACTCTTTTTTCGTTTTCTTTAATAAATGTAACATTTACTTCACAATATCTTCGTTTTTAAAAAATAAATTTACATAAAATCAATTTTTATTCAAAAATTTCCAGATTTTTTTAGAGGACCATTTCTCACGTTTCTTTGTGTTATTTACACTAGAAATCTTCAATCTCGAACTTCTCTTTCACTCGTAAATTAGTCTAAACTAAACTTTAATTTGTTACCTAATTCACGTAAGCTTATATTTATTACTTCATACAATATACCTATTGATTTACATAAACTTGCTTTTAGCGATTTATTCGTATCTTTTTTATACAAAAGAAATTATTCTCTCTCTTTTTTCTTTCATAAAATATTAATATTTATATGAAGCCTCGATCGAGAGAGAACAGGGAATGCCGCGACTCCGAATTGAGACATCGCCGTCTTATCTGCACCTTCCTTCTTTTAACCGACCATTTAATTGATTAAACGGACAATAATTAAAGCTCGCAGGTCGAGCAAAGCGAGGCGAAAACGCAAGTCGCGAACAACAAGCGTTTCGCGACAACGAGCTCTAAACCGTGTCCGACCTAATTTTAATTGGAAACAGAGCCGTATACAGGTATATGATAGTGTGTATGCGTGTGTTGCGTACGATATAACGTTCCGATAGCGGGACCCGCGGGAGTAGGGGGAAGGGGGACACGGATCGTGAAACGGGGTACTACCTTCGGCGGGGGCCCAGGTGCACTTATCTTTACGAGGAACACCACCGTGCGCGATTTATTCTAAGCTTTTAACCTTCGCGTTTCTGACTCGCCATAATTGAAGTCACCAAGAGAAAGACAAAGAAGAAGAATCGAGACGAACGGGGAAAGATACCGAGGAAGAGGAGGACAGATAAATATAATAAAAATGTCATATATGTAATTATTTTTATATAATATTTAAAACGATTTTTTAAACACAATATTTAATTCTTAAATGCAACATTAACTTAAAGAAAATAGAGAGACAATAAAACATTGAAGTTATTCAAACTATTGAAATTATATTTAAAATATTAATATAATTTTTCTTTTCTTGTAAATGTTAAGTTCATATTACAGATTATTTTCAAGTGACAGAAGAAAGAAACAAAGAGATTAGGATGATTTAAATGACTCAAAATTCTTTTTGACAACAAAGAAAATAGAAACAAAGAGATAGCTTACCTACATACATACGATAATACAAAGATGTTTTAAAATTCATTTTTACAAAACTTTTGGGTTATACTCTTGTGAAGTTAACATGATTTTAACGTGTCGTATTTCAATACGTGTCGAAAATTGTTAATTACGTAATTTGGACACAAAAGAAACGTCGACACGTACACAAATGAATGTCATAGAAGAGCTGTCGTAGATTTCATATGTGCTGCAATTCGCGAAAAGCATGTACTGCCGGTGTGTAATGGCGGAGACTATTGCTGTAATTATTAGCACGGGTCTCTAGCCGGAGCTAGAAGGCATCGCATCGCATCGCATCGCGCCGATCGCCCCGGCAGCGCCGCGGTCGAATCTAATTAAATATAATTAGCCGCGATTTGCATAGATGGCCGATAGAGACCGGACGCGGTGATAAGCGCGATAACGGCCGTGCACGGCCGATACGAGGGACGATTATGGTCGCCCAGGTCTCGCTGCTCGGGCAGACATCGGCACGATCATCGCGAAATTCCGCCTCTACCTCTCCCTATTTATCTCCGTCTCGCCCATTTTTTCTCGTTAAATCCTCCCCCCCCCCCCCACACCCGTCGGCTCCCGCCGACCTTCCTCCACCTCTATCTCTTATCGCTCCCGCCCGGCTTTGTCTTCGCGCTGGGCCCAGTTCTCCGGGCCCGAAGATGCTCCCGCAGGTCGCTCAAGAGTAATTCTTAATTAATGGGGGGGGGGGGAGGGGGAGAAGTTTAATTTGATAGCAGATGTTTTACGAGATACCGGGGAATAAACAGAAGGGATCGAATCGATTCTTTAATTAAAGGTGAGATTAAGCTACAGCGTGGACATTTTATGTGCAACGAAATCAAAGTAATAATAATCAAAATAAATGATATTTTCGTCTAAACAAATGCTCGGTTACATCTTTAGGGAATTAGCCGCCGAAACTTAGAGCTTTCAAACGAAACTCTTAAATTATCCTGATGTTTAAATTCAAACGCAAGATTAGGGCAACAAACTTGGCTGAGATTAGCATGCTTGGCTATAATAACTTTAACCTACTAATCTTAATTCGATTCAAAAACTTGTACTTCTTAACTCACGTACTTCAACGTAACGCTTCGTATATTCTAATTAAACGCCTTAATACTTCGTACATACTTTAGCTTGATATACCTCGGCTAGACACTTCGCGGACTAACTCGACGCTACCGTCCGCTTTCTCCGTCGTTGATCACCAGCTTGACGAGAATTGAAAAGGGATCTCGGGAGGGCGCGGTGACGTTCTAGTTTACTCACTGTCTCTTGCTCCGCGGCGAATCTCTGCGCGCGAACGTCGCGTCGCACGTGTGCGTGCAACCATGCGTGCGTTAAGCGCGTTAAGCAGGAGATAGGTGTGAGCCCTTCCCCCCCCCCCCCCCCCTCCTCCGTCCCTCCGTCCCACCGACGTCCCTTCCCCGAGGACACGACGGTGCGAGGAGAGGCAAGGGATCCGATATCTGTTCGCACGTCATTACCCCAGACACTGCAGCAGCAGCAGGATCTGGCCAGGATCGTTCCGGTCGCGGGAGCCCGTCTCGCCGTTCCCCCTTCCTTCCCACCTACCCGCCTTGCTCGTTCGCCGGAACCCCACTATCCTATCCGTGATCTATGGATCATAGCCCGTTTAATTCCGCCCGCGCCCGCTCGAAACGAGAATCTATCGTGGAAGACGAAGATTCGATTTGATTCGATTCGATGATGTATCGGCGACGCCGCGCCGGAACGGCGCGCGACGCGGCGCGCGGCGTCTCGAACACGATTTGCCGATCCCGCGCCCGGCGATGCATTCCTTCCTCGTTCTCGCGCTCACCGAGTGCGGAATCAGAACGGAAGCGATGATAATTGATCGAAGCAGAAACGGCTTATCGAAGAGCGAAAGATTCATATCGCGAATTTCTGGAGCGTGAGATGAGCTGGACTCTCTCGCAACGAGAGCATAATTTTAAAAAAAAAGTATGAAATATTGAAGCCAATACCGTTATCACACGCAGAGAGTACATTAAGATAGTAATATAATTAATTATAATCTCGACGATTAATAAATAGGAGTCGCGAAGCGACTATTTATTAATCGTCGATCCTTTCGCCGCGGTTCCGCTCGAAGGGGTCTGGACAAGTGCGAAGGGGGAGGTGGGTGGGGAGGGGGGGGGGGGAGGACGAGAGTGTCAAAGGGCGACTCTGTGTGAAAAAAGTTGAATAATCACGGCCACGGCGTAGGAGGGTAGAAGGAGGAAGGGTGTTTCGTGCGAGTCCACTCGCATTCCTCCCCATCGCGTACGAATGTTGGCGGCCACGTACGAAAAAAAGGGTTGTAGATACGGCTGGGACGCGGGACGATCTGATTAGCGCAATCTAATTAACGCTGCTTTTAATGGCGTTCATTAGCACACACATCGTCGCCCTCCCCGCTGAGCCTCGCCCTCCTCCAAACATTGACACTCCGTTAACCCCGCCGTTCCGCGTGTGTGAGACGAATGTATAACGAAAAGAAAAATTCGCTTTTCCCTCGCTATCAGAAGTAAAGCGAGCTTATAAGTTAATATTTTTAATTCAGTTACTAATCACGAAATATCAATCTTAATGAAATCAGAGAGTTGAAGTTTAAAAAATATATTAATATATACATATATTTCCCTATTTATCTACTTATTTCTTAATTTCAATCATATTATTCATGAAATACAAATCTCCATAAAATCGAAGTTAAAATTAACTTCGAAAAATATATTTATATAACATAATTACAAAACATACTTATCTCCTTATTTCTTTTTTTGGTATTTAAATGTTGTTTATTACATTTATCTTCAAAAATATCCTGTCGCTTTATACACTTATTGTAAATTGTAAATATCATGGCATTTTGCTTCTTAGCTCTTTTGTCAGAATATATACGCTCCTATTCGGTTTCGCGCGAAAAATATGTTTCGCAGTGCAGTTTAAAGTCGATTTAATACGGTCAGTCGCCATTTCATATGATCGATCGGATCACTTGGAAACGCTCGTGTTTATCGCTTCTACCAGCGGCGCAATATCGCCGTGCGGTTCGTAAATGTATGTAGGAATTCGCGGATCTTAGATCGCGCGGTTTCAGCGGAATCGACGCGGTACTTCGGCGTCGAGCGAAACGACGCTAACGGCGTGTCGTGTGTGCGAGAAGTGCGTGACATTGTATGGATATTAAGCTGATTTCCCGGCAGATAATCCTCAACCGAGCACACACACCCGCGCGCCGGGTACATTACCCGGATTTTCCCCTCCGCGCAAAAATCTTAATTCAGGCCGACGCCATTTTACACGGCGAGCACTCCAATCGGCCGAGACATCACCCGTGAGACTAACTTCGTCACTTCTTTTTTACTCACGAGTGTCTAAAAACACGGGACGGATGTCCCATCTTGACGGTTCCTCGTACGCTCTTTCCCAAGGACCAAAGTTACACATCTTGCGTCGCTTCATCATATCTGTTGCGCTGATTGACGTCACGATTATCATCTTCTTACGTAGCTATCGTCACGATCGTGTCCCGGATGGCGTGACCGGAAATCGGCCGGCAGTTTGTTTTAATCGAGCCCGGAGCGGCGCATCGACATTCTTTCTGGCGTGCGATATCAACGCGGTGTCGGCGCGGCGCGGCGGCGGCTATTCGAAATATTCCGGAATAATCGTTTCCCGATAACGAGAGTACGTGCCGTCCGCCTATTAATTAAACGACCGGCAAACGAACGCAAGGACAATGGAAATAATTATCATTCCTCAATAAAAAGAGCCAATAAAAAGTTCCTTTTTTCCCCGCGAGGGCGATAAAATTGGCTGATTCTAAGCCGTTATCCGCGCGGTTTAAAAAATGATAATTGAAAGATAAGATACGGCTAATTTTTTTTTTTGCTAAAGACCGTTTTAAGAGGAGCACACGAGGTGGTGATTCGAGGAAACTTAATGAAATATTTGCGCGTAATGAAAATTATACATGTGTGAAATACATGAGATATAACTCTTGAGAATATTTAATGCGTCAAAACATAATTAAGCAACAATAAACTAAGTAAATAATTGTTCAACTAATATTCTAAATAAGTTATAAATCTAGAATTCTATACATAAAAGACCTCACTGTCTTCGAGGATCAAGATTTTTGTACGTTATCTTATTGATTCTGATGTGACATCTCTCAAATATAAAATCTTATAATTATAACTTTTCTACAATTTTAGTGTTAAGCAACGAAGGAAATCTCATTCGTATAGAAGCAAAATGTATGGCGTCACGGACTTGGCGCGCGATCATTAATCAAAATCACACTCTCGGAATCCGCACAATAACAATGAGAACCAATTGCAGTTGCAACCGCGCATTGCAGAAGAGTGTACTCCCGCGAGATCAATTATATTCTATAAAGACAAGTGCTTTACATAGTATCGCGCTGTTATCGCGTCTATTGGACAGCGACGCGGAATTCCGCGGGTCGCTTCGCTCACGTGGACGATGTCTCGATCGCTTGTAGCACTCCCTGTAGCTACACACGTGTAGCAGCACCGCCAGTAGGTAGGTAGGTAGGCAAGATAGGTAGGTAGGTGGTTAGGCAGGTAGTAACCGACTTTACTTGTAACGTCGCCCGTGCACACTCGGTATAGCGAGCCCGGGTCCGTCGCTTGATATCTGCTACATATCTAGCAACGTGTGCCATGCCTTATCTCCGCTGCCGCGCTCAGCCCGTGCGTCGTGCCCGTGTCTGTGTGCGTGCGTGCACGTATGTGCGCGCGCGCGCGCGCGCGTGTGTGTGTGCGCGACGCACACGCGAAGGCCTTATCGTCGCGAATCTGCTTCGCGAGAGCGTTAGTGTTCGGCGCGTTTAGCATTGTATGGATATCAAACGATTCTGCGCCGCTCGAAGGACGTTATTTGTATACGTACACACACGTGTGTAATAGATATATGCACGTGTGCGTAGCACGTCGGCGAGAAATTTTCCGAAATTTTCGAGGATTTTGTTCCTGATGCGTTTGAGAATTATTGATACCTCGAGATATTTATTTCTATACCTTTTTACCAAATCTCTTTCGCGTTTAACATTTTAATATTTTTTCAAACTATTTAATATTTTTTACGTTATTCAAAGACTTGCAAACTCTGAGATATTGTATCGTTTCGACGAAATACCTGTCGGCAGCGGAATATCACGATGCCGAATCAGATTTCTGGAGATATCGATCTTCCACCTTTATCCGTTCTCTTCCTGTGCGATTTTTCCGCGATTCTCGGGTGAACGGCTCGGTCGATCGGCGAGACGAAGCGCCCGCATAAATCGACGACGACCCGGCGAGGTGCAACGGCAACGAATCCATATTCATCGGGCCCGAAGTGCATAAAATTACGATATAGTGTGAGCGAGCGAGCGAGCGACTCGCACTCGCGTGTCGACATGCAGGCACCGCATAGCCACCGGATAGATCCGATAAGCGTTAATACCCACGAAAAGTAACCTGACAGCTACTAAAAGGTCCCCCCCCCCCCCCCCCCTCGTGCCCCAATGCGCTACGCGCTTCCGTCCCATCTCTACATTCAAATGAAACATCAAGCCACTCTTAACTGAAGATAGAAAATAGCAAACCGCATCGTTCAAAAATAGTTAAAAACGCAGACGTACAACAAACAAAAATCGCAATCAAAATAATATCAAATTGAGATCGAAATCTACGTACTGAACAGAGTTTTAAATCGAAAAAATAAAATCTCCATTAAATCGTATGTAAGCTGTGTATTAAAATAGACATATTTAAAAATAGAAGTAGACAAGAGATTAAAAATAGAATAAACTGAACCAACGAAATTAGGATTTGCGTTCAATTCTTATCTCTGACAAACGCAAAGTCGAATGAAGCCGAAGATGTAACGTGCGAAAAAGGGGTAAAGGTCTGCTTGCGTTTGCGAGGGGGTGCCCCGTAACGTAATCGCGTTCGCGAAATTGTAGCGTCTTCTCTCCTCGTCGAGGAGAGTCCGGCGTCGAGTTTCGGCGCGATCGACGGAATGCCAGGAGGGCGATAAGCGGCCCGCGGCAGCGATTGCAACGTTATCGCCGTGTACATTACGAAATTATTTACGATCAATAATCCTTTATCTCGCGTAGCGCGGCCCATTAACGTGCCGGGCCCACTTACAGCTCCGCCACGTATTTACGCGTAACGCGTACATCGCGTATATATACGTATGCGTATCATGCCGCGGCATGCGTAATGCTACATGTACAGGGTGTCCCTCACCATCGGAAAATATGCCAATTGTGAGAAGGCCTCGACGAGAGCTCTATATCGAAAGATACAATGGGAAAGCCAGCGAGGTTTTCGTGATGAAGCTACTCGACATTGAAGGTTTGTTTCGCGCAATTAATCGTGAAAGAGCAAAAATCCAGAACAGCAAAAAGAAATGTCATTCTTAATTAGTTTACTTGAAATTATTCTAGGCAAGATTTATTAGTGATTATTTATTTAGTAACGCTTTTGTGTTGCATGTATAGGTACATTTTCGTATGTATATCATATCATCAAAAATTCACTAAATAAATAAAATTTGGTTAAAATTAATTGAGATATAAATTTTTAATTGACAAACTCTCTGATCTCCAATTCTAATTACTTACATAATTAAATGTCCACTGACGTAACTTCCGCACTTCAAAAATGTAAAAAATTTATTGAACTTATTGCAAAAAATGTTTCATTAAAATATAAAGCACTGAAAGATGAATATTTTACGTAATAAAGTTAAATGTAATTTTTAACTTATATACTTACCTCAGAAATTTTTCTTGAAAAACCACAGTGTCTCGTCAAATCTTTCCCGTGCGAGAGTCGTCTTCAAATTCATTAAAGTCCGCCGTTAAAATTTTTCTTAAAGCAAAAAGTGCTCAAAATTGCCGGATATAGGAGAGATAAATGTTTAAGTTGCCTACATACGCTCGTAAACTCGCTACACCTGCAAGTGACGATTGCCACAATATTGCCGCTTGGCGCCGACCGCGACGCGACAATTTGTTATAATTAGATACGCGAGCGTAAACGCTTTTTTTTTTTTTTGCTCGTGTGCCCTTTTCGTCGGAGCGCGCCGCCTCGATCGCGAGTATCCTCACGTGGACGATGGCTCGTTCGCGACGACGACCTCGCGAGAATAGTTCAGGGGGTCGTTTGACGGAGGCCGCCTTGAGAAGACCGACGTCCGTAAGAGCCGCGCTCGCTGCCAATCAAGAGAGGCGCCAGGAATGCCGCGATCGGCTCGCGGTCGGCATGGCAAGTGTGTGCTAATTGCCTTGCCAACCTCCCCCTCCTTCCTCCCGACTTAATCTGCCTGCGTGCCCCCCCCCCCCCTCTGTCCCCTTTCTCTCCCCTCGCGGTAATTCATTATACCTCTCGCCGCCGCGCCAAGCGCGAGATTTCTCCTCTGCCGCTCGTTTCGCCGCGGGAGCCTCGCGATTAAGCCGCGAATCGAATTAAATTTGCATCTCTCTTCGCACCTATTTACGTGCGTAAATAGAAGGCATGAAAATCCGCACGATGGAAAAAAAAAAAAAAAGAGAAAGAGGAAGAGGGAAAGAGACGTGTCTCCCGAGAACCGTTACGAATTTTTAGCTTCTCCAAACGACTTTTCATAACGTTTACGGCTACATATGGAATACGGATTTACGGTGACATATTGATGACGATTAAAATATATATATTAGAATTATTTACTTTGCTTAATAGTAAATCCAATTTTCTTCAAAGATTTGATCATTCCGCTTATTCCGAGCTTATTCCATATTAGATACATTCAGTATAAATTGGGGAGAAGTAGTGGATTAAGATATAAAAGAATTTTGCGTACTATAAGATTTCTTGTACAAGATAGTCGCCCCTCAAGATGACGACATCTGCACTTCGGGGCGTCATCAGGTAAACGCGCGATTTCTCGAAGAGTCCCTCCGAAACCTTTCACCTATTCGGCCGATCGGTTCCGGGTGCTCAAAAACGGGATACGCAAGCATACGGGGTACGGCAGGCAGGCGAGAAGAGAGGGTAGGGAAGAGGGAAAATGTTGCACGGGGGCGGCAAAAAGGGGTGGCTATGTGTTGTCGGGCCGAGGGATCTGCGCGCCGGTATCCGCCTGCATCTGGGAGACGGCTATGCATTTATGCATGTTTCGCGACTATCGCATGCTTCTTGCCAATAACGGGCTCGCCGCCGTCCGTTCCATGGGGAGGAAACCCGGGGCACACAGCCGCCATTTTCGTGGCGGTCTCCTCGCACGTCGCTTTCTCCTACGCGCAAACCTTTTCCTTTTTGGCACGCGGACGGGTGGCGGTATGTTCGAGAAACTCTTACGTGTAAACAATTAAAAAGGTAGGCGATTAGAGAGCATTAAAGTTCTTATCAATGCTTGGCTGTATAATGGAAGAATACATTCCTACAGATTTTTTATTTAAAAAATCTCTTAGTTTTACGATTCTCATCAGATTTGATTTTAATAAATCCTTAGATCGTCTAAATTTACTCATAATTCAATTTTAATCAAAAATATTAAACTACTCTGCCATTTGTTATTTTTACAGTAATTTATCGTTAATATACATTTAAGATCCGACTAATTTATTTATTTGTCTGACTCAGTAAAATATCTCTGAGAATTCCTCTCCCGACTATCGACTGTTACCTTTGACATCACCATCACTATGGCGAGACGATCATCGTCGATTTCGCGGTCGGCATTCGCCGGCGCGCCATGGCCGAAGACGCGAAGGCGTGCCGAAGAGGGTATCGACAGCCGCGATCGACGGCAATTGCCGTGGACAGAGGAAAAGGGCAGACACGGCTCGTCCATTACCGAGGTCGGGAAAGTCGCCGCTGTTAGCCACGTGAACGATTTGCACGGCACTCTCGCGGACGGATGGACGGATGGACGGACGCACGCAAGCACGCACGATTCTTCGTGACAAGATTCTCAACACGAAACGCGAAATACGGCGTGCGTTGCTGCAAATTGAAATAGCGAGTATATGCGTCAATTATTTGCCCTCTATTTGCTTGATGTTGTACATTAACCAATCAAATAAAATGGTCTCCTGCCTCCTGAGCGCAAAAACCTGCCTCTAGCAAATTTCTTTTCAGTCACGTACCACTTTGGAATTATATATTTATCGAAATTTTTATTTCGCTCATTGAGCGATGTTGTGTAAACATTGTAAAATAAACATAACTATATAATTAATATTTTATAAGCTTTCTCTCT
The DNA here is from genome assembly GCA_035220615.1 of Leptothorax acervorum. Taxonomy (NCBI): domain Eukaryota; kingdom Metazoa; phylum Arthropoda; class Insecta; order Hymenoptera; family Formicidae; genus Leptothorax; species Leptothorax acervorum. The sequence goes on along the minus strand of JASTWQ010000051.1, from coordinate 736,596 downwards.
TCTAGGAAATTGGGTTTATATAAATCTGCATAAGCTTTTATTAAATTCGGGGTATTTAATGACTTAATTTCGTTATTTAAATTAAATGAAAACTGCTAGATTAGGAATATTTCTTTTTTTTTTAGAAAGAGGATATTATTATAAATTCTCTACTCAACATTTATTTATTATTTATATTTGATACTCATTATTTAACATTTTATTATTATTATTTATTGTTATGTAATCGTGTATCCTGTTCCATACAATTCTACATACATACGATTAACTGGAATTATCACGTATTGAATACACGATCTTCCAATTAAAATCACAATTATCCCGATTCCTTGATTTCTTCGCCTCGCAATTATCGCATCCCGAGATCAAATATACCGGTAACACGCGCGCATGTATCGCGCCGAAGGATCACGGATTCTCGATCCATGCCGCGAGTACAAGTGGTAATAAGCCCCGAAAGGCGGTGGAAAAAACCGGGTGCTCGCGATCGGGGTACGTGTTTCGCACCGCGGGGTGTCCGCGCGATCGACCGCGATTCAATTATCGAGATCGATATCTCATCGTGGCGCAGCGGCCTCCCCCGACGCTCCTCTCTCCTTCTTCGTCTTCTTCACGCACACGCACGCATGCACGCACGCACAAAAGAGGCGCAACACACCTGTCCGCCCTCTCGCTCGTCGAGACGACGACGAGCACGAGATGATTAATGACGTCATTCACGGTCGAGCCTAACCGGGATCAGGTACAAATGACGCTACAAATGCCTCGAACATAAGTCGTACACGCGGAGAGTAAAAATCGACGGGAACAATGCGAGATATACAGAGTATCTTAAGCAGAGTATCTTCAATAGACATGTGATATCGCGATATAGCGAAACTATCGATATAAAGTAGATATAAAGTAGATATAAGAAGCAACTAATAGTTGCTAGAAAACATCGCAAATGTCAAAAAGAAGATTTTATCAGAACTTATACAATCACCATTTTTGACTTGCGATAAAGTATTTTTATTTTTAAAAAATCACGACTTAATTGTTAAAAATTTTGATAAATTCTTTTAATTCCTTTCGCAGGAAAATTCGTGTCATGTGCTTAGATACTAATCGCAAAATGTCTTCTGAATCGAGTTTTGACGACTTAAATTTCGATTCACGCAAAGTTCACTCAATAAATAAAATAAGGTTTTGTTATAATTTACGCATCAATTTATGCCTTCATTCAGAAAGATCTCGGTTTCCAATATAAATAAGTCTCCTAATATTGTTATTCGATAATGACACAGAAGCAAGGGATGTTGGCGAACAAGATTAATTATTCCTCCGCCGCCGTTTCCCCTACCTCTCTCGCTTCTGCTCACTGTCAGGGTATTGGTCGGATAAATAAACAAGGGAAAAGAGAAAAATGCAGTCGAAAGCGAGAAGGAAAGAGAGAGAAAGAGAGCGTGCGAATGTGGGCATCGGCGATCCGATAAATTCGCCCTTTCTCCGCGCCGGCCACCCTCACGGTGGTCGTTATCGCCGCCGGCAATGCTTTTCCAGACACCGGAGAAATAGTTCTCCAGATAGCGGCGGGAAAGTGTGCGCTTTTCCGACTGCACGCCCCTCTCTCCCTCCTTCTACTCGTTCGATATCGCGGGCGATTTCGTATCGCCGGATGATTTCTACCGCGCGAAACAAACGACGAGAAACAAGTTTTAGTGTCAGTTAATTACCGAAATGTATCATATTTCTACAATTGCAATGTAGAAATTCATTCTTCAAGAGCGGGCTTTATCTGCTACTGTACTCTCTCTATAATTGAATAAACAATAAAATGATATGATAAAATTGTACGAACGAACGATATTATACACGCGTACATGAGAAGTTGCATAATTGCATAAATACGAATTGCGTGTAAATCAGATTTCGATTATGATAATATGTATATAAGATTACTTAATTTACATTCATATTTTATAATTATGTTATGTTGTAATAAGTAGGATATCCCAGAAAGATTTAAAAAAAGCCACTATTTTTATATATATCTATATTTTATTCGATTAATTTAAGAACCAAATTTAAGTAAAAATGTCGACTAAACAACACTTAGTTTTTAATAATATACATATAAAAATATTAGGAAACAGGACAAGATATATCCTCAATTTTCAAGAAACACACTTCTTTTGCATCTTGACGCCAAGGTAAAAGTATCGATATCCTAAATACGGGCGTCCCCTCCCTTTCGGCTGAAAAGGGGTGGCATTCGGGGGTGCAGGCGTTGCGCGCGCGATGCACCTATAGCCCGCACCTATTCTAACAGCAGCTCCCGATAAGGGTTGCTGCAGCCCGTAAATATCGGCAAGCAAGGGCGCCCCATCCCCCTCTCACCGTCGTCTACAGGGTGCTTTATCGCCGTCGGTATCGGAAGTATCGCGAGACCGTAGTCGCGCCAATTGTTTTACAGTTCTGCGAGGAGCGTATCCTTCTCAGCGACAGGATAACCCGCCCTTATTCCGGGATAAGCAGGATAACTGCAGAGATCGCGACCAATGTCTCTGTGTTTCAGTCATTTCTATAGATATTCGATCTACATAAAACGCTCTACTTATCTCACTTATTTTATCGTTATTATCATCCCTTCACCCATACTTCTTCTAATTTTTAGTCATAAACATTTTAACACATAGATTAACTTAATAATGATTAATATAAATAAGATAAAAATACCCAGATAAATTAATCTGTGAACTAACGTATGTAGATATTAATTACTAAAAAATAGAAATATGTAATTTATACACATAATATTACACATAATATGTATATTATTAATTGATACAAATTAAGAAAATTAATATGGGCAGTCTAATTTAAAATTTCGAGGGAATTTTGTAGAATCGCCGACTCTCTCTCTTACAACGTTAATCAGAGAATTAACGGAATCGTTCCGATGGACGTCGGTGAAAAGTACAGATAAACGGCCGTTGGCACCGCGACGTCGGCGGGCGTCGCGACGCGGTGCCCGTTGCAGAAGTAGCGGTGTTCTCGCGCAAAGAGAGACAATGGAGCGTCGCGACGCGTCGCGACGCAAGCTTGTGCCTTCGCGCCGGAATAAAAGCGACAAAGCCGCCGATTGAAAAAGCACACGGTTTCCGTCAGCAAACCGACGGAAACTGTACCTCACCCGCCGCAGATATTCACCGTGGATCTCACGAGCGCGCGAATTTTTTCCCTTTCGCGGTACTTTGTTAACCCTGCCACGGTATAAAATTTCCTCGCTAGAGAATGAAAATACCTTGCATGTAACCGTATTGATTATAATATAATGTTTATTGTAATGTTAAGCGCAATATTTAATTGTATATGTATATCAATTTCAGGATTATCACATTGCTATTATGTAGTTCCGAAAGTTTTAAAAATCTGATAAATACATATATATATATATACAATATATAATTATTTATATATAAATTAAAAATATTCGTTTCTGTTTAAATAAATATTCCTAAATATGTATCTCCAAAGTTACCTATTAAATTTATAAATTCTGATTTATCAGATAAAATAATCATATCTTTATTCCTTTTTTACAAATCTTTTTCTTTCAAGCTACAATAAAATTAAAATTAAAACTGTATTTTTTAGAGATCTCTTTTCTGAATTATACAATAATTGTCGTTAATTATTCAATTAAAACTGACATTCCAGAGTCGTATCAAACGTGATCATTTTTCTAATTTCTCCAGTCTTAATTTCTTGTCCTTCTCCACTTTAACTTTTGCTCTATCTTCTTTGTTTATTTTAATCGAGGGCACCACGGAAAATCTAGTGTCGACGAATAGTAGAAAAATACGGATAGAACTAAAGGAGCATTCAGAACGTGAGATTCAATAGCGAGTGTAAAATAATAGCGTAATATCTGCGCCCCTGGCTCGGTTGGCGCATATAATCACGTGTCTCCTTCTTTTTTCCCCTCTCCCGCGTGAAACGACCGCTGCTTTTGAGGCTTTTATCTGATCGACTCTTTCCCTCTCCGCTCCTTCCATGCCAACCCCTATCGTACAAATAACAGGAAAGCACCCTCTCCGATAACGTTCCGCAACTCGTACCCCTCCCGGCTTCCCTTACACCCCCTTACCCTATCGTTCGACATCCCGTCTTGGCATCGAACCAGTTAGCGCTCGCAATTAGATGCCGTAATTACGAGGTAAAAGTGCCGCCGCGTGATTTACCTGTCGATTTTACGACGTCCGAAAGCGGCGATGGAAAACTATTTTGCGCGATATCTCGCTCGCTCGCGCGAAACGTTTCGCCACTTGGAACAATCGATAGAAACCTCGCGCCAATTCTTCTCCTAAAATAACACGTAGATATTTAGGCGGGTAGATAGGCAGACAGATATTAGGTAATTTTTAGGAATAAATGCGGTCACAGATGATATTCGCTTGATATTCGGCATTATCGATAAAATCGCAAATCTTGCTTGAAGAAAAAGCTTGCTTAAACTTTCCAGAAAAAGAAACCGATTTTTATTGAATATTATTAGAATCACACCATGTATGTTAATTTATAGATATAATTATGTATAAAATTTCTATTTTAATATATTTAATAAAACTAAATTCAGATGAGTGATAAACTAATTGATAAAATAGTGTTTTTATTATTTATATTCACACAGCGTTCTTTTCTATTTATCAATATATATACATAAGATTTTTATCCAACTTTTTAAAGAATTTCCATACTTATACATCTATCATTAATTATCGGTGTATCAGTGTATATACATATACATATGCAAATAATCCTCTTGAAGAATGAGTAAAATAAACTTATCATAATTTTATCTATCATAATTAAATGTGAAGAAATGTTCTCATTTGACTTTTGTCAATTACAAAATGTCGATATCACAACAGGAAATCTTAAAGAGTTATAGCAAACGATTGAGAAAAATCATGAAAAAAAAAGAGACATTATTCTTTCCGATTCTCAAGTTACAAATTTCTTCAAGTCCTCTCGAGGAACGATCTCCTAATCGCGTTCGGAATGTCTCGCGAGGATATTCAGCATTGTCCCGGGGTAATTTCGGGGAATGGTATTTATCAGCGTTAAAAATGATAGAAGACAATCGAGAGGAGGTCTCGGAGAGAGCAGCGAGAGATGTCATTATCGTCGCGGCGCGATACATCATCCGGACTTTTGCCAATCTCCTCGCTCGAGGACACCCGGGGGCCGGACGGCAGGACGAAGGTGATCCTGCATACTCGGGGGGGAGGGGGGACGGCGAGGGAGACCGAGAGTACGTGCCCTGTGTCTCTGATTTCATAATTTCCGTGCGGCGGAACGTGCGCCATCCGACGAAAGCGCGCCCGCGCGCGCGCGGAAGAGGGATTTAATGCGGGACAGAGGGGAGAAGGGAGGGTGGCATTCGACGAGGATACCGCGCATCCCGACGCGGGATAAACGAGAGAGCGGGGAATCATCCCCTTCCCCATCCTCGTCCTCTTGCGTAAGAAGACGGACCAAGTTCGCCAGGAGGAGCCTGCAGGATCCACGGCGCGGAGGAAACTCGATCGTCCTTCTTCGTGACTTCGCTTCCTATGTGATTCCACACTTCTCGCAGATAAAATGCAAAACAGGGCTCGGGGGGGGGGGGGGGGGGGGGGGTGGCCGGAATCATCTTCTGAGAGTTGTCACCTCGAGGCCTGAGGAGGAGGCTAATGAATTAAGCGGGGTCATATCCGTCGCGTATAAGGATTTTAACTAAAGGACGCCACGATGAAGCTTTCGACTCGCCAATTGCAATGTGTCAACTGCTAAATAATTTTTTCGAAATTTTACGAGAACCATTGTTCTAAAAAAAATTTTATACCTTGCGACAAATTTGTTTTTCTTTATTTTGAAGTAAAAGTTTCCATTCCCAACAAGACACATTTCCTTAGTTTAGAACTTAATTCCATCGAAGAGAAAGTCTTTAATTTCATAATTAATAAATTCTTGTTTCTCCGCAAAATTTTAAATGTGAATAAAGGAATGTCAGCAATTATACCTAGTTCCATAAACTTATGAAGCTGCATGGAAAAATGATCTTTTAAGCATTAGATATAATTGTAAATTATATTGTCAATTCAATAACAGTAACAAGAGCACGACACATTGAATTAACAAGATTATTTCCAATTAGACTAATGCTGTTAATATAAATCATTTTTGTTCGTGTACAATTCGGTTAACTAAATTTTCTTTTTTAAGCGGTATCCATAATTAGAGAATCTAAGCCGATTTTTAATACTTTTTAAATTTAAAAAAAAATCCTAAATTTGAGAAAGTTACAGCTTGCCAAAGTTTCTTTGATGCAGGTAACTTCAAAAGATGCCGCAACAACATTATGACGTCACGCACATTTTCGTGTACTATATTTTCTTCAGTTTTGAAGATATTGCAAAAATTCAAAAAGTTTACAAAGAAAGTATGCCATGATCTGTCAGAATATACTGTTAGGTAAAAGTCCGTTAACAACCGAATTGCTGATATTTTTTCATTCTGAACATTTAATATTCTATTATATTTCAATGTTGATAATAAATAATGGGGATAGAGTAAATAATTTCGATAGTAAGAATTTCTTAATTTTATGAGATAAAAAATTTTACGGTAAAATATATTCCGCGTTCAAGAAATCCTCATTATGAGAGAACCGCCACCTGCATTGTCTCTTGACGCATTCCTTCTGTACCGGAAGAGACGCCACTTCTTTATATGCACCCGGTGACACGCGCGGGGACGCGGGGCGATACCGCGGGGGATGAAGGGAGAGGAGCTTGGTGGAGGGAGCTGCTCGCACGAGTAGGCGAGCGTTCGCTCGAGCGCTTTTAGAGGCGCTTAAGTAATACAAATGCGAGTTAAGAGACGCGACGAGCATACGGTAACGGATGACCGCTGTATCTCATTGTTTTCATTTCCTTCGCCACGCCGGCCGGCTGTAAGACGCGGAAATGAAGTGCGCCCGCCGGCTTGCCATCTGGGTAGCTGGGAAAAGGGATGGAGGAGGTGGGGGCGGGTGGGGTAGTGGCGGTCGGATGGCTCCGACGAAGGGGGCGGGCACACTGCCTTCATCCCCCTTCGCGCATCCTGCATGACAACGAGGGCTGCCACTCTCTCTGCCTCCCTCGCCTCCTCATCTTCTCTGTGTGTATGTGTGTTTGTGTGTATGTATGTGTGTGGGTCCACGCACGCGTGCCCACCGAGAGGGATAAATGGCTTCCACGCTCTCTCGCGACGTTCTCTCTCTTCGCAGAAAAGAATACCACCACCTCGTAAAGAGACGGAGATTTTTCCTGCGGTGACGTGCGGTTTTTTGAAGCTGGGAAAATTAGTTCGACGTAGTGTAAACGCGTGCATGGTCGCTTTGTTACAATGTGTTACGAGAGTAATAGATATCTTTTTGTTGATTCCCAAGTATTAATGCATAATTCCTTATACAACTTGTATACAAATTGTACTGCTAAAATAGATGTCTTGCTTTTAATTCATAATTAAAGTCAAGATTTGTTATTAAAATATATTACATTCTCTATACTTACGGCGTGAAGTGCAAAATAGTATAACATGTGTATTGTAATTTATACAAATAATTGCATAAAAGTGTCTTAATTGTGTATTTAATTTATAATAATATTGGAAGAGAAGTCCTATACGATGTAAAAAGTAAAAATAAATGCCAACTTTCCATACTTTGTATATAAGATTGTTTAACATAATACTCTTTAATATAAAATAATTTTCTAAAAATTTTTTTCTTTTAAACTACTATTTTTATAATTTATTCGTTTACATATTATTATGTAAATTAAAAATAATGTTATAAAAAAAATATAAACAAACATGTAATGTATACTTTCTATCATAATATAGATAAAGACACAAAGAATGACTTGTTAAATAATGCATGACGACAAATGATAAATACATTCTTTAAATTTACGCACCGAACGTGGTTGTCGCTACCATTGCGTGCCACGTGCGTGTGCGTGTCATGCGGGAGGAAGAAGGGCGACCGACGTAATGTAGCATAGAGGGGGAGAGATGAGAATGCAAGGTACGCAGGAGAGAACGAGGGAGAGGAGAACACGTGGAGGGGATGCAACTGCAAGCAAGGCGAAAGAGCCGAGCGTGGGGGAGTAGAGCGTGAATTAACACCTCCACCGCGGCATCAGATAGCGCCCCAACCCCGTTAGAAGGAACCGGGAAGGTGTTGCTTCACCGCCACCCCGCCAAGACCGATCGCTCGCGGAGAAATGCGGGAAAGGGACAAGGACAAAACTCAAGGATGGAAGAAAAAAAGAATCGATAATGAGATACAGTTGTCAACAGCGTTTCTATATGAGTTGTAATAATTCTTTAAAGATCTTGCAGAAGACATGAAAGACGACGATGTAGAGCTGCGACATTTTCAAAGAATATTATATATAAAAACTAGGTTGAATAAAAACTGATCAGTTGAACATAGATTGGAGGCAAAAAATCAGGAAAGAGTTTGAACACCATCTTTAAATGTAACGCCAGTGATTTAATTGCAGTGATTACATTATAAAACACAATTAAAACAAGTTGAAGATTGAATTTGAAAGGGTTATGAGTGTCATAAATTGACGCTAAATCGAAGCCGATTTTAACACAATCTTTGTCATATCAAACTAGCAGCAGGGGACGGAGTTATAAAGTGAAGAATCTACTCGAGTCTACTGAAGTCACTCGAGTCACGACTTCATTAATTTACAAGTACTCACTCGATCTGCGACGCGATAACGACACAATTATCGCAGCGAGTTATCACACGATGCATTCCCGGCATCGATTTATTCCCGAGGCATAAATATAGCGCGAACGTGATATCAACGATATCGCGCCACTGATAAGAACTTGCGGGCCCTCGATTCGCCGGAGATCGCACGACAAAGCGGCCAATCGCGGCCCGCTCGCGCGAAATAGGCGTACGTTACGTTGATTAAACGTGTTATCAGCGGGTACTTCGGCGCGACGGGCTCTGATTTGCCGTTGCGCTACGATAAAACCTGATAACGGCACGATAAGGTGGCCCCTTATCAACTTATCGTAACGATAGAAATTTACGCCATCGCGAATGAATCGCAAATGTCGAAAATTCATCAGCAAAATTAATCTCCTGCGAACGAAGGCTTATACTTGTTTTTGCATTCACGCTATCTTCGCTTCATCTTCTAATCAGAAGCAACTGCTTTCAGTGATATCTTATTTATTTGGAACTTTCCGTTATATTACTGCTAATAAAGTAAGTGTTAAAATTAATTTAAGTTAATACTTGATAGATTGCAAATCTACTTCCAAAAAAATTATTTTTATATTAACAAAAGTTATATTCTATTAAATACTTTTAATGTAATATTTAATAAAAAGTATTATTTCTAATAATAAGATGTGAGTTATAGAAAAAGAAATGACAAAATCAGTCCACTTTAAAAAAAAATTGTCTTAATTGTTTAAAATATATTAAGAAAAGAAGCGATAGTTGACAAATTCTATAAATCTGACATCTAATTGTCAGAATTTACACGCAAAACAAGGATCTGTTGTCGTTATTAATTATCACAAATCTGTGCCAAAAGTTATACACTATCTGTAGATATAAAAACAAATCCATATCAGGATACTCCGGATAGATTATAATAATTATTCGTTTACGCAAATAATCGCATTTATTCGACACACTCCCAGATGCGGGAAGCGGTTAATCGCGGTGCGACGTTCCGCGCGACGGAAGCGATATCACTGGCCGAGCGACTAAAGCTGATAACGCAACGCAGCAATAGAGCAAAGAAAGGGCAGGTGCTGTGCGTATAGCACCGTCGCTTTTAACTATCGCTTTGAGGGCCGCGCGCTATCAGGAGACGCGCGGAAACAGAAACGAGGAACTGGAAAGTCCTCGTCGTCCCACGACGACGGCAGCGGCGACGACGACGACGACACGACGACGGTGATAGTACAGGGTCTGGGTGACACGTCGAGTTAGGTCAAGCGGGTTAGTATAGGTAAAAGAGGGAGGAAGAGAGAGAGAGAGAGAGAAAGAAAGAGAGAGGTGGAGGGAGAAGAGAGGTAGTTAGAGCGTGCTGGTGGCTCTGGAAATCCGGCCCGCTCGTGTGGGCAGAGAAAGAGCGCGCCAGCGAATAGGTAGGTACCACCTCTCTGATAAGGAGACATTAGCGCGACCCGTATGCGATAGCGCGCGCCGCTGATAAGCGACGCCGCGTTGCGCGTCGCTCGCCTCGTCGTTTTTGACGGCGCGTCGGAGAAAGTCATCGCAACGCGATGCGACGCGACGCGACGACCCACGCACGCGGATCGGGATGCGACTGAAGACTTACGGGCGCGATTAACCGGTTATCCGGGCCCGAAACGTGTCACGAAGAGGTATACTTCAGGTGCATAAAATGGAAACTGGCGCGAGTTTTTGTCTTAATTTTCTCGCAACATTTCGCGCGTTGTACGTGTTTTACTTGTCAGCTATGTAGGGGAGACCGGGGCGAGATCGACAGTTCTTTTTCGGTGCTGATTTTTAACAACAAAATAAATAATTTTAGTTAAATGTGGTATACCGTTGTAAAGAGTGAACCTTTAGCTACAAAATTTATATAGGAAATTTTTGTCTACGTCGCTTTGTTTAACCGGTATAGAGCAAAAACGACAACGGTGGAAAAATTGAAATCTCAAAAATGCCGGGGCAGAGTTGTCACTCCATAAATACATAATTCCGATTATGAAAACTGATAGGATACATTTTATTAATTATTTGTTAATAGAAAAATGTAAACATTTATTAATTATAGTGTTAAAATGTTTCATCATTTTGTGTTTTTGTGTGTGTGTACGGATTCTATAACTCAAGAACTAATCAACCAAATATTAAAGAATTATATATGAAATAGGGGTAGAAAAGACTGAAAAATATAATAAAATTAGAAAATTTTCCAATATTATAAAAGTCCACTCCGGGTGCTTACTGACGAATTAGCCCCAAGCACAAGTTTCAGATTTGATCGCTCACGAAATATTAGATATCACCGATAATGAAAAAACTACACTGGATTCGTGTTTAGCATGTATTACTCTTTATAATCACGTACCTCGAGATTTGGAGAGCAAATATTATTGCAGATATTACAAAATTTCCACGCGCAGAAAATTTCACTTTCACCTTCCGAAAACACGTTTGCCCTCGTAAAAATCATAACACGGCAAGTAACTTGCCGAAACTCCGTTGGTCACATAGGTACCATAAGCAGCGTTTACAATGTTAATAGCAAGTTCGCACAATATACAGATTCCGAGATATTTGATTTGACGATTTCACCCCGAAGACGTTTTCGCCCCGGTCTTTCCTACATATTTTATTTATATTACTTACAAATTATGTTTAATTGGAAGTTAACTAGTTATAATGTTTTTATATATCTGAGGATTATAGTGATTCTTTTGAAATTATTATGATTTATACAAATACAGCTATTATTTGTGTTCGTGACATGCGAAATAGCCCACAGCCTTATATTTGAATACATACCTACAGATTATACAAGAATTATTGCATATAAAATTATATAATGTGTATACATAGTAAAGTCCAAAGTTTCCGTCCCAAGAATATATCAAAAAAAGATAAAATATAAACAACTATTTTTATTTTTTAATATAATCACTTTATTTTAATATTTTTAGAACAATAAATTATTTATATTTTTTGAATTAATTTTTCGGCCGAAAATTTTTGGACTTTATTACGTACGTGACGTAATTGTGTAAAATGTCAAGTGTGCTAAATTATGACAAAAAAGATCTTTCCTTTGCATATATGATAACGTTATCAATCCTTATATTTACAATTGTGAAACAAAAAAATAAAAAATCAGAATAAACAACACAATAACTCCATTACTTTCCAGCGCACATTTTACATACTTCTCGGTACTTTGAAATTAAAGGGAATACTCGTTTACGCGGTAAAAACACATTTCCAATTCCAGCAACCCCGACCCTCTACTCCGGGGAGCGCGACGCATTTTTCGCGGAATCGATCTCTCGATAACGCAAATGACTGACGCGGCAGGTGGTTTACCTCCCCGTTTCTCGTTTCTATTAGTCCTAATACATCTCCTAAGGTATGTTTTACGCAAACCGCAAAACGCACATGACCCCAACAAATATGGATGCATGACTAGCGCGTCTTATCAGACGCTCGATCGAGGCAATATGTAACAACTATATAGTTGTCCATTACATCCGGTTGGTTTATCTGCTCGACGAAGTAATAAAACCCGACCAATCACTTACAAATACTCACCTCGGTTGCCCGCAAAACCGTACAATTATCCTCCAGAAATATAAATCTTCAGAGTTATGCTATATAACAATAATTAAAAATAAAGACGTATAAATTACTAAAGCTTTTACTTATAGACATGAATGATAAATTATTACAATTTATCAATTTTTTAAGATTGTTTTTGAATCAAAACTTAATATTTTCTAAAAAATTAAATCTCGATTTGATGCGAATTTAATGTTCGATATTCATTTTAATGTGACGTTACTTTGGACCATGCATTTCGTACCTATTAAACGTGTGCATGCAAGGCAATAGCTTTACTTCCTCCTTCTCCTCTCTTCGAGGGAGGAGAAGAAAGATTCGCTCGGAAGCTGCAACGACAAGAGACGCGGGCGCGCGCGCGCGCGAGTTATCAGTTCGATAACGCTCATCCTTTGAACGGCCGTCGAGACGGACGCGGGAGATCGCCGGTTTCGAACGACGTTTCATCATCTGTTTCCTTCTCCTCCTTCATCTCCTTCACTGTTCGCGCGCCATTGACGTGCCATCGCGAAAGAGAAAGAGAGACGACATCGACGGACGCACGAGCTTACAAGGCTCACAAGAGATGCATTTTCAGAAAAGGAGCGCAAAATGAGGGCAAATAAATTTAAAAAAGCACCTTTATTGCATCTAAAATGGCACAGACTATTAATTAAAGTTTTGGAAAATATTAAATACATTAGACACATATGGAATATTAATTAAGAATAATATTTAATATGCCTAAATTATTATCTAATTATTTAAATTTATTTCACGAAATGTACAATTTATAACAGTAATAAGAAAAGAATGATTTATATGTAGATGTTGGTGATAAAGCTGAACGTGCGAAATGTACAAGCGGTATTCGCTTGGGTTTTCGTATAAAAGCAGGAATAATGAAGGAAAAAGAAACTACTGATTTCTCGTTGAAGCAGATAAGGATTCTGGCGAGAAATGCGAAGACGAAGCGATAACGGATTGTCAACAAATTTATTCCGCGATAGACATTCACCGTCTTTATTCCGCAATTTAGGCACGTCCGTGCGTCGAGCGATGATGAAAATAACGCCACGATCGAATTCGCGTGTATTTAAACCGCGGCAGCGTCACGATAAAACGTGCACGTTCGGCAGAAATATCGCCCCGGGGTAATTACACTTGCCGATTAATCGCGTTATTTATAATACTTGATACACTGCCGAGGAAGAATTCAATAAACCAATGTATCTTTAAACTCATCCGTAAATCCGTGGATCCGAGCACAGTTAAGCTCGCAAAATAATACACAAGTCGCTAAAAAGAGTTCTAAAAAAGATCTAGCTCGCTTCGAAAAGAATTATGCAAGAGAATTCGTAGATGAAGTCTGTCGAATTTCTTGGGACACATTGTATGTTTCTGACAAAACAGGCAAATTAAACGAACTATGTCATTAGTGTAACATTGTAATTTCCTGGGTATTTTTAATCACGACAACAATAATTAACTGTAATTTGTACGATCATATTTGTATATTACATTCTTGCAATATGTATTGTATAATTGTTTCCATATATACAATTATCACAAAATTACCTTTATCTATATTTTCTATTATTTCATTGTTATCATATCGTATACGTTATTAAGCTGTGTATTGCAACAACAATTATTGTCGAGTCTCGGTTAATGCGCGAGGAGGCCATGGAAGGGCGTCGCGATATATCGACATCGCGATATACTTGCTCGCGATGGAGCTTTTAACGTCGCCGTTATCAGCAGCCAGTGCGAGACCTGGGCGATATCTCTCAGTCGGGTTTCTTCGGGGATACGGTAACGTAAGCGTTCGTCGTGAAAACGCGCCTCGGTCACGTTCGCGGCCGCTATCGCGATTTCGGATCTTTACAGCGAGCTGTCAATAGAGCGACGCCATTATGCGGCCGCGTCCATGGGCGCGAAAGCCGCAAAACCTCCGCCGATACGCGATGCATCGCGACGCCCGATAAGCCCGGCTTGGATTCAAGAAACCTGCAGATTTACGCGGAAATCAGATTGCGATGAGTAAGCGAATAAAGAGATGATAATGTAGTATAGTATAAAAGTATAGTATAAAAACAATATGCGCAAGTTAAATAAAAGGACAATGCATGGTAAAATTGACATAAAGAATAATATGAATACCATAATACAAATAGAGTTGCATTTTTTTCTGACAATGTAGAATGAATAAAACAAAAAAAAGAATGAGCTGAAACGTTTTCAGAAATATATCAATTGACTTTTTCCCTTGTTCCAAAATATATAAAAAAAAATACAGAAATATATGATAAATAATTTCTAGTATTGTGAAATAAATAAAACAGAAAGAGATATGAAATATTCGTATAAAAATTAATATTTTAAATTTAAGGAATTGAATTATTTTGAAGTAATAGTAGTATGCGATTCTAAAATTAATTTATGAGTAACTAATTTCCAATTTTTCACACAAAAAGTAATTACAAAATCAGCTAAATTTAGCAATAAATAATTATCATAGATTGATAAATATGCAAGATATAATAAATTATTGGAAATTATATATAATAAAATAGTTTGCTGAAAACTTTTACAAATATAATAATCTCTCGTCAATAATTTATAAAGGAATGACAATGATTTTTATAATTCTGCGGGGTGTGCTAATTATCCGTGAAAGGAAGGCGTGCAAAAACGACGTTGCTTTTTCGCAGCGCGCGGCGGAATATGGCGGTTCGGGCTTTTCAGCCGTTGGCTTTCAGAGCGGCAGATAATGAACGAGCACCCTTGCGCCCGGGCACCACCACAACCGTTACACTTCCTACCTGCCCCGTGCCGCCCGCGCCCCACGTTCCCACGACCGCCCCCCCCCCCCCCCCCCGGATCCCACCCCCGATGTCAACAGGTGGGCGCTTGCGGATGCCACCGACACAACCTGGCACGTCCTGGGACACGTCGATCGTCCTCGTCATCCTCGTGATCCTCGACATTACTCGTTGTGCCTACCCTATCGAATCGATATCGCGTCGTTTCGAGAAAACAAGCTTGAATGCCTAATCCTTCCCCGAGGTTTTGAAAACTCGCGGAATAACATTTCTCTACCCTCTGTGTTTTAATTTCATTCAACATAAACTGCTAAAAGATAATTTCAATCTCTTTTTTAATCCGTCCATCATTGTGTAACTTAATTTTTTAATTCTTTAAAAAACTTAAGAATTTAAGAAATAATAAGTATCTACTTTTATTATTTCTTGGGTTTCAAATAATTGATATCAAATAATATATAATACTTAATATAAAAATAAGTAACTTATGACGACACATAACTATTTTTAACGACAGATAATTCTCACAATAAACTTCGTGAATGTTTAAAGAAAAAAAAGACATTTAATTCTACTTAAATGTGCAAGTAAATGTGTCTTAAATTGCTTTAGAGATGATTATTGTAAATAAAAAATTTCTGACTAATTATATCATAATAATACCATAAATTTTTAAAGTTTCGTGCAAGAAGCCTCGATGATTAATAAGAATGCATTTTAGCGGATACTATTGCTTGCAAATTTTTTATCAGTTGCGGAGAGAAAGAGAAAGAGAGAGGAGAGGGAGAAGGGAAGAAACGTTGCATCGCGAATACCGCGATAACGTGTTTTTCAGAAGGAATCATCGCTCGTGGATGTTTTCACGCGACTCCTCTCGCTGCATCGCTGCAGATAAGTTGCGTGTATCGTACGTTGCGCTCGTTCAATTCGATATCCTCAAATCGTTATAGTTCTTCCGATCATCCCCCTTTGGAGAACCGCGAATGTCGCATTTCGAATCGCGGCACGATTTTTCCGCGCGAAGACGTCGCGCCGAAACGTTATGACGAGCGTCACGACGCCCTCGGCAGAATGTTGTCGGAAACATGTCGTTGAGACGCCAACGACAGGAACGCATCTCGCGTAGGTGCATCGTGATGCCCCGTTTCGTCGATCGCTTGTTGCTCGCCGCCCGCGCCGCACGATTTTCGTTCGTTCTCACATCGGCGGGGCCGACGATAAGCGGTCGCTGTTTTCCAACGATCGCGGCTCCCGCTATATCATGCACTTGCAGATTGCATTGTTGTCTTGTCCCAGAGATCACCGCGAGGGTATCGGCCTTAGCCCGTCCGCGCGCGATATCGGAACCCAGAACCGATACGGAGCGGAGGAGAGATGACTTTCCCGCGGGATAAAGACGGCCGAGATCAAAGCAGAACAATAAGCGTTGTTGACACTGGGTGCGCCTCGCCCAGGAACATGTAACATGTACCGAATCTCGCGGTACATGCAATATTGCAACCGTCCCCCTTTTTCCGTTACCTTTTCTTCACGGGCGCCCGAAAAACGCCTCTTTTTCACCAGATTTCTTTCTTTCTTTATCCAGACATCTTATCTAATTCACCGAACATATTGTACGTTCATCAAGTATTTTATTGCACGGCGTAAATTATTTTAATTTAAGATATCCCTCATATTTATTTACTGCGCCGTCATTTTTATAAAGTTGACCGTATCGCGCATTCAATCTACAAGTACAGTGTACGTTACAGATACGCCTTTGTTACAGCACGCGAGCAGCTTACCGTTCCGAGAGCGGTGTAAGCCCAGTTTTGCAACATTATGAATTTCAATGAGACGCGTGTATGAACGGTGTGTATCGATTTTAGACCGGCGGTGAACCGCCGCGAAATTTTGGCTTACAGGACCGACGCATTAATGGGAATTAATAGGTCTCGCTTGAATGACGTATTACTTAATTAGCGTACTATTATTGTTACACTGTTGGACGGGATGTTTTGCTTTACTGGCGTATATATTACCACTGATAGGTTCCCAGCAATTATTTCGCGCATGGACGACGATGTAATTTCGATACATCCTTTCGTTAATTAACAAGATATAAAAGTATGATGAGAGAAATATAAATCGTAAAAAGTGTTAAAATGTAAAAATATTTTCTTTAAGCAACACGACTAGCGTATTATCATTAATATGCTTCCACGAATATTTCCCCGCAATTATGTAGCGAATAAATGATATAATTCCGATATACCATTTCGTTAATTAACAAGATATAAATATAATAAAAAATATAAAGAAAGAAGTATTAAAATATAAAAATATCTCTTTTCGGGGGGGCGACTTGCAGACAAGGAAAAATCTTTACTCCAAATAAATGCAAATTAACAGAGAGACACAAATTGTATACCGGCGATTCCTCGACTTGTGCTCGACAAGAAATGATCACGCGGCGATCCGAGAGCGATAAAGCATCTTTAACGCGGTGCATGGTGCATCGCGTCCGAGACGCGTGAAGCGACGCGACTGAGCTCGAGGTAAATAGGTAATTTCCATAATTCATAATCGTTATCTGCGCGATAATGTTTTTTCAAGCAGCTCGCAGTTATTCGCCGTCAATACTCGAACCACCGCGATATAATGGCGAAGCGGCGAAATATTCTTAATATTAGGTATTCGTCGACAGAATCCAATCTGCCATCTCATTGAAAGACCTCTTCTCGCTTAGCAATCCTAAAAATCTTATGAAAGATATCCCACGTACTCGACAAACTTCGTCTTCTTGTGTTCGACTTGAAGTCAACTTTTTCTTGGCAAAAATGTCAAAATATAGTTTTTAGAGATAAAAATAGCCAGACGTTAAAAAATGAATCACTCTGTCGCGAACGAAGCTTCAAGGACACGATCGTTATCGTGGCTGTAGAACATGATTAATTTGTCATGTGTGCATCGTTTAAGTTGCAGCCTTATTATCTCAGGTGTGCAACACGTTTCTTATTGCAAACGTTTAGTCATTCACTCTTACGCTCTCTTCAAGGTCAACGTTAAATGCGGCCGTCTCATTTTGCGTTAATATTAAGCGAGCGATTCAAATTATCTACTACCATTTACGTTTCTTACTTGTGTGCACGGCTCTTTAAATCAAATTCAAATAAATTAATCAATTAAATTACATATTAAATTAAATATTAAAATTAAATCTCTCGCCTCGGACAAGAATGTGCGGCCGCACGAACGCGCATTCTTATCGCGCGTTTATCGTTAACACGTCCAAAGTCTCCATTATTTCTCGCGATTGTCTCAACGGGTTCAAATGATTATTCATCGTCGCGGTCGATACAATTAAGACTCGGAGCGAAAGCAGCCGAGAGAGACGAATGACGTTGTTGCTTTTTAAGGAGGAAAAAAAAGAAGGAACGACCGCGCGCCGCGCCGCCGAGGACCGTCCGCGTCGTCGATAGGATATCAGCTGATGATGATGGTCAGCCGGACGGAGATAGCGGTAATGAGTGCAACGGGAGGAAAGTTTCCATCGGGCGAATAACCAGTAAAAGGGGCTTCTCGAGCCAGGGAGAAATGCGAGAGGGAGAGAGAGAGCGGGGGGAGGGAGAAGAGGGACAAGAGAGCAACCGGATGATGGACTGATTACACTCTCTTGTACCGAGATAGTCGCCTGATACTCGGTGGACTTCTAGGAATTCCAAATACCCGTCGTCATGATGTACGTCAGACAAACTCGCGATCTCTTTCTCTTCGCCCAGCCCAATTGAATTTTTCGCTTTCGTTTCAGTTATTCCTAAAGTGATCTAAATATTATAGAATGTCTAAACATTTATTTAGTAAGATATTTAAGTATTTATTACGATTTAGAATTAAATCTAACAGTTTGACACATCTTCAAGTCTCTCGTATATTAAGACAAATGACAGGTGTACAAGCATATAGATTGATCGATAAAATATGGTTCTAAGTTTAGAAAGCTGTGCTCTAGCACTTGAAAATCAAAGAAGAGAAAATTCTCTGCTAGAAAACAGTGGCTCTCCCGGAGTATTTTAATTTAGCATTTTACTTTACATGCTACGGTATTTTATCTACATACTCTAAAAATACGTGATGCTTCGCGATTATCTGTATAACTACTAGTGTGCTGGTAGCCGTTAAAAAGTATCACGCAGATAAAATGACAGATAAACTAGTCCTCGTTTCCCTTCGTGCCTTTTTAAACAGTTACAACATCGCGTAAAGCACACGCTCAAACCGCCGCCGGTGCGTAAGGACACTTCGCGGCGGGATGGAGGACGGGTAAGGACGACGAGCGAGCCGAACGAGAGATACCCTGCCGAAAGTTAAAAGAGAATCCATCCATAAATAAGCGCGGCTCGCGAGATTCGCCTCGGCTCGGCTCGGCGAGAGGAGGAATCGGCGCGCGATCTTCCAACGGAATAATAATGCGGGTGAAATAAAACCGGCCTCCCCCTCACCCACACGCGAACACATACGTGTGCGCGCGTATACGTCGAAGGAGAAAGAGAGAGTACCCACATAATATCCCTATAAAGAGATAGGAAGATCAAACACTGAAATTACAGCATTGTGAGCATTCCTCTCGCCGGGCCACTCTTCTTCTTCTTCTTCTTTTTCTTCTTCAGCGTTGCGCATACCGATAACGTTCTCCCCCCCCCCCCCCCCTTCACCTCTTTCTTTTTATCTTTCTCTCTCTCGCTCTCACTCGCGCTCAACCTTTCGCGCGCCCCGCATAAACACACACTCGCCTGCATAAGGCTCCCTTTATTATCAAGCCTCGGATCGCGTGCATATTGCATCGTGCCAGTACCGGACGCGACGTACCGGCATAAGGACGACGTACCGCGCCGTCGGATCTGTCTACGGACTTCTACGTACACTGGACGCATCGCAACGTGGGATATATGGACACCTCCAGGGATGGCGGACCCTTCGATCAATCTGGAGTAAATCTTATCGTATCGAAAACATGGCGATGTGGCATTAAAATATTGGGCAATAAAGTTTTCGCGTTACGTTTCTTTCGGAGCACTAATGGCAAAAGCTTAATTCTTATTCTCTTTCACGCGGATTTTATTTTAATTTTCAAAATTTCAATTCTGATTCAAAAGGCACACACGTCAGTTGCTATATTATTTAATATTTTTAGTTACCGAAGTATCACGCTTTAAATTGGAACATCGCATCGTCAAAAGAGATAGCGTTCAATCAATTTTCTGCTGGAAAACAATCGACTCTGAATTGGCTGAAGAACGTTCTATTATACATTTGCTCGTTTAGCGGAGAATTTTCTATTAAAATAAATTAATAATGTTAACTTCAAGTTTTTAAAAATCACCTCTCTTGGTAGCGAACAATCGACGATTCTCGAGGTCTTTCCTATATTCTCGCGAATTGTTCCATTTTGCAAAAATTGACGCAAAATCTCGCGAGAAAGCCTGCCGCCTTCAGCAGCGGGCTTATCGCGCGGCGCACCTGCGCGCTTTTGTACCCCGCATTCGGCGATAAGGATCAGGTCGAACCGTGTGAGAATCGACGAGGACGAGGACGGACGGTAACATTCGTCAGATCGATCGATCGCTCTCGTCCTCTTCGTCGTCGTCGTCGTCGCTGTCGTCGTCGTCGTCGTCGTTTCCATCTCGCGCGGAATGCATTAAGCCGGACGTCGGCGTCGTCGTCCTCTCCTCGCGAATGGAACCAAGTGAGCGGCACGCAGACGATTTTTAAGCAGATAGGATTCCACCGCACACCACGCTACACGCTCTTTCAGACACTCCCACAAACGCCGCACACGCATGTACGCGGCGGTTCGCGAGCCGCATAAAACGCGAACGCGGAGAGAAAGGCGGAGCGGGAGCGGATTCGGTGCGTAGGTTGACGTTTTTTTCTCTCTCTCTCTCTCTTTTTTTTCTGAGTCACCTGTTATCGACCTTAGACTTTAAGACGCTAAGTTTTTTGCCGGGAGCATCTTCTCTCCTTGATAAATAGAAAAAGTTTCTTTGACAAAAATCTGCAATCGATAAGCAGGGTAACATGTATTTTCAATTTATTAAATACAGCGGAGGCAGAGAAAAAAGTCAATTTAATGCAAATTTTATGCAAATATCAGCATCCTGTGCAGATAGAAATGAGAAAGATGAAGATAAACGAAAAGAGAGGCTTCGTTCAATAACTTTGAATGATAATTTTCAATCAAATAATGGCACGTGCTATAGTCATTAATAAAAACATAGAGTGCGAAAATATCGCGGTATTATTTATCTTCCAATGCAACAGTTTACATTCTAATCAACTTTATTTCATTAATCAATTTCTTGTTTATTTATTGAGTTTCTGTTTGCTTACTTTGATTAAAAATCCAGGTTTTAACAAAAATAGAGAATAAAAGGTACAATTTTATTCTTCACAATAAAAAGAGTAAAGTCTCTCCTTTTTCTTGGCAAGAGAAGAATTACAGAGAATAATAAAAAGCAGAGAAACACAAGATAAAATGCTAACAGAATAGAGACAAACATGATAAAGATCACTCTTGTAGAGAGATAAAGGAGGAAACCTTGTTGTGCATAGTTATTCTTTTTAATTCAGGAGCCATAAATTTTTCAAACCGACGCCATGACGGGGTCAAAGATCACGTCCGTCCCTGATAAAATGCACGTGCGTATATACACACACTACACACACGCGCGCGCGCGCGCCTCTCTCCATGTGGAGAACTCGAGTTGCCCTCAGGGGGGGGGTTGCGGCAGTCAGTCTGTAACGGGGGTGCGCGCGGTCCCCTCCCGAGGGAGGTAGAGAGAGTGCAGCGGGAGAAGGAGAAACTAACCCCAGACGATGCAGGGGCTGATAAAACTACGAATGATAACGTCTGCAGAGCGCTCGCCCGACTGTTTCTGACTTTTCGCGATAATCTCGTGCCTCGCCTACTGCCCCCTTCCCCTCCCCCTCCCCCCCCCCCCTCTTCCCTGCGCTCCCCGGCGATTTTATCCGCCGTATTTCCTCGCGCTGTGTGTGTAAAGAGAGGGAGAGAGAGAGAGAGAAAGAGAGAATCGTCTCAAGGTCTTATCCGCGAAACCGGTCCTCCCACGCTTATCAGCGTGTCCTCAGAAAAGTGCTCCGCGATGTCGCCGCGGCGATTACAGCGAGATAAACTGTCGATCGATCGTGCGTTGCCCGACACACATTTTGCAAAACTTATGGCAATAATGGATTCCCGGTCGCCTACGTCACACGCGAGTCTCCGAAAATGTTTTGTCTGCAGTGGAAATCGACATTTCTAGAGATATAACGCACATTTCTGGATTCAAAGAGAAATTTCACATTTTTATATATAAATGTAATTATAAATATATATATACATGTAGTATAACGTTTCTATATTTAAACAAACTTTCTTTTATCTTCACTTAAAATACTGCGACCTTAGCAGAAATAATTCATCGAAGGATTTCGCAATAGATCAAATTTAACAAAACGCTTAATTTAACAAAACATAATTTTTGCTGTAAAAACAATACAGATTAAATAATTACGAAAGGCAGAAGGACAACCGCGATTCTCGTCACGAGATAATTGTTAGCGCTAGCATTAATTGTATGAGAGAAATGTCATGGACTTTTCTAATTTTCGCCAGAGGTGCAACGTCGCTCGAATTTGCTTTGCAAATGATTCTTATCGGCGACCTGCGCTTTTCTCGCGCGACACTGGGACAACTTGTCTCAATTCTATTGTGTTTTTCTTCACGCGAGATATACAGAGTGTCTACGAACGATTGGATCTCAGGAGACTTTTAGAAATTGTGCCAGATGATTTCGGTGAACCTTATAGGAAGATAGCGAGAATCTCCTGTTCCCCTCCTTTCCTCCCTCCGTCCGTTCCTTTTTCTCGTGAACGCACGCGGTTTGTTCGCACAATAATATCTTGTTTAGCCGGACAAACAACGGCACGCGCGCGTCGCCGAAGACACCTAATTGCTCGCTCGTATTTGCTCGATAAACACCTTCTGCAGTGTATAAACCCCCCCTTTTCTCCCTCGGCAGCGGCCCGCGATAACGAAAACAGGCGTCTTTGAGTCTCGTGCAGCTTCTCTTATTCCTCGCGTATTCGAATGCCTCGAATATCATTTACTGATAATTTTGTACAATTAAAACATTCTGAACATTCTAACATTTAACAAATTAACAATATTTAAAATATGCAAATGTTTTATTAATTATTTTCATAAATAATTAATAATTAATAATGTCTAAACGATAAAAGTTAAATAACAAAAATAATTTAAGTCAAAAATTTCTAGGAAATATAACAAAAGGTTTTGCCGTAATAAATGTGATAAAAATGTTAGTAAAAAACATATCGCAATAATTTAATTAGGTGGCCGATTGATTCTGTACAAAAATTCGGCTACATTTAAGACTATTATTATTATATTCGTTGACTGCATGGAACACTTTATATAAGCGCGGAAGTAAATAGTCTAGAGATTACCGTTACGATCATTCCCCAGAATCATTCCCACTGCCCGGTCACGATCGTGAACTGATTTCCGAATCGATCGTCACGCGGTTATGGCAGCCGATTAAAAAAAATCGGTCGAGCGAGCGATGCACTTTTCTCGGGATGCATTTCGACGTGGGAAGCTTTAATTGCCACCGAGAGGTCGTTCTTAATTTCGACGCTATCGTGATCGGCAGTTGGTGGTACTCCGACTCGAAATGACCGAGGCGCCACTCTTATCTGAAGAGGCTCGGATAAACTCGATGATTGAGGAGAAAAGGGACACTCGAGATACATACTGGTGCTGCTCGCGGGAGAGGAGACGAGTGGAGGAGGCGGCGAGGGGGAGGGATGGGCGTGCAGCGTCCCGAACGGGGTACACGCACGACGATCTCCGCGCCGATATCGTGAAATGGCAGGCACCTGAAAACCGTGATCTTGAACCAGGATGCTACTATATACGAGCGTCTTGAATTTCGAGGCGAGTTGTGCCGTGAAATGCGCTTCGCTTTTTCAACGATCGGTCTTGATGGATCGCTCCAAGAAAAGAGGATTGTCGGAATAATCCCGAAAAGTATACAAGGGACACTTTAGTCTTAAATGTCACCGACGAAATTCAACGGTCTCCGGATATTTCGTTATATATTTTCCTATTCTTATATTTTTAATGTATATATAAATAATATATAAAGATGTATAAAGAATCTATAAAGATATATTTTTTATACACGAAAAAAATGGTATTAACAAAATTAATCTAATTGAAGATAATCTTGTTAATTCAATGACAGCATTAATTAGAAACAAATACGTCATGTCCTTGTTTTAATAAAATGTGTTATTTGTTTCATTAATATATTGTTAAATTAACAAGATTACTTTTAATCAGTTTAATGTTGTTAATACAACATCAATTTTTTCGTGTACATATTTTTAGTATATTTAAAGATTTGATTACTATGATAGACATGCATAAACAAGGCATTCTCTCGTCTTTTATAATAGAACATCCTATATAGATATTAGCAGAATAAGTAACTTGCATTTCTTTGCCGTTTTAATCTATAAGCATTTGCAATTGCTTAAATCCATTTATTTATCAGTGCGACAATCTAACATGAATAACTTTACATAACTCGCTGCGACTGTGTAACAGAGGTTAAATTTGCATTAACACCCGCACTTTGTAAAACTGATGCGTTCGTGATAAATATCTATTCATCGGGCCTTTGCTTGTCATCTTTTGAATCTTCTCTTAGAATACTTTGATCCTGTCCTGAATTTACAATCAATCGAAAATAAATCATGTGAAATCAACACGTTTAATATTAATTAATTGCCTAATAATAATTAGTAAATACATTAATTTGATTTATTATTTCATTTATTAATATATTTATTTAATTTAATTAATTTATATTTATTTTATTTAATAAAGTTTATTTAATAATATGTAAAATAGCCATTTTACTTTCGCATTTCTTTATTGCTTTTGTGATTAAAACTATACACACAATTTATACCACAAACAAACGTACTATGAATAAAAGTTTTCTACGTATTTGTTTCAGATGTCTTAAATTATCTTAGATTATGCGTTTTCCTAGAATGATGAGTTGGAGCAATTAATGTATCATTACAGTTGAGATAAGATTAAATAAAAAACTCGTTTAATGCATTCATGTTAGTTGATTCATATATGAAATGATTCATATTGCTTTTAAGGAAGAAAGAAGGATATTAATTGTTCGCGGCAGTTCACAATACAGTTACAGCACCTATTCAGGATATAAACAATAAAATTGTAATATAGATAATAAGCAAACAATAAATACTCCAGAAGTCCAAATAATAAACAAATAAATGCAATCGTAAAATTTTCGAAAGACGCAACGAGAGGCAAGATGTTTCCATTTCTGGAAAATCTATTCTATTAATTACTATGTGATCGCGTTATTAAGCACGTTATTAATCTCAAATCGTTTACGATCGATTGAAGAAAAAGATCGGCAGGCGTGGGCATGCATATATCGCGCGGTCGAAATCGAAAGAGTGCGAGGGAATCGGGCAACCACCCTGCCTCTCGTTGCCTTATCTCGAGACTTGAGAAAACGCAGACGCTTCGTGGTAATCTACATGGTATCGAATCCCTAAAATCAACGTTAATAGGACCGAGAGCGGAAAAAGAGGGAGAGAAAGTGTGTGTGACGCAAGAGACGCTTATTCTATTTTCAGAAATCCTATATGTATAGTGGATAAAGTAGATAGTAAAAGATTTCTAAAAATAAGAATATAATCAAAAAATATATAAATCTAAAATGACAATATATCTCACGTTGATAAAAATTTTGAGGCTAAAAAAAGATCTATATCTGTTTTCTGTAATTTATTGACAGAGATCAGAAAAAGAGAAAGAGGAAGAGCGTGTGGCACAAGAGACACTTATCCTCAAAAATTTATGTAATAGATAAAAAAGATAGTAAAAGACACCTAAATAGAAAGAGAAGAAGATATAAATCTAACGTGATAGTATATCTCACGTAATTGATAACAATTATATGCTTCAATAAAGATCTTCTATCTGTTTTCTACCTATTGCTTAAATCCCATTCTAAATTTACCATTCCTTATCTATGGATCAAGAACTAAGAAGTTTCATAATAAATCTTGATTTTAATCTCGTTTTTCTATCTGTATCCTCTATTTTAAAAGAAAAAGATAATGAATCACATAATTCAAACGATCCATATCTTTATCTCATTATGACAAAAAAGTTAACAAGTTTAAGAAAGCAATTAAAAACTGAAGCTTTCTCGTCGAATTGAATCCCGCGGCAAATACGCGAATGAAATCCCGGATTCCGCCGCGAGTTCGTATAACTCGAAACAGAATTTCTCCTGCGATTCTCCACGGCTCCACGCGAAGATCGGCGATCGATCGACGAGTGCGGTGGCGACGAGAAGAGGCGGACGAACCAAAAACGGCGTTGCGCGACCTCGCGCACGTGCATGTGCAGCGCACACGAGGCCACACACACAGACGGCCGCGCAAAAAAGGCACGATCGCGATACCGCGGTATCGCGGTACCGCGACATGCCGTGAGCCGAATATTAGCGTAATGAGCTGATATCTGACGATACCGTAGATTTTAGCGTGCCGCGAGCGTCACGTACATCGCGACATCGAACGCCGATCGAACGATCTCTGACGCGCGCGAGCGACGAGCGACTACGGCGCGTGGATAATCTCGGCTCGCGCAGAGCGATAGATTCGTTAATCGGGATTAGGGTAAACAGTATCGCGTCGATTAGCGGAAACGAGCGATATTCGCGACTGCGAATTTTTCTGATGTTGCCGGTATCAATCGGAGCGTATCGAGGTTTTATCGTTCAAGCTTGACGATGATCATGGAAAATTGAAAGCTATTTATAGGACTATAAAGCAATCGAAATTCTAAGATTATCTAAGGTTTATCTGTCTTTTCAAAAGACTGCCTAAAAACTGCGGTCATCGAATGAAAAATCTAGGAAAACTTAATGAAAAAAATATTCATTGGAGAAAAAATTATAATATAATAGTTGTAAAAATGGTAATTAAAAATTTAAGTACGCTAAATCTTCGCATAGATTA
Organism: Leptothorax acervorum; assembly: GCA_035220615.1. NCBI lineage: Eukaryota > Metazoa > Arthropoda > Insecta > Hymenoptera > Formicidae > Leptothorax > Leptothorax acervorum. The sequence continues at coordinate 709,245 of JASTWQ010000051.1, read as the reverse complement.
AAAAAAAATTAATCAAGAAATTCAGATAGTTGATTGAAACTTAGAGATATAAAAGAAAATGGATGTCATGCAAAATCTTTGTTAATTGTAAGAAAAAAGCACTTTTAATTTAATAGAAAGTAATTAAAGCGTAATCACGATTTACTGTAATTATACGCTTTTGGTCGTCAAAAACGTCGATAATCCACAAAATCTTTCAAAGTTCCCTTTGAATAATCAAAAATCTAATTATCAATCAGAATCTACGTTTTTGGAGCATATATAAAGTGATTCAGAGTACAGCGTGTAACGTCAAAGAAAAAGAGAAAAAGAGACGGAGGAAGGTCAATCAGCGGTCCTTATCTTTTCTCCGGGTCCCTTATTTCGCCGCCGCTGCACTGCCGCGAATGTCTCCCGCGGTCCCCCTTTCGCTCCTTCATCTTTCTCTCTCTCTCGGGAAGGCCCTTCCTGCCTTCGCGAAGAAACGCGCCGGAGACAACTATCGCGCCGCTGATCTCGCCTAGTTAGCCTTTCTTCCTTCGGTCCTCTCCCGCGCGTCGCCCCCCCCCCCCCCTCCACCGCCCTTGGTGCCCTCACCTGTAGTACCTCTTGTTGGTGCACCTCGTCCTTCCTTCAGAGAGCGCGGAACCGATACCGGGACTGGCCTCATAAATACAGCGGAGGAGCTGAAACGAAGGGGGCGACGAGGAACGAGGAAACAGGGGGGGGGGGGGTAAGAGAGGGAGAGAGAAGGGCGAGCCTACAAATTGCTACACCGCATTGTGGTGTCACTCCGGCCTGTTACGACACGGCCCCGGCATCTCGCCGGAATGGTGTCCGCGCGCGCGGTTCTCCTCTCCTTCCTTGTGTCTCGCCCTCCGTTCGTACCCACTTGCCTCCCCCCTGGCGTTCTCCCTTCGCGGTGTTGCGGCCGACTAAGGGCCGAGACGGGAGGGGCTCCCTACACGCGTGTAAACGCACCTTTGCACCGATAACCCGCCTGTTCCGCCGCGAGTAAAGTAGACAGGATCTCTTTTGGGACTTTCGAAGCATTATCGTGGAAGGAGCCGTTGCGATTCTCCTGTGCGCGAAGAGTGAATTCAAACAGACGCGATTGGATACTAAAAATTCGAGACTTTTGAACTTTAAAATAAAATCCTTGAATTGTCAATATACGGAATTTGAATTTTAAAATATCGAATATATTTCCAGGCTTCTTATAATCTTCAACAATTATAGTATCGGGATTCGAGTGTTTAACTGTTCAGGATCTCCCCGGATTCTAAAAATTATCCCTTCATAAAAAATTAAATCTTTATTTAAATTCGTCGTGTTTGAAACTCACGATTTTTTACTGCTTAGATATTTAGAATTTTTTATACTCAGACTCTCGAAAAAAGACCCGAATTTAAAACTTCGAATCTTCTTAAATATTTAAAATATTAAATTTTTTACAATCAAGCAAGTTTATTTATCGAAACGCGTCAACAAATCGATTATAAAGATTAATTATGACTCTTGCCGACAAGATAAAACAATCAGCACAATGTTAAAGTCGCGCCTTCGCTCAACAGACACGAAATACATCTCGTATACATACGGACCTAAATGCCGTCACAATACAACCAGCTAACCATACAACATCAGCATCCGTCACGACGGGTATGCATCAATGTGTTCGGCATCGTGTCTGTCAGCGACACGAGGCTCGCGTTACATCTCGCTCTCGGGGAGGGAAGGAGACAGGAGAGATCATTCGATCATTGGATCGAAGAGAGCGTTCGATTAAGCGGACGAAAAGACTACGGAGGTGTCGGTATCGAGCGATCTCTCCACGCGATGATACGCGAGAACTTACTAGAGGAATCACATCTCGGGGGAGGCGCGGCCGACTCGTCGTATTAGCAACGATATACCGGCAACAACAACAGCAACAACAACGGCATGAAAGAAAAGGGAGACGCACCTCACTCGAACCAGTGTCTCTCAGACCTTCCTGGGCCCCCTGGAGTACCCCATTTTATCCTCCTTCTCTTCCTTTTAATCTCTTATATTCGTTATTAATTAAAATGATGTAATTTGTGCATAATTATGTACAACCAAAAGTTAATAATAAATCTCGTAGAAAGATATCTGACTGTTTTAATTTTCCACTTTTCGCAAATGGATCCGCGGGGAGAGGCGCCCGCCGATTGAGAACCGTCGTTTTGCGCGATCGATGGCGAGCGAGGCGATGGGAGATATTCTTTACGGCGAACACGATTCAATAAAGCATTCTATAAAATCATCGCTTATTAATTTGACGCGCTCACGCTCGGCGGGGGTCGCCGCTGAGCGACCCCCGCGGGGCGCCTCCACCTTTATCCAGCTCCGCATCGTCGATCGTTGGCGCGATACTCGGTCGGGCTCGAGGGAGAGAGACACAACGGGCCCTCCCACGGGCCCTACGTAACACTGGGCACCCTCAGGTGGCGCGATGGGCCTGGGGCGCCTCGTTTCGAAATTGCGGCGACGTTATAGCGCGAGGGAATTTACCATATTATTTATGGGCGCGGGGAAACGCCGAGGGGGAAGGCCGATGATCCTCGTGATATAACAGGAATGAGAACGGGGCCTCTTTGTAACGTAATAGAGAATAGATATTAATAGATTCCTATCGTATCATCCGTATACCTGCATGGCATGTAAAATTTTTGTACGTTTTATCGAAGCATTTGAAAGATCAAATTACATTGTAGCTGTAAATTGAATCGCGTCGCGTGAACTCTGTGCAATTTAATTCATCTTCTAATAATTTCCGCGAAAAGGTAGGTATGTCGCGGTGACATCACGCTTCTCGTCTCTCACGCGCTAATTTAATTCGGATTACTTGAGACTAAATTAAATTAATATTTACAGAGAGAGAGACCCGCGGCAGATAAATTTACATATCACGCGTAACACTCTCGAAAAATTCTGTCCCAAATATAAATCCTACAAGAAACGCGAAGCTTTTCTCACTATTTTATTATCGGTCTACAATACAGATATGTGTATAAAGTAAAAAGAAAATTAATTTCTCGTTGGGAAAGGTTACAATAATAATCTCGCAGTCTTGTCATTCTACGCGCGCGATTAATACGCATAAATTTTAATCAAACGAGGATGACCAAATTTACGCCTAATCGCCGCCGCTGCATGACTGTATTTATAAACTGACGGAAAGATACGTGGCCGCGAGAGGAGGCACGGTTGTCGCAACTGGCCGTCGAGCGATACGAGATAAGGGAGCACCGGGTGACCACAAAATATTGACGACGTCAGAGAGGGCCTTATCGGTTAGCGCGCTTTTCGCCCGCGCGGCCGAAACCTCGCGTTTTTCGTCGAAGCTTCGCTTCGCCGTCAGACTTCCGAGTCGTACAAATGCACCATCGGAATTCGCCGTAAAAGGCAGAAACATCGAAAAGGGTGGGAGAAAGGGAGACGGAGGGAAGCAGCGGCGGTCGTGCGTCGTGCCGCTCCGAGAGTCACGGATCGCGATCGTTATCGCCGTCACATGTGCAATGCACGGCGAAAAGTATCGGCGCGTTATAAAAGTGCCGCCGATTCCTGCGGAATCGTTTCTACGTGCATGGCAGAGGTTAGTCAAAGAAGCGGTCGACGAAACGGGAGGGTCAATAACACGAAGAGAAAAACATGTTCACGAGTTATTAGTATTTTTAAAATCTTCGTAGTGGCCTCTGTTGAAAATTTCAACGAAGAATTAATCGTGAAGATTTTCAGTGGAGTAAATCAAAGATTCAATATGTGAATAAAACAGCGAAATTTAGATAATTAATTAATTTTTAATTAGTCTCGAGGTAACTTTACCTTGGCAGTATTTTAGCTTGACGATTAATTTGCGACTTTTGAAAAGAAAGTTTCAAAAATTGATAGCATCTATTTAGATTTTCTTTAAAAAAAAATTAGACTTGTACAGGAAGTGCAATTATATACAACAGATGCAGTTTCGTTAAAAAAAACAGATTAAATAATAAAAAAAAGAATAATTTTAATGATGCTAGTTTGATATGAAATACATATATATAAGAATATTAATTCCTCGCAAATTCAGACGAGAGTATGGAAAAAGAATAGAGAAAGATCAAATTAATAATAAATGGAAAATATAATAAGGTTGATTAAGTAGAATGAGATTATTTGAAGCGCAATAACATCTCTCGGAGATTTATTTTAATCTCGAGTAAAGGCAACACGGAGATACGCGAAAAGTAAAGCGACGGCGACGAAGTGAAAGGGGGGAAAGACGTATTAGCGGGTGGAAGAGGGGACGGGCCCGCTATTTTAACACGGCGTTATTAACTCAATTACGGTCGCTCCCAATTAGCAGTCACGCGCACGAGCCGGCTTCGCAATAATTACTCGGCCATTAACGTCGGTGTCCCACGAGAGGGCCCCAATGCACGTCGCGAACGCATGATTTTCCTGTCCCACTATGGGGGACCTCCGGAAAGAATCCTAGGAATTTTAGAGATGCTAGAAATCCGCGCCAGTTTTCTTACTAACATTAATGTCAATACAGCAATTGTTAATATCATACAATATAAATTTATTGAAGAGCTTTTCTATACACTATAAGAACATGATCGAGTTAAAACAAGATTAGCAGCTTTTTCACAGAATTGCAATGTTAAATTTTTCCTAAATATTAGAAATTCTGGATAAAAATATTGTCATTATTTATGGTATGATTTTTCTCGAATTTTTAAAACAAAATCGATCAGAATTGTTCAATGTGGAATCTTTCCTGAAGAAAATTTTTGCGATTTCAAAGAAAAAAATAGAGAACATTGCGAGAGTGAGCGATTTCTTCAAAATGAAATCAATAATGTTAAGTTCGCGAAGCGAGAACATCGTGAAACAGGGTACCGGAGAGAGGAAGGGACAGAAGGAGAAAAAGAGGTACCCGGTTCGACGAGTCGCGCAGCCACGTGAAAGTGGGTTCCAACTTTCGAGCCACGTGATCGCAAGATCGCATGCCCGCCGCGACAAGGGCGAAGGGGGCGACGAAAAGGATCCAGACACACTGGATCTGGGCACGGGATCTCGTCTGGCCTCGATCATTTCGCGATCGTGGCGCGAGAAAAGAACGAGTATCGGCGAGAGATGATTCGCGGAAAACCGAAGAGAAACTGTACCGCGAGCCGAGAACACACCCGATTACTTACTTTTCGTTCGCGCTTTTTCTTATGCTTCGAAGAGTGATCAAAAAATCACACTCGAATATGGAGATATTTAGAAAAAAATTGCTTTTGGGAAATCTCCTTTATTCGATATACATATAATAATATTATCACGCGACGTCGTTTCTTTTAAATGGCGATTCAAATGGGACTTGAATATCGCCGATGATTATTACTGCAGGCAAAATTATCAAATTGGAGCGCTAATGTATTTTAATTAGAATTTCACGCAGAATTAGTAGATATATAGATAAATGAAACAATTTTATAAATTATTTATTAAATAAATTAATAAATTAAATAAATTAATGCTTACAAGATAAATAAGTTATAACATTTTAAAGAAATGCCAGATTCCTGGCACATGGCAGATAAATATACGTACGATCCGGTAGCTGCGATGGACAGCGGTCGAGGATTGAACACCCCTCGTCAAAGGGCGAGGGCCGACTGTGGAGGGCTAATTATACAAACGCGCGAAATCCGCGTAATCGCGATAGTCACATGTGTCATGTCAGTCGTCGAGTGCGTGCGTGCTCATACTGTGAGGACCGTTAGAATCGAAAGGTCAGCTGACAGGCTGCGGCAACTGAACGCGACGCGTTATCAGGTAAGCAAAAATTTCGCACTGCTTTCGACGGCAAAAGATATAAACAGAATTTAAAGTGCACCAATCGACCAAATTCCTCGGATATGTGCAACTTTATTCTCGTAATTCTTATTCTACATTTTTTATAGATATAAAACCGCGCGGATCTTTTGGCCCATTTAATAAATTCTGTCACATTCATAAACTAGCAAATATTGCGAGGATATACTTTAATGTTGAAATTTCTCTACGGCACCCTACAAAATTTTTGACCAAGAAAAGTCATCAATAAATGCAACAAAGATGATCATTATTAATGACATTAATGCTATTCATTGTATATTTTTATATTTTATTATAAATATTTATTTATCGAGATTGCTTATCTAGCATATTTAAATATGACATACAAAATATTGTAATTGGATAATATAATATTTATATCTTGTTAATTATTGCTTACTTATTTATTCATTTATTTACTATCAGTATTAAAAAACAATATATATTTTAAAAAAACAATATCAAGTTATGAACAATCTAAAACTCTTTAAAATAGAGGATTTCAATTAATTTAGAATTGCAACGGACTTTCTTATGAATATGTGAGATAACAAGATTTTTTTTAACGATAACATTTCTTCTTATTTCTTTTATTAATGTAACCGTATTGAATTCTCCCAGATTAAAATAAGAAAAACATAGTTTTAAATACGACAAAATTGCGAGATTTATATAATCTCAATTCAAGGTGCAAGATACTGACAAGAAAAAAATGATTAACGAATAATAATAAGCTAAACATTTCATAATAAAAAAATTTGCTAACATCCCGCCACACTTTCAGTCCATCCCCGAAACAATTATGTCCTTTACCTAATCTTTTGCCTCTTCAACTCCGAAAGATAGACGTTGAATGAACCGTTTTGTCGCGAGAAACTCGTTCTCCTTCGCCGGCATCGTGAATTAATTTATTCGGTCGTTGATTTATCCTCGAAGGAATTTATTGCTTCCATCGATAGAGAGGGAGAGGAAAAGAGAAAAGAGAGAGAAAGAGAAAAATAGCTGTTTCTTATAGATCGACAACAAATTTCTGAACGCGTTTCCTCGATATCGATAAAAGTATCTCGAATTTCGCAAATTTTCTATCAAATTTGAGAATATTTAATTCTGCTTTCGCTATAGATTATGAAAACAGTTATTTATTCCACTCTATTTCTACACCGAAAGTTTTAGTAATTAAACTATCGTTAACGTTTATTTAAAACCAAGAATAATAGAGAGTTAACAATTTTGTTAACAGTTATTTTTTCAGAATCTAATTTGCAAAACGTCAAAAATAATTTTGATAGACAACTGTTCAACCTTATAAGGTTTTTAAACGTTACAATTATAACTTTTAATTATGTACATAAGTATTAAAACGTTACATTTAAATTATATATAATTTAAATGTAACGTTTTAATACTTATGTACATAATTAAAAGTTATAATTTAAATGTTAGTTGCAGTCATAATTTGTCGCTTCGCGACTGTCGGTTTGATTACAATTTATTATAATCGTCCAAATGATTCACGCACCGCATCGATTCTCGCTTCCAAATATCCCGAAGCGCCGCGGTTTCAAAAACTCGCGCAGGTTGCGCGGTCATTTAAAATTTAAACCGCCGATACTCCTGGATACCAAAACTTCCTCCTCTCCCGGAATTCAAATTCGGAGCGAAAGAAATCTGAACCAATATGAGCGATTATATAATTTAGCGAAGGCTGCCGTCGAAATATCCGTCTTATTGTTAAACCAGCCTCGCAGAATCGCACGTGATAAACGGATTCAAATCCGCGATGACAAGCATGGCGGCGACAAAATCTTTCGCGCGAAAGAAAGCGCGCTGTCAAAAGCACATTTTACGGACGCACGCACGCACGCACGCAGGCCAGGGCAGGCAGGTAGGCATACGGACGGACACCGCGCCAGGCACGTGTCAACCAAGAAGCACGCGAGAAATAAGCCGGCAGGTAAAAAGCAACATATTCGGGGACTCACGTTTCAGCGGTTTGGGGTTGCTCTGCTTGCGACGTGACATCCTCTGCGCTCTGCCATCACCCGCTCAGCGTGGACATGTCGCGTTGCGTGGGGTGCAGCGTGTTGGCGATGATCACAGGTGAGGCGGACGGTCAACAAATCGCGGACACAGCACACGTGCGACAGCGTGTGAGGCGGCAGGGGGGGGGGGGGAGGGGGAGGAGGACAAGGGTGAAGGGGATGGCGACAAAGAGCAGCGAGAAGCCGACGGACGATCGAGAGCAACGGGACGGGACAGCACGATATGGAGCGAAGAACGCACTTCCCGGGCGGCGCGAGTAGGGATATTTCCGTCCTTAGCGCAATATGATTTCGCGATGTAACGAAATCGTGACGTACGACGATTACAACGATGACGACGACGACGACGACGATCAACGGACGCCGGTAGTGCGGCGCGGCGCGGCGCTTCCGGTAAAACGCGGACGCACACGCCGATTACGTTCGAACGCGGCCGCTGTCAGCGCGCAACTAAACAAACGCGCCGCCAAACACTCCCCCCACTCCCCAGCCGCGCCGCTGCGGCGTGACCGCGTGAGCGCGCTGGTAGGCTGGGGACAGCTGGGGGCAACGGGTGGCCGGCCGCGGCGCGGCAAAGTTTGAATACCGCGCGCGCTATGATTATGAACGGCGGCGGTCTCGCGAGCCTACCGGGCGGGCGCCGGGCCTGCGTGAGCAGCGCGGCGATGAAAATTCGAAAGCTACCGCCATCTCCGAGAGTGTCGCGGAGAGAGAAGATCCAATCGTGAGAAAACGAATGATAACTTACCCACGCGCGCGCAACGGTACGATCGCACGGAACTTTCTTGACGAAAACTGTCGCGCATTAGCAACGATATATTCTGTATATACGCGTAATGCGCGATATGGCCCGAGATGTTTTTCTCGACTTTTTTGATACTGGGCATGTATTATAGAACTTTCGGAATGGATTTCGATCGGAATTGTTTAAACCAAATAAGTATAACAGCATTTACTTCGTCAGTAAATAATTAACCGAATTAAAGAATTATTTAATCGACGTAACTGGCTATCAAGATATAATTAAGATATTAAAGCAATTTTTAAAATTTATTATAAAATAACAAATTTTTTTTCATCTTTCGTGTATTTTTAAGTACGGAACTGTTTGGACATTTTTTAAACTTTTATATTGTGTTTTCTTAAAAAAAATGGAATAATTTCGATCGGGATCTATTCCGAAAAGTTTCATAATAATGTCCTGGTCATCTAATATAACCTTGTGTAATAAAAAGTTGACAGAGGATTATAAATTATAAAAATATTTTCTAGGCTCTAGTCTATCCATTTCCGAGCTTATCCATTTCAAGGCAATAGATAATAAAATATCAGTTTATTTGTATAAATACATTTTTATATATTGTATACTTAATCTTTAATGTTTTAATTTTTTTCTGTAATAACTGTATACACATATAAATTCTGAATAAATAATATATTCATCAGATATTTCATGAAATTAAATAATACAGAACTCTTTACCGCTACATTAGTTATTATTTTAAATAAAAATTTTGATATAATATGTCTATAATGATTGTTAGAAAAAGACTGTTCGTGATTCTTTTATATTTCATTTCTCATACATACATTTTATTTACGTCTGTAGTATAATTTTTATAAATCCATTGCCTTGATATATTGAAATAAAAAAATAACTCACCGGTCGATGCGCAGCAGCGGAGAACATTGCGTTGATCTGTAACATATAAAATTTTTTACATTAGTGTTCAAGATAATTAATACTTCAAACAAATAATTAAATCGCGCCCGTTAAATTTTTAAACCGTCACTTTAACAGATATCTGATTTTAAAATGCTAATGCGAGAAACAATCGCGGCCGCCGCAAGCCGCTGCATTTCCGCATTAACTCGTTCGCATAATTAATCCGCGAAAAATCATGCAAGCAATATTACGACCGCGGCGTGCGAATAAGAGAGACGCGATGTTCGCGATGTAATATCTCTTCTCGCATATGCCGGAGTTAAGGATGTATGGGTGACATCTCAAAGCATTACCAAAAATCTAAAAATTTCATAGATTGTTCCGTGTAAAATTTTAGCACAATTCTCTTATTGGTTTAAAAGTTATTGTAATTATAAGGATATATTGGAGGTATTTCAAATATATTCAGAAATGGCTGTGCGATGTTTCTAAATTAAATTAAAAATACTCTGTAAAATTTTTAAGTGATTTAAGAGTTATTTAAGTTTAAAGTTGATAAAATTAACATTATTACTTATGGAGAATCGACATTTTTGCTGTAAATATAAATAAAATATAAATAAAACATTAAGATATTTCTTAAACTTCTTTTATGTGTAAAACATACATCATTGATATTGTATTTTGTTTCAAAATTTTTTGCTAAAAAAATTTTTTTTTAATTGTTTAAATAATACTAATTATTTAAATGACAAAAAGTCATACTCAAACTGTTAACGGCAATCCCTTCTAACACATAAAAAATTTTAAGTTGGTGGCGGAATCCGCCACAGGACAGCAAAAATAATAAACGAATAACAATTACTCACCCCATGCACGGTCACTCTGCCGCGTCGCCCGATGCCTCCCCAGGAGTCCCAGGCCTCCTCCTCCTCCTCTCGCGGACCTCGCGGTCTTTCTCCGTTGTCGCACTTGTCGCATCTCCGTCGACGCACTCACTTACGACGTTCACGCGCAAAAATATCGTCGCTTACGGTCGCGCGATACTTTGCACGGCACTCCCGGTATTAAACTCGCGACGCGGCTCGGCGTATACTTAATTAATTACGACGACGGAAAAATTACGGCGGAGAATTAAGCTACGAACGAAGCTCCGCTCGACGCCCGCGTCGGCACGTATGTTCGATGTGCCTAATAGTCAGCCCACCCCCTCTCTAACCCCATCACTCATGTTTCCGAGAAGCCGCGACCCTTGCCCCTTGCCCTTCCGAGAAAACACTTCGCGACACAAACAACTCACCTGCGTATGAAACGGAAATTTTCGAAATACGCAACGACGGTATAGATGCATTACTCCGATACGATCGATTCACTCTCGGCGAGCAGCTGAGAGAGACGCGGATTCGCCAATTCGCTTGCGTTAAATGAGACTAAAACTTCTTAAATCCGCGATAAATCAATTGATTCGACGCCACTTACGAACATCGAGAAACGTACGGATCGTATGGATTTACATACGCAACAAGACGATCATCGCTCGTCGCTCAACTCCGACACTCCCGACACTCGTTCGCGGGACACTCGCGTTCACGATCTTTCTTCTACGTTAATTAGAATTAGAATGTCGCCTGCCTCCTTTCGCGCAATATGACCAGAAGATTCACGATCGACAGGTTAGAGTCGTTAGAGAACGCGAGAAACGCGGACCGGGCTGAACACAGCCTCGAATTCGCACTAATTCTGACCGCGACTGGAGCGACTTTTGGAAAGAGTGGGGGGGGGGGGGGGGGGGGGGGGAGTGTGTACGCCGCGTCGAGCGTCTCGCGAGGCGCGGGTCTTCCAGGAAAATTGAGCCCAAAAAAACGTAAACAATCTCGGCGACGTAAATGGCAGTAGAGCAACACTTTTTAAGCTCCGTTTAATTTCTCCCTACGAAATAATAGGAACTGGAAACTGAATGCAGGACCGCGTAGAGATGTGCGATTTTGCGCGATATATTTGCGCAATTAGATTTTTAATTGCAAAATTGCATGCGATATAAAATCGGGCCATGTGATATAAAGTCACGCTTAATTGCGATTTGCGATTTAAAATCGCAAATACAGCTCAAAATCGCACTTACAATAAAGTATTTATTCATTAAATATTTATTTTAAACAGATTAGTTAAACCATATCTAGTGTTAAAAATAATTGTATTTAATAATCGGAACCAAACATGCATTTATAACATATATCTAAATTATTTTGTTTTATCATTTTCTTATATAACCATTTAATGAATAAATACTTAATTATTATAAGTGCGATTTTGAGCTATATTTGCGATTTTAATGATTTTATATTGCAGGCGCGATTTTATATCGCATGCTAGCGATATATCGCAAAATCGCACATCTCTCGAGTGACTGGGCGGTCACTGGCGACAGTGGCGACACCAGGCGACACTGGCTACAGGTATGTGCATGCGGGATTCCGGGATGCGGGTTATGTTCTCGCACGTGTCATTAAAGAATATGATATATCTTGCATATACAAAATTCTATCAATTATATTGAATTGATATTAATTTCTTGCAAATTAATTTTTTGTGACAGAAGAAAAATAATTTTGTAAGTTCCTAATTCCTTCTAAAAAAAGTATTGAATACAATTTCTTTTAGAGAATGTTTGAGGTTATCTCAATTTTTGTGTTTCGTTTATAGATTATAAAAATGGCAACGTCGTTAGCGACACAACTCATAAAATTGAGAACTCCGCAGACAAACTTGCTGCTGCAGGATAAAAAGCGTCCTAGCTTGCTATTTGACCCAAAGGAGGCTGCGAATTTGGACAGGGACACCGTGCTGAGTATAGGTTAGTATATTTCTGTTTTATTTATTAACAAGTTAAATTTTATACTTTTTTGTAAAAATTATAGTTAATAGTATTTATTTTTTGTTTACTAATCTATCTTTTTATTAGTTCTGTTCTATGTGGCTCCGATTATTTTAATAAACATAAGTTATGCTCCTAGATTGCAAGAAGAGAAATACTTGTAAAGACATTCTGTATTGTTTCTGATTACATACTTTTTTATCTGTTCTCAGGTCTGAGTGGTCTGGAAGAATTACAGAAGCTGTCAAAGGTATTTGATGAATTTCAAACTACGTTGTTCGCGCAGAGCTCTGTAAACTTTGAAAGAGCTGTTCAGGATGCTACGGTAAATAAGAAACTGGATGCGGAGATCGCGAAATTTTTGTTATTTGCAACTCCGTACTTTTTACTGAATGCCTGCCACAAAGCTCTGGAATGGCTTGTATTCAGATATTACATTCATCAATACAATCGAGAGCAGTTTATTCTTATGATCCTGCCATACCATGAGACTCGCATGTTTGTTAGGTATGTATTATTGTAACTGTATTTTTTATATTTGAAGTTGCTGATTTTTAAACATCAATATTTGGCGAAATATATATTGTAGATAAGTTGTATGTAAATTTAAGAATATGACTAAATTTTTATTATTACACACTATAATTGTTCTCATGAAATGTGCATTCTGGACGCAGGTTACCTATATTAGAAGTTTCATTAGATATTAGGTTGAAAACTGAAAATGTTTAAATTTTAGCAACAATTTTTTTTTATTTATCCATAATATTTTCTTATATAATTGTCATCAATACATATCTGTCTTTAATACAATTAATTAAAAATTTACAATTTTGTCTTTTAAGAGCCCTGCAACTGGTAGACTTGTCAGACGAGAGCGATAAGTGGCAATGGTTGGCATTTGTGCAAAAACGTGGTTTAACGCTGCCTTCTGGAATTCTCATTAAACATTTGATCTCGGATAAAGGACTTCTGAAGACGCTATGTACTCACGTGATATTTGCCACGAAGACTTATTCCGACCAGGCATCTTGCCTGACAACCTTGTATGCCTTTTACACTACTTCAGTATTAGGTGTGATTGAACTAGGATCCATCACCGAGGTTCATGTGAACTACCTATTGCCGACCCTTCTTCATGGCTTGAAAAGTCCCATTCTTGATTTTGCTGCCAGTAGCTATATGATCATTGCGAAACTGATAACGAAGGTAAGTTACCTTTATCTTGATATTTGTCTGTTTTTTAAATATTTCTATCTTGAATGAACAATATTGATTTTGCAATAATTATAAAAATGTAACTTTTCTATTCTGCAATTTTTTTTGTACCATATAAATCAATTTGTAAAAATATTGAAATTTGTATAAGTTGGCGTTTCTTGATATTACGATAAATTTATAGGTGAAATTGAACGATGACACTATGGAGAAGTTATTGTTGATGACGTTCAAGAAGACGCACTTGAAGCAGGAAGCTGTCACTTTTCTGTTCTATCTCTATCAATCTCCGATTAATCGATTGACTGTTGTACCGCAAAGTTTGGTCCTCCAATTGTCTGAACTACCTTGGTTTATTGAGACAGTCGCCAACGTTAATTCATCGGATATTAACGTGTCACGATTTATTGTGCCTTTTCTTCAAGCAGCTTGCCAGCTTATCGCCGAGAGACCCGAAGATACCAGCAGTGTACAGAACATGATTGGCAACATGCTGGGACACATTAAACTCGATAACGACGCGGTGGATGCCATTTTATCTGGTGTACTAACATGCGAATTCTTCAAGGATGAAACATCTAAGCTCGCGAAAGACTTTCTAGCGAGATTTTATCAGAGTTTTGAGCGCAGCTACCCGGAGAATTTCGATCGGTATCTGAAGAAATTGATGAAGCGGGGCGAGAGTGACGAAAAGTCTAAACAGGCCTTACATTTTCTTACTTCGTGGCCTTTCGGTACCAAGAGCACGCATGAATCCGTCGAGATCCTGGACAAACTAATGCACATGAGCGCCGCGCAACGAGTAGTCGCTCTCGAAGTCCTCGCCAAGAACAACGTGAACGTGCCCGAGAGCTTTCGTGGTATAATGACGAGTACTCTTCAAGCTAGATTCTACGACAACGACGTGAACGTTGTGAAGGCTCTATTGTCTTTCCCCACCAAGAGATTGATTAGCTTATTACCCACAGACACTCTGGTGGATGAATTATTGGTTCTGTTATCAAAGTGTCACACAGCATCGAGGAAAGTGTTAGCTAAGCCAGCTCTGAAGATACTCTTAGAGCTTTGCGAGGAAAGTGATGATACCAGCGTCTTCATCACGGCTTTACCATACTTGTTTCCGGCCACGAATGATGATGTAGAAATTGCTATGGAGGTTCTTCGCTCGAGCTTCGCTAAGAATAATATGTATATGCAGCACGTGATAGTGGATATTAACAAATCCAAATTGAGTGCCGAAGCAGTGTCTTCTGCTGCTTTTCACAACATCTTAAACTATGAGCTGCTACCGCCCACGGAGAGTATACTGAATTCCATGCGGCAACAAATCTCGCACAGTGACGCGGCGTCTCTCTTCTTCAACATGATCTTACTAGGATCGGTCTGTAGGGTACCCGTGGGCTCGATGCCGGTCAAAACTGCACGGGACGTCATCGAGATGGCCACGGAGATGATCAAGACGTATCCACGCGTCAAGTTGCTGCGCGACTGCAACAATATCACCGGCGACAATATTCAAATGGCTCTGAAGCTCACATCTGAGGGAATCTTACCTCTTCAAGTGGGTACTTACGTCCTTGAAATGGTGCACAGGCGGCTGAACATTAAGTTTGAATCAAAACTCGACTTCGACAATAACGCGGAGCGAAGCAATTTGATCTTGCGACTCCTCGAAATGTTCATTGAGGGTATGGGCAACCGACACTGGCGGAAGCACTACTCTAGATGTCTACAAATCTTTTTCCAGCTGCATTTTGCCACAGTGAAGGATCTCATCTGCTTTCTCGCGCAGTTCTACGCAAAACCCGTCAAGACGCAAACGTCCTATCATTGTTTGCAGATTTCCTTACTGCTGCTAAATCAGTGTAAATCCGTCCAATGGGCATTCCAAGATCAGGA
The DNA here is from genome assembly GCA_035220615.1 of Leptothorax acervorum. Lineage (NCBI taxonomy): Eukaryota > Metazoa > Arthropoda > Insecta > Hymenoptera > Formicidae > Leptothorax > Leptothorax acervorum. Next base: position 693,692 of record JASTWQ010000051.1, on the reverse strand, counting down.
CTTCGTAACCAATTTGCTGCTTTCATTGACGAGACGGAACAACGAATGCAGAAGAGCGGCGGTGGACATTCTAAAGAAACTAACGCAGACCTTTAGTCTCAACGCAGAACCGTTCTTCGTGTTGCTACAAAAATTGGCGACAAAGAGCGGGGAGATCTGCAATGACCCTGGCCATCTTGCATTGAGCTTCTATTTCTTGCTCTCTCCAGATCCACATGTGTCTCGTCAAATAAAGGAATACAAAAAGTTGCAACAGGCTCAGAAATTAATATTTAACGTAGTGACGCAGCAGAACGAAGCACCAAAGATTCCTCTGGATCGAAGATCACAGCTCCTTGATATTCTGGTGACCGTCAACAGCACCGAAATTCTTCAGCAACTGGCTCCGATCGGTCTTCAGCTTTTACAAAAACTGACGGAAGATCCAAAAAATCGGTCGGCAGGTAACGCTTTACGAAATATACTGGAACGTTTTACTATAGACACAGTTGACGCCTTGAAGGATGAACAAGTGTGGTTGCTCTTCAAGACATGCATCCTGGTGTATGAACTCTGCGCGGTTTTGGATTCCGGCGATCAAACATCGCCGAGCATTATCGTACTGAAAAGGATCAGTGCAATCTTCGATATGCTATCTCATGATCTCCAGGTGAACATCCTGTCCAAAGTGCTGGACGTGATGATCGATTGCGAAATGGTCGACGTGATCTCCGTCGCGGGCAAGACAATCCGTTCTATGTCCATGGATGCAACGATCCTGATCTCGGAATTGGAGGCCATGAAGCTGAGCGGCCAAGTTCAGGAAGAGCCGGCAGACTCGGAGATGACATCGAGCGCGAGAAAGCGGAAAAAGCGGCAGAGTCAAATCCAACTGGCGCACCCGGCGATGGTTCACAGCCGGGCGTGGAAGCGCGGCGTCGTCCTGCTGGAGTTCGCGGAGCGCGCCGACAACATCAAACGCGAGGAATTACTTTATACTATACTGTTCGACTTGTTGAAAGTTTGTCTGAGTCTAGAGGAACAGAGTCCAGTTGAGTACACGAATCAGTTGCTTCTCTCGACGATCTTTCGGATGATGAAGAAGAACTTGCCAGTGCGCGATGCTAGTTTGCAAATTGCGCTTATCGTCAAATGCATCAGGACGTCGCGCAATCCGCAGACGCATTATCATGCGTTGCAGGTGCTGGTCGAATTCCTGAAGAATCTGGACGTGCAGTGCGCTCTCTTTAATCTTATGCCGATTTTCATGTTTATGGGCAACACGATGGTACGCCAGGACGACGCTTACTCCATTCAAATTATCTCCAAGACTTTGGAGACGGTGGTGCCGATTATAAACGCGGCTGGCAATGCGACACAGGCCTGTAAGCTGCTTGGGACCTTTATTCGCTCGTTGCCTGACATTCCCGAGCACAGGCGGATGCCGCTCTTCATCAAGTTGCTGCAGCTTCTCGACAATCATCTGCATTTGTATTATTTGCTGACTTTCGAGACCCACGTGATGAAGATCGCGAGCCAGAAGACCGATAATTCCACGCAGTGGTTGGATTTCGCTTTACAGGTGTCTCAGGAATTTCCGCCGCGTCGGTTGCTTGAGGTCAGTTCTTGAAGATCATTTTGACCTAACATTTCGATTTAACAAAATGATAATTTTCGATGAAATTTTAGTAACAGAATATTTTAATAATGTAATTTTCTTCTTAAATATAATTATATTATTCTGATTATCCAGAGATATAAAAACTTTCTCGATTTTTGCTTTAGATTTGCACGAAGGTGATCAAGTTTATCAAGATCTTGCCGATCGATATCGAAGAAGAGCAGGGCAGAAAGGAGGCGATAAACTTCCAGTACAAGCACATTTACGATATGACCAAGTCCACGCCGAAAAGCTTTCGGCACTACAAGATAACGGCTGTGCAATTTCTCAGTAACCTTCTGTCGTCTGAGGATTTCATCAATCGCGTGGCCGTGTTGAGCCAGGACGAGACAGACAATATGAATCAGTACTGCGATCATCTGGCGATCGAGCTGATTCTACTGATTCAGACCACCTCGAAGACCGCCGATCAGCATCAGAATAAGCCGAGTGCCAAGTACTGGAAGGTGTTACTGCATCATTTGTACGACGTGCTGGATCTGGTGAATAATCTGTTGCCGAATACCCTGTTCCTGCAGACCATCAAGAATCTACTAAAGCATGAATTACTACCGGTGAAGAAGAAAGCTCTAGAACTGCTGAACACAAGACTGCTTCAGAAGAAGTTTGGCGAAGATGTTCACAGTGATCTTCTGAGTTTGATCGAACCTTTGGCAGATTTCTTAGAAGTGAAGGTTGAAAACCAGGAACAAGAGATCATACAACAAACAGTGTTAATATCTTTGAAACTGCTGGCGAAGTTGCTGGCCACTAATCGCCCTGCTGTTTTTAAACCGGTACGCATATTCATTTAAATAAATATTTATTTGTTATTGATATTTTTTAAACAAAAATTTTTTGGTAACTTTTTTAATAATCTTTAGAAAAATTAACTTATTTTAATATTATTATTAAATATTTAATATAATATACTTACTATGTTATTATACTTAATAATGATAATATAGTACTATACTATAATACTATATATTATTATTATTATTTAATATTATGTATATTAATGATGATCCACAGATTTTGGATACAACGACGGAATTGTTGCAATCGAAAAATGGTCCAGTATTAGCCAGTGCAGCGTTGTGCGTAGCAGAATTATGCAGTTCAATGCGAACGCATGCTTTGTACTCGCTAAATAAATTTGTACCGGCAATTTTGAAGTTGCTAAAAACTCATTGCTATCAGAATGTGCCGGATGTAATAGTCATCAGCATCGTAAGTGCTCTGCAGAAGATAGTGGAGTCTCTGGGAAATTTCTTATCGCTCTACTTGGACCAACTCTTGTCTGAATTGACGATGCTGAGCTCGCAGTATAGCAACACGGAGCATCCTAAGGTACTCGTGATATTACCTCAGCCAAAAATTATGATGCGGGATCTCATTTCAGATTCTATTGCAGAAATTTTATTGGTTCCTTTTGAAGCTTAATCGCTCTTCGTTTATGTTTTTGCAGGCCGGTATAGTTATTTCGCGTCTAAAAGCAACGACGCAGAAATTATCCAGTTGCATACCTCTGCGAGTGTTGCTGCCAGCTGTTAAAGAAACTTATGAGATGCTGTTTAACAAGAAATCTTACAAATGTATACCGTCATTGATGAACGTGCTAGCCGAATCTTTTGACAGCGTACAGCCAACAGAACTGAAAGTAGAGGTTGACAACCTCGCCAACTTCTTCCTCGAGGCTCTTCAATTCCGCGAAAGAATCGAGGATAGTATGAAAACGGATGACGACGCGCAAGTTACCGTAAAAGACATTGTCGCGGTCGAGGAAAGCGCCAGTAAGGCATTGGTGTCATTGCTCTTGAAGTTGAGCGAAGTAACATTTAGGCCGTTATATGATAAGCTCTATGCATGGGCAGTTAATGATACGCAATACAAGCAGCGAAATATAACGTTCTACAGGTATGAACAACATCAAGTTAACTTCCACTATGCACTATGCATTAACTTGGTCTGTTTCAAAAGTTATAGTTCCTGCCGCAATTGTGCAATAATTAAATGTTTAAATTAATCAGTAATTATATCAATATCACATGCTATATTAAGCGACAACAATAATAATAAATTAAGTTTCTTGGTTTTAACTAATTGACATGAATATCAATTGAATTTTAACTTCGTAGGTCAGTTACAAATAATTTAAAAGCTTCAAAAATACATGGTTATTTTTTAACACGATATAAATCTGAAAAATTATTTTCAGACCGCAAAAAGACAGTAAATCAATGAAAAATGATATATCTTGTGTTCATCAATTCTTGCAAAGACGCAACTTTTATTCCTCTCTTTTTTTTTTAGATTATCGGCGAATATAGCAGAATGCTTGAAGTCCCTATTCGTTTTGTTTGCTGGGCTCTTTTTGAAGCATGCGGCGTCGCTGCTGAGCAGCAACAATACATTTGTAACCGACACTCCGCAAGAATTGACGCTTCCTGATGAATCAAGCAGAATTGAGTTGATAGAGGCGATTCTGCTGACGCTTCACCGGGTATTCGGTTACGATGTGCATAACTTCGTCAGTCAGGACCGATTCGAGATTCTCATGCAACCGATAGTAGATCAGTTGGAAAACACAATGGGCACGAGGGAAGAATACGAAAATCGAGCTAACCGTCTCATCGTACCTTGCATAGCTTCTTTCGCCAGCGCCATTTCCGACGATTCACTGCACAAACAACTGGTCTATCAGACATTGCTGAAGACGAGGCACGCAAAGCCTTACGTCAGGAGTACCGCTTTGAACGCATTGGTAAGATCGAATATAATTAACCTAGTTTGATTTAGATAATAAATTTATTGTGCAGTACAGGTTTTATTTTTATTGCTTTAATATATGGCAAGATATACATGTACTTTACGGTACACCCTGTATATGTAATGAACTATTATTATGTACGTGTAACACAAGTAAAATATAATGAAGAATTAATGTTTTACTAAAAAAGTTATGCTTATATACTTGCACTTGATCATAATTTACGAAGGAATTAAACTGGTGCACTGTTGTTTGTGTTTCAAGCACTTTTATTTTTCATTACTTTCTGACAATTATTTGTTATTGTGATCTAGGTGGAAATTGCGAGGAAACTTGGCGAAGATTTTATGCCATTGTTGCCGGAAACCGTGCCATTCCTAGCGGAGATGTTGGAGGACGAAGACGAAGTTACTGAAAAATGTGCGCAGAACGCTGTTCGAACTCTAGAAGAGATTTTAGGAGAACCTTTGCAGAAATATTTTTAAACCTTTTCAGATATGAATTGGTCTGTAAATATAAATATGTATATATAGCTAGGAGTTTTACAATAAAACTTTTCTTACAAATAACGCACGATAGTACTTTAAAGAAATTTAGGTATCTAAATTTTTATTTCAATTTTACTTTTGATTTTTATTTATGTAAAATTATTATGACATAGAAACAATAACGAAATAATTATTAAATAGAAATATTCAATAGAATACTGAAATTAAAAAGAATAAGAGTAATCTTGTGAATAAATGACAATTTGACAGAACAATTGTTCTTTCTTTTTTTTTTAGTGTTTAAAGATTCGTGAATAACGGTTTAAAACTGTGTAAGAAGTATTTTAAGAGCTGACGCGTTGAAAAACCAGGTTTAAAATGAAGTTTTGACAACGCTGCTACGAAAACGTTAATTTATTTTTAACTTATCTACAATCTTGGACGAAGTATAGAATATATTATTTCCTTACATTATAATACATAGTAACGTAAATATGCATATGTGAGACGTAATAGGCTCGCGAGTTACATGGCGTCGAACCAACACAGTCCGTTTATACTTAAAATGTTTTCATGAGACACTGGGCCTTGTTTTGGCAGCGTATTTTGTTCTAAGCACATCAGCTATTCTTGAACATTATTTTTCGAAATAAATTTTAGCAAATGCAGTATATTTAAGGGATGCATTTGCTGTCAACTGTGAAATGGCAATTAATCAGTTACGCTTAACAGTAAACGTGCGAGAAATAAAATGCAGGATTTTGACTGTATTCTCCGCGCGTTTTTTTAATGTCAAGCATAGCGTCGTCCGACTCCGAATTTTATTTCTCCGAATTAATGCGAATGTATGAGGAAAAGATCACGTCAATTCAAACAGTCACGTTTCTGCGCCATGTGCACGGCATGCGGCAGGATGCACGCACGCGGCTCTGAATGTTGCGAAAAGACGTGTCCCTCTACGAGCTTCTTCGAGCGCCAGCTCTTCAGCTAATTGCACGGGATCATCGCGAGAACTTCGGAGTCCTTCGGAGATCGATCCTGCGGCGGCTTCGCGATGACCCCCGAACTCCACGTGGACATCGGTGACATTTCGTCGATACCGGTGGCCATGTGCGCGATCAGTCCGGGCCCCTGGAGTCACACGTTGGGCACGTCAGGTGGGCTCCGAAGGGCCATCTCTTCGCCCTGCGTCGTGGCCGAGAGCTTTCTGAAACAGAAAAAAAAAAAGATTTGTTTATGCATTGCCTTTCACACGCCGCATTTCGTTAAATTAACTTTCTGCTTCCAATATCTCGTAATATTCCGACAGAAGCGATAATGTTGGGAATAATAATAAGGGGATATTGGAATTTTTTCCATTACGTAATAATTTTACGTGTTAAGCGTTTCATGAGCAGTTTTTGTAGTTAATAATGAAAATTTAATATTTTACTTTCTTTAAATGAATTTATTTCTCTTATTTTATTTTATATTATTTCTTTTTACTTATATACTTATGTATGTAAATTATCCCTTTCTAAAAAAGGCCCTGAAAAGTTTATTGTTGTATCTTTTCCGTGATGCCAATTGGTTCTCTCATTGCGCTTACTTCGTAAGCACCTGTCATCGTATATTTTGAAGTTTTGTGTATTAAGGGGTTATAGTGTAATGTACTTAATAGTGTAATGTAATAATAGTAATAATATTTTTAGTTTTTCATTTAAATGACGTTCGTATCGCAAGTTTGCTTAAATTGGTAGCACTCATTTTTCCTCACTCCACTCGATCCGCTCACGCCACGTGTAAAAGAGTTACTTTGGAATAATAAATAAGTCTCATAAAAATCACTTACTGTGCTATTTAACAAAAAAAAAAAAAAAAAAAAAAAAAAAAAACAATTCGCACGCTACATTGTCCTGAATTGCAGGCGAAAAACCTAAATAGCGTTTTTCATTTGGAAAAACTCGCAACACTGAGTGCAATGTTATTGTTGTGATATAAAAATCAGCACATATTTTCAGTGTTTAATGTTCTACTGTGTTTAATTTGACACATTAAACACTGAAAATATGTGAACTGATTTTTATATTACAGCAATAAAACTGCACTCAGTGCTGCGAGTTTTTCCCAATGGAAAACGCTAAAAGATTCAAGGCATGGGAAGTCTATTGTTGTGTCTTTTCCGTAATGCCGATTGGTTCTCTCATTGCGCTTACTTCGTGAGCATCTGTCATCGTACATTTTGACAGTTTTGTGTATTATATGAAGGGGTTATAGTGTAATGTAATAATAGTAATAATATACCTAATATTAAAGCTAAATAGCGCGCGCGTAGCGCGCGTCTGTGATGTCTAGTGTATACTAAAGAAATAAAGTAAAAGAAAAATCACTTAAAGAAAAAAAACACTAAATTTCTATATACATATATATGCATATGTTTTAAGAGATTTTAAGTTGTTTAATTTTTTTTTTATTCCAACGAATTTTTATTCTAAGAAATTAAATTATCATCGATATATTCATTTTTTATTGCTTAGAAAATTGGATAGGTATCTCAATTTCAATTTAATGTCGCATTTTCCTATTCTTGTTTTCACTTTTTTTTTGCGTGGTATTCATTACTATGAATTGTCGAATTAATTCAGCGACTATTAAATAATTACGAACACAGTCCATTATTTATTAGATACATGAATATTAATTGCTACATTTTTCACAACGCATAAACGTAAAAGCGCACACATGCGTAACATTGATAAAAGTTCATTATTGTCTCGATTATCTCGGCATTTGAGAAGATTTTGTTTTTGTAATACTATTTAATAGACAGAAAGCAGAAATTCAAAATTGTAATGCATTCCGATTGTAATTTCCGCCTTCTTCTCCTTGTCAAGCCGATTATTGCTTTACGCGTCTGAGAGAATATTTTGAATGCATTACATTTATCAAGTGCGCCTGTTTCGTCACTTGTTTCCTCACATGATTAACCGTGCAAACCAAATATTACTTCTCACGTTGCCAAAACAAAGCGCATAATAATTAATACATGTACATATATGAGGACAATCTGCACGTTATATATTTCATCGATCGGATCGGATTGCAACAAATTAGCGAAATCAGAGGTAACGTTCTTTGAACTCCCAAAACGTGTCACATTAACGAGAATTAATGCGATGCTCGTGAGAATGCGCGATGTCAGCTCGTTCGTCGAAATCAATTCGAAACGTACGTTTTTAAATGAATGTGATGCAGATATAATACGGATATTCGGTGTATGTATGTATGTACATGCGTTGATCCTGCGGCGCGCTGAGTGTTTACATAGCGCGGCGCGTGTTTATTTTTTTTGTGGCGGTACAGTGTGCCGTTGTCAATGAGCGCTCTAACTCTTGTCATTCACAGCGAGGCTCGAGCAAGTTTAATATGTCTGCAGAAGTTTAATATGTATCAGAATTCAGGACAAAATTCTATTTATAATTTCACATTTTGATATACACATCATTTGTATATATTATTCAATTTATTATAAATAATAAAAACGAGGGCAATCATGTTATTTCGAACTATATGTTTAAAAATTACTTGGACAATTTATAATTTATGTCAAAATTTAGAACAGACTTCTATTTATAATTTCATATTCCAATATATATATATACATATGGGTATGTACAGTCGGTCACATAAAAGTTGCAACACTTAGTTTTTGGATTGGTTTTGAAACGAACAAATATTTCGAGACTACGAACCACTGCCAAAACAAATCATCCATCCAAAAATTAAGTGTTGCAACCTTTATGTGACTGACCTTATATACTTTAATATAGGTATATATTTTACATATGTATTTGTGCTCTGATTTCTCAAGTGTTTCCCACATTACACGCTATACGTACAATTATAATTAGAATTGCATTTGAAATCCTGACATATAAATTGTAGATTGTTTAAAATAAAGCAGGTGTCTTTTGGACATTATATAGTCTATTTATCTAAATTAATTTGAAACGAAAATAACTTGAAAGAAGCGAAATATTCCGCATACGGCATACATAGACTTTGCAACGCGCCGAATGTTTCCGTTAGGCGACACGTTGCCTGGCGCGTGGCGAGTGTTTACTTTTCGCAGCTTACGGCGAGCCGTTTTCAGCGCGCGCTCTAACCTTATCAATTCACGTCGCGAAGCACGAGCAGGTAGGCAGCGGCGCGAGTCACTCCGCATATCATCGCGTCATTACTTACATTTCAAGGCGAGGATCGCGACAGACATAAGACATCGAGATGCGAACATTGAGATTCCTATACGAGCGATTATCTCTCGCGATTATTCAGCCACCACGAAATTAAACGGTCCGCGAGGTTCGACAACTCACAGGCGTGCACGGATCGAAGCCGCGCCTATTCACTATTGAAATAGGTTATATCTATCTCTATCCCGCCTTATTTTTATTACAATAAATAGCAGGCAGCGAAGCGATAGGCAGAGAAAACGGGACTTTCCTGTAAATCATCCCATCGCGATTTGTTCGTCCTCGGGTGATTATTTCCTTAATTAATTAATTTTCGTCGCGACGTAGTTGTCTGAAATTCTTCGGTGCGGATTTAGACTTGCTGTTTTGTTATTTTCGCGTTAAAAGCGCGGAATAGTATCGCGAATGAGGCAGCCGCGATGCATCGAACTGATATTTACGTACATCGACATATCGTTTATTAATGATAAAAGCGCTTTTTATGGGACATGAGCATTCAGAATGCATTTGTGCGCGCGATATCGAATCCGCATTGCACGTTTTCGGTCGATCTCTTGTATCGATCGATTTTCGACCTGAGGCAATCAGTCGCATCGCATGATTCGGGAATCGGGAGCATTCGGGAGCTTCGGGACCGAGAGTCACCGCGAGTCGCGACCGAGAGCCGGGCGGTGGAGGATCAGGATATACACATACGTGTTGCACTCCACTCATTGTCAGAGCGCACACGTACGTGCTTTTCTCTTCGCGCACGTATCCCCTGCACCGCCCGACTCCCGCGGTGGATCTCGATATGTATTCTCGATCCCGAATCTAGCGGCACCGCGCGGGGCACTGCACTGGCGAGAAACGGAATTCACGCTCGGAGCCGAGCGGGCGTCGCGATCGACGCATTTAATTAGTAAAGTAAGTAGGTATTGTATAGAGCCGTCATTAGCCGCGTGATATGATACTCGTCATTCGCGTAGCGTGTACTCGGCGTGTCGCGTCGGTGATTAATCGGGATGCGTATTTCGCGAGATTTATTCGGTCAAGGGTCGTCAATTTCCCCCCCACCCCCCCGCCCCCCCGGCGCAGTCGGTTATGGGAACGGTGGCCATATTTGCAGTATTTCGTTCCGCGGATGTGTATCCTCGACCTTACTTCGTATACCTACATATTTGTTATAGTACGAAGTAGTATATATAATATTCGCCCCGAGACGCAAACGTGTATCATTTTCTTTGGAAAGCACTATATATAGCACTGTCGCGAAATGTTGAAATATTGCGGAATAAAAACAGAATAACGAAATTTCATTGTTAAATATTGCGGTGTGCGCGCGCGATCAAAGTAATCATATTTTCGCGAGTTCCTAGTATTTGCGCGTGTGTACCTGTGTGTGAGTGTCATAAAGGATCGCAGCAGCAACGGACGAAAAAGAGAGGAGGAGGTAGCCCAAAACCAAGAGGGGTGGCATGGGGCAACGGCGGAGCAACCGTAGGGTAAGCACAACTTTATATGGTTTATTTAATTTATTATTTCATACTCATGACGTCCTGACATTATTTTATACTTTTTTATTGTTAATTTCAGTGATAAAGTATTATTTTGTCACATAATATATGTAGATATAATGCGTATAAAATATTTTAGATTATTTTCAAGTATTAGTATAAATATATTTAAGAGATTATATAACTAACATTCAATATATTTATGAATATCTGTATTTTCGACATTTTTTAGATTTATGATTATTTAGCTTCAGATTATTATACAATTACATTGTTTTTTGAATCTACTAAGAATTTTTTAAAAAGAGTTATGTAATTATTTTGCTAAATGTCTGTTTAAAAGAATCAAAAATAAAAAATTCGAGACGCGCGATAATTATTTTTAAAATATTAATTATTATAAAGCACTATTATAATTTAAACGTACTTTTTTTACAGATCATCACAACTCCGCTACTGCGCATCGTACCGGTGAGTTTGAAATTATTTTTTATTTTATTCCCAAAATATAAAAAATGGTAATTGACGAAAATTATATTAAATGTTTATAAAATGCTACATTAAATATATAGATACATATTAAAAATATTACACGAAGAGAACGAAAGTTAATAAAAACAAAGAACTGATATAATCTTTAATTAAAAACCAATTATATATTTACTGTTTTTGGCAATTGTATATTTACGATTTTTAATTAAAAAATTTGGCTAACAAATGCAACAGTAAATTTTTCTCTATTACTATTTATTCTTATAAATTACTTAATACCTAAATTCATTATTGATTCTTAAAGTTTTTATCATATATTTAAATGTTAAAACATACAGATTAAGTTAAAGTTGGATAAAAATTTTATCACATTAATTATCCCGTTGAGGTATTTCTTATAAAATCGTCAAGTTTGTGATTGTGTCCAAGAATTCATCCGTCAATTACCATTTTCTATATTTAGCGAATACTTCAATGAAATACAGTGAATGAGTTCACTTACCTCTTTCTAAACTGGAAGATGATATAAACGATGATCGCATTGCCGACGAATAGCAAAGCAATTAGGACCGTTGGCAGCACAACATCTGTAACACAATGCAGATTTGATTAATATCGATTGGCTAACGTGCTGTGTCATCGCATTGATTCGATTTAGTGATACACTTTGATCACACGCGTTCAGAACCTCTCACATCACAAATTGCTGTCAGTATTCTGCGCACTAATAAAATTATTGACTGTTCAACGGTCGTACGAATAAATGAATAAAAAATTAATATTTATAATATATATTTATGATGCTGACAATAAAATGAATCAGTCATATTGATAGTAAGAATAATATAATTAATATCAAAGACATTTTGATAATAAATTGCAAAATTTTTAATTGGGAAACGTAACTGTGTTCGTAACGAATATGTATATTTATAATCTGATATTAGGTGAATTAATTATCTTAATTGTAATGTCGACAGAAATATTATTTCAGAAACTAAAGAAAAATACTTTATCTAAGAAAAAAATTGATTCTGTCATAATATAATAATATTTGAAATAATTTTTAATATAAGAATAATGTTTTTAATATACACATATGGATTAGTTATCTTGATTGTAACGTTGTTGAAAATTCCAGAAAAAATTCTAAAGAAAAAGCTTCATTCAAGAAAAAATTGATTCTGCCATAATATAATAACACTTAATTTAATTAATTTTTAATATTAAAATAATGTTTTGTAATATACATATGTCAGTCACCCACACATGTGTCAGTTACATCAAAATATCTGATTAATTTGAAATAATATCCTTAATGCATTTTTGTTAAAAATAACTCTAACAGTTGATTGGTAATGCAACAATAAAACATTTATGCTAATATGAGATAATAAAAACACGTATCGCGAGAGCATGAAAAATTCATAATGACAGCAATCCTAATGCGGCAGGTCCGCTTCGGATCTCACGTCATCTTTCGCCGAGCGTCATCAACCGTGGCATACTGAACTTTGGACGCTACGGCGAGTGACTGAGGTTTCTTCCTACATGAGTCTTCCTGCTTGTTCGTGTATAATTTGATATTTTTTTGCCGTTACCGTTCAGCGCTTACGTCTTTAGCCAAACAATATATCAAGCGACTCGTAAATCAATACTCGTTGCAAAAAATAATAATTCAGCATATTTAATATCGAATATATTTCTATAGTTTTTTAAAATCAGGAATTCCGAAATAAATCTTGAGAAAAGAAACATTCATATTGATAATAATATTCGATCGTATAATATAATTTAAAACAGTATAATGTAACGTATATGTTAATTGAAACATATGTAGTTTTACTCCGCAATATTTACGTATGTGTAAAGTTACAAGAGAAAAAAGAAAAAATTTGTTATTTTCACAAAAAAAAAATCATTAATATGCATAGCTTATTTTTACATTAATATTAATAGCTTTAGCCATTTAGCTTTCTTAGATATTAACTCGAAACAATAAGTGTTTTATCTTCCTCTTCAATTTTTCTCTCTAGCTCGAAAGCGCGACAAACATCTTCTCTAGTAAACAATGGCATCAGTTTCATATACATAGAACCGAGCGGAACCGAGTGTAATCGCACTCCGATTCCGAGTCAAGTATATCTAGGAAACTTCTATTGAGATAAAATCGTGCAAACAGCACTGAGAGTAACTAAGTACGAACTATTTCGCAATCGTATTTGAAAGCGCATCTCTTATCGCATCATTGATATGCTACTGGGCTTCTCAAAGCTAATTGCTCTAAATTAGCAGCCTTTAATTTCGAGATTTACATTGATGCGTTCTGCATCAAAAGGAGTCTTGCATTTATTACTCGCGATTGAATAATCTTCTCGCTTCGTTTTATCTTATTGTCACTTGCGTATCAATTTTAATCGCTTCCTAGCAAGATAATGTTTCTGATGACAATGTCGATATAATTCGGGTCATTAGCTTGTTGCACGTGAAATACGATCGGCAAATCGGAATTATAGATAATAAAAACTTCAATCTTTTTTTTTAAATTTACTTATATTGATTCAATAAAATGCAACAGATCTTTAAAACTTTTTTGCGTTATATAAAGCGATATATTAACATCTAATTAAAAACTTTTATTGTAAAATACATAAATTTTCATGAAAATGGAAAGTAATTATTACTACATGAAATTAACAAGTCAAAAAAGATCTGTTTGAAATTATTTTCTATTATTTCTAATTCTCAAAAAATTTTTATTTCTCGTAAATATCATGTGCCTTTTATTATGTTATAAATTCTTTCAAGTTTATGGACTTTATCTCATCGCATCTTTGTTTTCCAAACACGAGTGAATTATATTTAAAAGATATATTTGTTTACGAACTCTCTCAGTTTCGAAGAGTTTTCTCGCAATGAACATCACCAAAAACTGGTGAAGCCTCCATTTCACGTGCGAATAACCTAAGCTCGAGCTTATCACAAATTCACGGAACACTCGCATCACTTCGACAACACGAGATACAGATAACACGATAACGACGTGATTATCGGATTATACACTATCGGCTGAGACCGGATTGTTTTACTTTCGAATCGAAGAAATCGTCGTCGTATTCGCAGGAGAAAAAATCGTGAGTTTAGTTCACTGACCTACGACGTAGTCCGCTTGCTTCATCATGGCCGATTGCGCCGAATCCATAACGGGGCTGATGCTACCACTCGCGACTGCGTCTTCGCCACGTCCTATTCTCACCCCCGTCCCAAGGATATTGTCCCCGGACAGACTCGATAGATGATGGTGCTCGTTCTCTGACTTCACGATCACCGCTGACGTGGCTGTGAACAAAATTAAAGTTTCGTAGATATAGCAATCGATCGCAAATTCGACAAAATAAGACTCGCCCAAAGTTCCTTCTCTTAAAAAATTTAATACTTTGAAGTTTTGTTGAATGGATTTTCTACATTAGAATTTTTAGCGTGAATTTTATTATAAATAGATAAAACTTGAACTTTTATCACGTTACGAGATTTTAAGTTGTTAACGAAAATTAAAGATATTATTATAATTTTCTATTTTAAATCAAGATTAAGTTAGTCTAGCAGCAAAACTCCAAAGTTGGAATAAGAACACCCTGCAACATAAATAATAATCTATGTCGTTTCCACGATATTCCTAAAATTTCGTAGATTAAAAATCCTTTTTAGTTTCATAATCTGACATATTTTATGTGCAGCTTTTTCCTTGTTTCACGAAAATATTTTAATATCTGCAATAAAGATAACGAATGCAAAAATGAGTAAAACAGTTTTACATTTTATCGAATAATCTTCTAATGCAACGATACATAAAATTCTACAGTCGCGATCGATGTTGTCGATAACTTTTGGGGGTAATGTATGGCACACGATGTAACCCGGATTTGCGCTGCAAGACTATAACAAACTCTGATATCCATATCGATATCTTGAAACAGTTGTCGGTAAAAAACCAATCGAACGAGTCGTTGAAAAGCTTCGGTAACTTCGTGTATCGATCTTGACAATTCTCTTTGCGGTCAAGGCAGGTCAAGGGGAGGAATAAGCGATTGCGTGGAGGTGCTTTATTACGGATCGATAGGGTTGCGGTTTCTGCGGAGAAATCGCACGTTGTCATCGTCGAATCGTATTCGACCATCTTGATCTCCCGTGTTCTGCTCTTCACAGCAACAATTACTTTGTCAGCATATACGCTGCTCTATCCGATAGACATTTAATTATATTCTATTTTAATCTCATTAAACGTATATTCATGTAACAATCGTGTATTTCAGAAAAAACAGACGTAAGAAAGAAAATTTCTTCTTAAAAATTATTCTTAAATATTTTTTTCTTTTCTATTTAAATACCTATAAATTACTCTGATAATGCAATCTACTGGCACAATTTTATTTTTTAAAACAGATATAATATTATAAAAAAATGTATATTTAAAGTAACGCAAGACTTTTTAATTTCAATACATTATACATATGTAGAATCATAAATAAATTATTATCGAAATAGATTGGTACATCACTCTTATATCACGTGACACGTGATAGCAAAAAGGTTAATCTTTTTATCTTACTATAAACTGTGTTAAAACATGAATGCTTCAGCATTTGCATTCTACATTTATCTTATAAAATGATATCGATATGAGATATATATAGAATATAGATTATCGAAATATATATAGATTCTTTATGAACTCATTTTTCTTTAATCTTTATTCTCTTATAATAAATTCAAGAAAACGGAAAAACTTGAATATAAGATTGGCATATAGACATTTTAAATTATAATCTAATTTTGAAATTATATAAGAATGACATATCCTCCCCCCTGTGCTCAATATTTTCGTTCGTTTCAAATAGCTGAAAATATATATTTCGGGTTACCAATAAAGAAGAAAATACGCGAACGATATGTTATAATAAATAATTTATTTGTGCTATCTTTAATATCGATCGCCCAAAATAATATAAAATATTTGTATGCATGTTAAAATATATTATATTATTATTTAACGCAACTTATTCGATTCTAATTCTAAAAATCGTATTAAATAAAATTATAAAGAAAAATGTAACTCTTTAAAGTAAAATTAGATTTCTTATATTTGTATCATTAGATTCCAAAGAAAATACGCACTCACAATGCCTATTCTAAACCTTCTGTATCTCTTCTTGGAATACACACATCCCGTACGTATACTTCGTCTGACACATGCTTGCGAAGCTTACTGAAGCAAACTGCCAAACTTAATATTGTTAAAAGGAAAACCTCGACGGTTTTCCTGACTTCTTCGGCGAATTAAATAGGATTGCAAATTCGAGATAATTGCGAAGGAATCCGCGGACTGGCGTGTCGATAACTTGTACTCGCGCAGTGCATACCGTTATACGTCTCCCGATTCCAGAGCGCGGGTTTTTCCGTCGATCTCTCGAGGGACGCGCTCTCGCGAGAGAAGCCGACCCACATCCGGAGCAACCGCCCATAAAACACCGTTTACGACACAACACGCGTCCGTCGTTATCCCGGGCAGCCGCAAGAAACACCCCCGGGGGCAGAACGCTTTTTTCCTAACGTTAACACGTCATGTTACCGTTACCGCGAAACATATTCCGTGTTGAATTACCCTCTTTCCTCGTCCTCCGGTAAATTGCAAAATTGCGCACGAAATTTCGACCTTCTCACCTCACCTCACCACCACCGCTGCCCTCTGCTGACGCGGAGGAAAGAAAAGCGCCGCGAAAACTCACGCGCGTTCTTCGGTAAATAGCGGAATCGCGAACAAAGCGCTCGCACAAGCCGCGTTCCGATAAGAGTAATCTTAAGGCGTTACGCACATATGGGTGATAAGGCAACGAAGTTGTAAAATGCTATAAAAAGAGCATTTATCTTTTGTTGCAGCTTATCGTGGCTTGTTATGCATGCCTAAGAAATATCAATTTTTGACACCAACGGCAACAATTTCATCAGGTATAATAACAATTTGTTTTATCGAGGTTTTATCCGTTGTTTATATTTACAGCTTAAGAATTACGATCTTAATTTAACTCACAGCTGTGAATTAATGAATGTAGCATGACTTTTAACTGACAATGAGAACAACTTGCGAAGGAAAGGATTAGAACAGAAGAATATCTAATTCCGTTTGTTAGAATCGAATATTTAATTTTCTGTCGGGATTGATCTTGTGATGTATTAGTTATTTTTTTCTGTGTGTCCCACGAATTTACATAAAAAATACAGTTTAGAATTTTATCTTATTTTATTCCATTTTCTCCGGCGTGCAAAATTTATGAAGCGTATTATTCTCCTCTCACCCAAACTTTAACTCTCGTCCCGACTTTTCCGGAGCAGTTGGCCCAAGCGGCTAATGCAAACTGACGATTCCACCGAATCATGCTAATATTTACCGAGGTGCGATTGCGTTCACCATCAGAGGACGCGGTCTCGGGAAACCTTGCTCCTACTTCTCCCTTGAAACTAATTTTCACTCGACGAAGAAACGACGCTTTCTTCGGCTGCCGCGCTACTCGCGGAGCAAACGCTCCGTGATAACTATAAATACTGCCATTTGCACCGAGTGCTCCAGAATTACCGGATAGAGTAAAACAGCATTGTGATTAATTCGAAGATAATTTCTCAGTAACAAGCATGTCGAGAGAGAAATCCACTATTTATCGCGCTTTCCACACTACGAATACTGTATGTTCTAATTAAATTTCAAGCTGCGATTCTCTATATTAAAATAAAATCTATTTCGCATTAATTGAAAAATTTCATCGTCCATTTTCTTTCACGAAGCTCGGGCTTTGCGCAACAATAACGTCGCCTATTTTCAATCTTAATTGCACGAAAATTAGTTTGCCTCGGTATTTTTTTTCATTTCATTGAAATGGTCTACAAAATGAAAAGGCTACACAAACAAGTCGTTTGAAGACACCCTATACATTCACACGGAGTGTGTTTATCCAAGCGCAAACGAACGTTGAATTATGAAGTAATTATAGCGCGACCGATGCGACTCGGTAAGAGAAGATAATTTTCGATAAAACGTGAAACATTCGTATAAGAAACTAACATTTAACGTTGCAAAGATTTTATAGCATTCTTACATTGTGTTTGTAAAATACAGAATCTATAGAAATCTAAAATATCTCTAAATAGCGTCTATTTTTAAATTTCATATTGAATAACTTCTTATTTTTTTTTATTTCTTTTATATAATTATTTCTCATTAGTTAAAGAATTACAAATAAATATTACGAAAATTTGATTCATGTCGAAATATTATGACCTACTTTACCGCTAAGATAATTACAATTAAGTTAAAAAATGTAATTAATCATGTAAAATTTGTAAACCCTCCACCATTTTCGTGTATTATACAAATTGTTCGTGTTTCTTATCTGTATAATTATCTAATATTATCGAGACTTTCTCGAGAGTAAATTCAGTTATTCGTAGGGCAAATAAATTAATTGCTTTTTACATTATTAAAACTGCTAATTGGCACGAAACCCGTCACACGAGCAAAATCATGTAAGTCTAATTGTATAAAGATTCCAGAAGAGACGCATTTTGAAAATGCGTAATACACATTGAATCATATTTAAATTATTTTATTTCAATTTTCAACATAATCTAAAACATAAGAATGATTCAATTATTCAAATTTATATTCCTTTGCAATCAACAATTTAAATTAAATTTAAAGAACGTATACTTTGTCGCCTCCTGTAACTGTGGTTTTAATTAATTTGTGGCAATTCCTAATTCGTCCAACACAGACAGAATAAAAAGATCGGAGAGTTAAACTTCCAATGAAATTGAATTATTCAAACATCACTTATCGATTATCTGTGCGATAAAGGTTATAAATAAACTTTTCCATTAAAAGCTAAAATGTTTTTTTAAGTCCTTCGTTTTAAATGCATATCTACTTAAAATCGAATTTACGCGATTATATTTGAAAATTTCACATTGTCTTTGAAATGTAAAGTGTGCCATTATTTGGGAAACATGTACCTGGCTTAAATTTTTATTTTAATCATTACGTAAAAGTTAATATTTCAAATAAAATTAAAAGTGTCTATGTATATATACATATATAATCTTTTAGTACCGTTTAACGATAATATAGACGACCATGTTGGCTATCATCAGTCATTATCATGATTTTCCTGGGAAAGAACTGCGCTACTCTCGGTGCCATTACCTTCCCAGACGTGACAATCGAATAAAAACCAATCTTTAGTTAGATTTAGAACTCGGATCATTAAAACAGCGCACATCTCTCTGCGCCACGATCGCCACATACAATGCAGCACATTTATTTAAATACATACTTTAACATATATTCAACTATATACGGAAATATTCATTTGTAGAATAAAATATCGCGATAAACCTCATGTTTTTTCTTTTCACTTTTCCGCCAGATGAAAGTTGCTTAGGTCAAGTAGATTATTTCCAAAGTAATTAATGTAATCAGCTGCCCCTCGGGGTGTTTATTTTTTCATTAATCAAGCTTAGCACGTGAACATACAAGCGCGCACGCGACAGTCGTATGATTTCCACGAGTAATTTCCGTCGTATGATCGCGGGTGAAAAAGAAGAGAAGGAAAAATTAAAGGGGCCATGTACTTATGACTTATGTCAATAATAACCGAGAGGCGCTCGCACAGCGAAAGCTCGCTGGGAGGGAGTCATCGTACGATGCGTTATCGCGACTCAATGTAGGAAGATTTCGATGAAACTCGCTGATTCGCCATAGGTCATCGGGTATCGGTGACCCCGTGATACTTGATGCATTCGTTACATTTCTTTCTTCCCCATTTCATGTATAGAACACGCGTCGATCACGATGCTAATACAAGCGATTTCTTAAGAGAACATCAGATCGTTCGATAAGCACGTGAAAGATAACAGTGCTTATCCTGCCGGATCGTTATAAATGGATTAAAGTAAATAAATACAAGCACACAGTTCGTTACGCTAATGACCAAAACGGATTGTTATGTTCCGGAGACGTATCTTTCGCGAGATTGCCCGGATGAGTAACAGTGGTGGATTCTGAATGGGAACTAACTGCGGTAAATTAAGATGATTACTGATGAATAAACACTATGTACTCTTCAAATGAATTGGTTGCGTATAATAATAAAAATTTTCTCCTCTGAAATAAACTGTGACAGACGTATAAATCCCTTCAATAAAGATGTAAATGTACAATATTATTTTGTGACTTCTGTTTTCTGTTTCATGCACACATTTATACAGACAGTATAAATATATCATGCTTCTAGATTTATATATTTTTTTAAATGAATTTTGTCTCCCAAATTTTATGAATTTAGTAATCTTTAATTTTTCAACAAGCCAGTCACAACCAAAAAGGATGAACTTCAAAATAATGTGGTTCCTTTTTCGTGATCAAAAATAACACTGTCTACTCAAACACGGAAAAGATGGAATAAATATCGCGTGACGTGTATCATAACAGAAACGCACTGAAACGCTTTCTTTGCTGCGAGAGTATCCTTGCCCGTCAGCCTAATCGCCGCCAATTGTCGGCTGCCCCATAATACAGTTAATCCCCGAATAGCTAACAAAATGGGGGGACCAGTCAGCCTTGCCTCTAATGCAATCCAGAATTGTTTCGTGGAACGATTACGAGGAGAATCTACGCGTCTGAAACTTTTGGTACGGATTTACTACGCGCGGTTTAAACTCTACTGTGTGCAACAACCGTGATACACGTCTCGCGGCTTCAGTAACTCTCGAATATATTTCGTTCATTAATAGATGTGACCCAGATATTTAATAAACGTATCTGATGTATGTTTACATATATAAATAACATTAATTGACATAATATAAATGTCACATATTATTATATAATTCTGTATATAAATTATCTTATCTGATGGAGATAAAAAGAAGTCGGATTTTTGCAAAGACGAGTTCAAAGATTAAAAAAATATTACAAATATTATTTAACGAAATGCAGGAGAGATTCTAAGATTGTTTTTAAATGTTAGCACAATTTGTGAATATAAACACTTATTTAAAAATCATTCGTCAGTAAAGTTATTTAAAAGATGTCCAAACATATTTTTAACACATACGAATTTGTTTATTTGAAGCACGTTAAAATTTCAAGCACGCAATCAAAAACAGAAGTTTCAAAATAATGATACAGGATACTGAAAAGGCTAATTTATGCGAAGTTTTGAGGCCATCAAGTAAATATGCGAAAATATGAACTTGAAACTAACTAGAATGTCTGTCATCTGCGTTTTTCAGCATAAATTTGTGGGTTATTGGACCCGTGTTTGTTGCAATAATTCCTTGACAGTCCAAAGTCCAAGTGCTTTAGTATAGTCGGATAAGCTGAATAATTTCAACGCGAGCGCTGTTCGGTATTACGTCATCTTTTCGCGGAAAGAATTAATTTTAACGCAAGCGAGGAAAACTTTTTGAAAAAAAAAAAAATGGAAGTCGCCGTTCCGCCGATATGGGTAGAATTATAATAGATTTCTTCGAATAGCACATTTGAAGGAGCAAATCGTGCGTAGTTAAAAATATGCAATAAAACTATATAAAGCTATAAAAATAAAATGTGTTTATTGATGATTGTTGGAAACCTTTCAAAAAGTCTTGATATCGTTATATAAAAATAATGATTAGGTATTTATCATTGTCACTGTTGAAACAAAGAACAGAGCAAATAATTTCATAAGATAATTAATGCATACAAGCGGAGTATATCTTTCCTTACGGAAAAGTAGCAATTTGGAATACATGGCAAAGATGCGAGAGGACAATTTGCAGTTTTCATATAATTGTACAGTGTGACACGAAATTATAGTGTAGTCATATCATGGGCTGCGTTATTGGATTACACGAGTGTCGGTCTAATGAAAAAAAAGGGAGGAATTCGGAGCGTACACGAGATGCAGCCGTTTCGTACATACGTTACGTCAGTCACGTACACCACGTGTAGAAAGAGTGAACCAATTTGTAACACATCAAGGTCGGCTACATGGCGAGGTTATTGGAAAATTGTCCAGTTAGAAGAAATATCTACCTAATTATTTATGACAGTCTTATTAAATACATCATTTTTGAGAACTGCGGCAACATTGTAATATATTAAGGTCATAAAACTTGTTTCGCCACGAAACGTAATATTCTTTGACGAAAAGAAAGCTGGAATTACGTTAGATATTTCTTGTGTAAATTTAATCTGTTGAACTTATTATTAGGTCTTCCTGTCTTATCCAGTTTGGACACGAAGGAGTTTCCAGACGAAACTGCTCAAATGTAATTTATCAGCTATATTAAAGTTGATCTAAACTAACTAAAGTCAGTTCTCTCTAATCTTGGAAATATAATCTTGAATTCCGGACTTTTTACGGGAAGCCGTTCTTCGTGATGCGCGGTTGGATGGTTCGCGGTAGAGTTGTACCTCTCGCTGAATCAACATATAATTTAATGTCACTAATGTCAGCCGCGCCAACAAACGGACAACACCGACAAACGTCATCGTCTTCACGACGCGGTGAAATTCAATTCCGCCACTGTCGCGCAAACGGACTAATTTCCTTTGTGCGAATTTTTTCCGAGTGGGAAACGGCGCTCTAATCGATTTTATCCCAATCAACGGGATTTTGCATCTCGCTGCGTTGGGACGAACGATTTGATATCGAGAACGATCATTATTATCCTTTGATGCAAAGGGTTTAAGTTGGATACATGGGGAACAATGATGAAAAAGAGTCAAATACGATATGAACTTCGTGATAGAAGAAAATTCGAAATATCGCAATAAATAATAAAATTCAAAATTTTATGACGATAAAATAAAATGTCACGTTAAAAATACAGCAATAATTGAATGAAATTTTATATGAAAAACGAATGACAAATATTTTATATATGACGTACGAATATCAATTTTCATTTAGAGCTCCATTAAAATATTTCAATCTACTTCTTCTTATTGAAAATCGATGTCCATTAATTATCTAAGAATTTTTAATATTTGGAAATAAATTAGTTCTGCGTACTTATTATAACTCACTCGAACAATAGCAGTTCAATTGTAATTATTTTTCATTGAATGATTTGCGAAAGCAATTAATAACGCAGTTCGATAGACAGTCGATCAAATATCAATCAGAGAAATTTGACAGAGCTTGGTGTACACTTAAAGATTAGAAAGTTACAATTCCATGATTGAAGAGGCATTAATTTCGGTGAGTTAGAATAGCAAAGTTTCGAGAGACTCGGTACAATTTCCCCAATATTTACATAGAAGAAAGCGATTTCTAAGTTTAGACACTAGATTTGTTCTTCTTGTCAGCTGAACTGCTGCACTAGTTCAGAGTTTATCTTTTTTTTTACTTCACATTGGAAGGGAAAAGATAAACTCTGCAACTAGTGCAGCGGTTCAGCTGAAAAGAACAGGCCTATTGATACGAGGCACGTATCATATTCATATTTGTATTGTCTCCGGTTACACCCGGAATCCGGCCGTCCGGATTATACTGCCTAAATAACATATCAGTCGTTAACTAAATAAACGCGTAAAAAGTGTGTGACACTCACTGATCAGGTTCCTGAAGGTATCGGTGAATATTCGAATCATCATGGAAGAGTCTGTCTACCTCGAGATCCGACTAAATATCTATTATCTCGTGTCCCGGCCGTCTGTCAGCTGCTGCTGCACCACCACCACCATCACACGATCTCTGCCGCAACGTTGCAACAGTACGATTCTCTCGCACTTGTGCTGCTTCCACTAGATCCTACCAAAGGTCCGAGGGATTCGCGTTAAATCTCTTGAGAACTCTCCCGCTTTCTCCCTCTCCTCTCTACTCCTCCCTCCCTCTCTTTCTCTCTCTCTCTCTCTCCCTCTCCCTTTCTGTCTCTCTTTATTCTCACGAGGCTGCCGCGTGGTCCATTCGCAAAAGAAAACGGAGAAATGATCGGGATTCCTCTCGCGAGAGAAAAGTTCGCAAACAGATCGTCGGGAAAAATCGCAATGAGATGAAAAATGCAACTGAAGCCACAGGTAATTTGCAATTCCTGATTCGCTGACCGAAGATCGTCCAGGGGGGAGTTTCGTTCTCTCGCGCAATCACGGAATGATGAAATTCAAAGTTATACTACTGCACGCGTCGCAGAGACAATCTAATATCTGAAATGTGTAATTTTCTTGATGTAGCAGGAAATTGGGAGTTCAAGATTTCTCTCCCGTGTCCTCAATGTTTCAGTCTTCAAATGCTGCTCGCGTTGAACACAATGAAATCTAGAATGTCTCTCTCATAAGGAATGATATATCGCGGGAAGCTTGAATTCCAAAGTTCTTCTTCGGAATGGAGAAAAAAAATCAGTTCAGAGTAACCTTGTCACAGAAAACTTTCTCACGTTGAAAGTCTCGAATATTTTTCGCTTATCTTCGTCTAAAAGAAATTCTATAATTTTCTCCGTGTTCTCCTCAACGCGGAAAGCTTCTACTTTGAAACAGTCCTCGGTTATCCTCGACTCAAAGAAAAGTCCGAGATTTCTTCTCGTAGCCTCGCACACCGAACATCCGAAAGTTTCTTCTTCTCTTTTTGTCCTTCTCGATAAAAAAAAAGTCTCAAGCTCCACGCTCTTTGCTTTAAAGGAAAATTGGCGTTCTTGCTTATCTCGACCGCAAACCGCACGGGGATGTCTTCTTCGACTCCCGATCGTGGAATTGGAGCACGTCGCGAGGGAAACACGCGCGCACACCGTCACCGCCGGGAACGCTCTGCCGCGAGTGCCGTGGCTCGCGTCATCGTCATCGCCGTCGCGCGCTTGCCTCCTCCACCTCCCTCGCTTCTGCCGTACTCCGTACTGTACAGACTGTACTTTGACACCGACGTCGCGACGTCGTTGTGGCATCGACTGAACTGAGCAAATCCGGCGTTATTTCGTCGGCTTTATTGTCCGCCGGCGGCGCGTAAACGAAACTGTGACGACGCCTTCGCCGCTCTTTGACCCCGCTAGGAGGGAGCGAAACGGAAGGAGCCGCGCGTTATCTTTATCGGCTTTCTCGGATGCTCATCGCTTCTCCTCTCCGTCCACCTCAAGAAATTTTTATCGCTCTATTCTACCCCGCGATAAACGATTCCTTCCTTGTAATTAGCACGGCGATTTAAAACACATTAATGAGACCTGTCGTAGGTTAATTAGAAAGCTCTAATAATTGACTCTAGAACGCACGTGGCCTGGATCAGATTGAATGATATTACAGAAAAAGAGATTTTTTTTTATCTAAGATTGTGTATACAATCGCTGCTGATATGGCATAGTGCACGTGATCGAATTATGCAACTTTGTTCGCCAGTGAATTTTGTAGAAAGATAATCTTTACTTTAAAAATTTAATGAAATCAAATATCTCAATTTTTAAATTTTCCATTAATATAAAAGTTACAATAAAGTAAAATAAAATATGATCATCCAAATATTACACCCAGGTAACAAGCTGACGTAGTTCTGACGTCAAATTGACAGTAAGTAACGTCAGCTTGCTACCTGGAGATATATAGTTTTCTCAGTCAGGTTTAATTATTTTTAAAATAATAAATCCTTAAATCGAATGCGATAAATCTATATGAGAAAAATACATTAATCCATATATTAAAAAATTCAAAAGTGAATTTCGAGGAATTATGCAATGTTCTGATGCAAATATATTTTTTCGTTATATTTTCGTCTATTCTCTTTTCCTGTAATTCCGAATTATGCTATTTTTAACACGAAAGATTTAATGATATTGTTTGTCTTCTTTATCGATCACGATGCGATCTAGAAATGATTTGTGTCCTTATAGCTTGAGTCCGCTGGACCAAAACATCTCGCTTACGTCCATTCGAAGTTCGTCGTAATGAAACTTGGCGGAATGATGATTTGTCATAGTGGCCTTGTTGCGCCACAAACATATTATGCTTCGGGTGGGGTTTACCAGCAATAGTCTTTACAAAAGACAGCAAAAAGAGAAAAATAAAAAGAGAGAGAAAAAATAATCTCCCTAAAAACATGAAATAGAGAGAGAGAGAGAGAAACAGAGGGGGGGGGGGGGAAGAGAGAGAGATCACACACGAGAGTTTGTTCCATTTCGCAGAAGCGAAGAACGCAGAGCGGGAACTAGCGTAACTCCATTTTTTTGCTTAATTGTGGATTCCCGTGAAATGCGTAGGCTGAAAAGAGCTCATAAAACTTATCCGTCAGCTCAATTCCGCATTAATGATGTAAAGCTGAAGACGAGACACTAATATTTAAAAATATTTAAATCTTTTACCAGCAAGGTATCAAAGTACCTTTATCAGAAAGAAAAAATCTTGCTGACGTTTTTGAGGATTTATCTTCATTGAAATCTCGTTTTGTAATTAAAATAAAGTCGAAAATAATAAAAAATCGATTACAATATTTTATGCAATGATTATATAATTCCATTAAAATTTATATAATTTGTTATCACAAATTTCTGTAAAAAAAAATGTAATTATAAGTAATTTATTATGTTTGTAACTTGAAATGTGTATTAATATTGCACATCGTACATTCCGTGTAGAAATTTTTCCTAGGCTGTAACTGGGCCCTGAAAGGGCTTCCTTACTTTATTTGAGGCCCAAGTTCGCCCACCCTGGCCCAATTTCGGAATGTTACGCTTTTTTATCTAGGGCCATTATTGCTTTCCAAACTTGGGCCAATATAAAAATTTTAGCTTGGGCCATGATTTCCGACATTCACCCGACATAAAAGAAAATTATATCTGTATATCAATTTTTCTCTTAAAATGCAGCCTATGATGATTCCATATCTGAAAATTGGCTTTTTGTAATTTATTATGTTTTCTCACATTTGAAAAACACATTTACCTTGATGGACTCGAACTCGAGAGCTTTGGATTGTGAGCCGACTGCCTTACGTGGTAGACTACTTCTTAATTTGATAAAAGTGTTATATATTATCTACATATGTCATAACTAGCGCAAATATATAATTTTCCAAAAATAATCTTAAGAAACAAATTCAGTTAAAAAAAGTAATAAAATTTCGAATTGAATATACGAATATAAATTTTTTTTAAATGTCGGGTGAATGTCGGACTAATAATTTTTTTGGTTAACGCTCGGTTAACGTTTATAATATTTGATATAAAAGAAAAATTTTTTAATTATAATGTAATAAGAAATTTGAAAAAAATATAAATTTTTTAATTAAGAAGGGGAAATCCTACATTAAACTGTCTTGGGAGAAAAATCGTGATCAAACTGGGCCCTGTATGGGCTACAACTAGGAAATCCTACATTAAACTGTCTTGGGAGAAAAATTATGACCAAACTGGGCCCTGTATGGGCTATAGTTAGACATGCCCAAATTAAAAACAAAAACTAAGTTCTAACTAGGTCCTAAATGGGCTTGAGTTTGACAAGCCCTTATTTTGGATGCTTTAGTAATGCCCATACGTGGCCAGTATTGAATATGGGATGCCCGGATAAATTTCTATTCGGGATTGTATGATATTTTTGAAACTCGCTGCAAAATTGTAATCTAAAGACCAATCAAATTTTAATAAAAGCCATACACGTCATATGAATTGGATCGATACTTGATTTACATTTGGTTAAAACTTTGAAAAATACCGTGTTTATATAAACGTTTGTACCTATCGATATTTAAAGCAATAGGTAGGTATAACATATCTCGAGCTGACGGCGCATGGTTTTTAATTCGTTTCATGTTGCGCAATTGCACATTTTTCATTTCTCTGTCTAATTGTAAGTAAGATCCCCGTACATTCGCTGCGAAATCGCTCGGATGGAGATACCTGGTCGCCGCCTGCGTCTCCTTCGCAAACGCATTCCCTCGCGCCTCGTCTTCGTCACACGTACCCTTCTCTCTCGATACACGATTCCTCCTTCCTCAACCGCACCGATGAGTCATTACAGTTGGGTACAAAGTCCGTCGACGGCCGGCTGCCTTGCCTCTCTCTCTCTGTCTCTCTCCCCGAGAGCTATTCTTCTCGCACCGCTCGGCTCGCGACTCGCCAATTCGGTTACCTAAGCGATTCCTCTTCGCGAGTTAACCGCCTTTGCGACACAGTCCGTCGCTACATTTCCCTTTATCTCGACCGCGTACTTATGCGTTTCTTCCCTCTCCCTTCCACGTAAGTTTCGTGCGACTTTGCACCGTGTAGTTACAGCTCGTTAAGGCATAATTAACGGCTCAATTGCCGCTCTCCGGGTTGGCTGAACTTTGCCCGCCACGCAACGCGCGCGTGTTCACCAGGAATCGCGATTTCGCCGCGCCGCCGACCTTGATTGGGCCGCCCGTCAGTTCCGTTCCTTTTACATATCCTCCTGGAACCGGTGCATTCTCTTAACGCATTCCCGATTTTCTGTCCGCAGTCGAGCTCTAATCTCGAATTCCAAATCTTTATTGCCACTGCAATTTTTGTTATCGCTAGATTGCAAATCTAGGAATCTTTAGGAATTGCCGGGGCTCCAACATTGCACTTTCTATTCGAAAAGAGCCTTTTAAAAAAATCTTTTAAAAATATTTCCTTGGAGAATCACCCAGCTGCTTCAAAATTAAACTCTCAGAACTCTCTTTGGGAAGTCTAATTTTGTATCTGTTTTAGAATTCTGTCTGAATTGTGATGAGAGAAACTGTCGATTCTTTAGTGTTAATACATTTTTAAAGAGTTTCTTTTTTAGAGACTGATTTCTCGGAAAGGACAGTCCTCAGAATAAATCTCTAACATAGAAATGGAAATCTTGTATGCAGATCTCTTTGTTCAAGGCTGAACTATCAGATGGCTACTCGCTGACTTTTTCAGTATTATCTTTTTTTTTTTGAAAAGACACTACTAGACAGCATTCTCTTCAAGAATTCTCGCTCCCCTACTAGGGAATTTAGAATGAAAATCTTCGACTCTTCGACATGTATCAATTCGCTGCCTTTTCAAAGCGCGTCTCTCCTTATTTTAACCAAGAATTCCACTTTTAAAGGATTCTCTCAGGTGTAGCTTCTTGTAGGATCAAACTCTTATAGAGCATTCTCTTCGAAAGTAACATGACATGCTCTTGAGAACGCAGTTTCTCTCCTCGAGAGCTCTATTTTACCGAGAGACCCGTCGATCCTTCGGCGTCTCCGGTCTCTCTGCGGAGCGACGATTCCTTCCTCCACGAAGTGGATCGACTTTCCCCCGCGAGTCTACTCGGTGGCGATCTTTCGACTCGATCCCGCGATGACCTTGACGATGCGCTCACGGGGCGACCTGAGGTGCGGCGGGCAGGGCTCCAATCCGTGACGGTCGCGTGTCTCAGGCTCGCGATACCCCCGCGCGTGCGTGGCGGTGATGCGTGATCGCGGGTAAGCGTGCGTACGTAAACGTGAACACGAGCTCTCCATTGATAAACAAAGGGCGGTCGGTGTTGAGGTAAGACGCGGATGGAGCCACTCGGTATATATCAGGAACGCCGATGGCTACTGCGGACTGGAGGAGGTTCCCGCTGGCATCGGCAGTTCACGTTGTTCGTTCCTCCACACCGGTGAGGTGAGGGAGACCTCACTCCTCAGTGCCGCGGTGGTGAGGGCAACGACGAGAGCGAGAGGGGAGAGGGAATCAGGGAAACGTATGCCCAGCCTAGGGAGAGGGAGTAAACAGGGCCAAGCGTTGTATCCCTCCTACCGTCGGTGATCCATCCCCGCTCTCTCTCTCTCTTTCTCTCTCTTTCTCTCTCGCCAGTCGCCACGTCGATGCGCCTCGTCGAAAACAAGTTGGCCGCTCTCTTGGCGCGCGCGATAGGTCGAACTAGACACGAACGTGTCGGTTTCGCGGAGAACGTAGTATAGGGACTAGAATCGATTTTGGTGGTGGGCAAACAGCTGAACAGCCGCGTACAGCTGTGCGGAGCACGGGGGCTTCGTTAATTCTGCAGCATAACAGAGAATTCTGTAAAATTCCGATGCTGAAACTAAATGAGTTTCCAACGTCAGAAATTAATAATGACCCCTGCACGTTAACAGAATTTCTTGTAGCACGGGGAGCAATAAAATTTTGTAATTTTGCGTGAAAATTTAATAACTCCTGCTTCAAGATTTTGCAGCAGGTTGTATTATTCTTCGTTAAAATTTAATAATAAATTTATGCCATAAATTTTAGAATAAAGAATACGTAGTCATGAGAATTTAATAAGACTAAATAACTTAGAGGATGAATTTCCTCTTTCTTTAATACCTATATATATTTTTTGTTACGCTTTTGGAAAACTAAAAGAAAATTATTTTCTTTCTTTTAATTTCGTCATATAATAATTATAACAATTTTGCAATATATTGGAAGCTAATAATGAACTAATTATAAAATCTCGATATACCCTGCTTCTTCATTATTATGAATTTTATATTTATACATCAGAAATATAAAGAGTGTGCGAGTGTATGTATCTTATAATTTTACCTCTTTTTTTATTATATTAAAAGTTTAACCAACATATCTTTGTAGTATATTATATATATATTATCCCAATACAGCCTTTGATATTTACTGAGAGAAATTAAAATATTTCGCGCAAGTGATTGCAAGTAATCTCCAGCAAGCTCGATTGACTTCGTTAGAACATTTAAACAAAGTTGTCGTTTTCAGCAACATATCGAGGCTACACTTTCACGGAGCCAGCTCGAGCGGTGCAGCTGCGCTCTGTTGTTTTATTCTACTAACTCTAAATTTATCACTGAGAAGAGAGACTAGAGGGAAAGAGAAAGAAAGATGGAGGGAGGGAGAGAGAAAGAGAGAGAGAAAGACAGACAGGATAACTTCGAGGAGGGGACGGAAATATCCCCCACCATTCCTGTCGCCTTTTACTCCCCTCAGGACCAAATCCGTTCGTCTCTCTTCCTTCTCTTTCCTGCTCGCTCGCGCTCCTTAACGATGCACGGAGTCCGTGCCACGGACGACGTTTGCAGCTGCGCGACTTCCGAATTACATATGCATCTGCCCTGACGCGGGTGCATCGCGCGGGACCGAAATGCTCTTTTCTCGGAATGATGAATGGAAAATCCGATTTTGTTTATCCGGAAATTGGGGGCCGTCCGCCATTTCGCATCGAAATGGATTTTCTCGGAGCGTGCAAAATTGGTTTTGTTTCGAGAACGATTGAAATGGAAAAGCGCGCTATATTGAAGATTATTCCGCTTTATTTATTTGCTTTTTTTTTCGTTATAGGAGGATGTAACTACATTTTTTTTATTCCACTCAGCCTGATATTATGAAAGGAAAAATATATAATAATAGCATCGCATAGAGCAAGAAATTTATAAGTAATCGCAAATATTTTTAACATTAGAAAATGAAGCTCGAATTTGCTATTAACAGAAATGTACTCATCTTATCGCTATGAAATAGTTTAATAATATGTGTTATGGCGAACTTTGAGTCATCGCTCGCGTTTTAACGGATGTGGATATGTTATCTTATCAATATAATTTGTTGCAAGTATTTTTACCAAATCTTATTAATTTATATTGCTCTGTTTCTCTCTCTTCTTCTCTTTTAATGTAAAATATTTCATTTATATTAAATTTAAACAGTAGACATGATATGTAATTTTGTAAGATAATTTTCAACTTATATTTTTTCTATTAAATTACCGAAAACGTATTTTACTTCTGTACAGACAACAAGATTAATTGGTGCTTTGAGAAGTTTAAGTTTAACCTCATGCCACTTTAAAGGGCACGAAGAAGAAACGCTCGTACCTTAATCTCCTTCGAAGAGGATCTGTAGCTATCGCATCCGAATGATTGTTTCTCGGAAACGAGGCAATCCGCCGGCGGAAAAACGAAAAAAAAAAGGATGGGTAGCCTCGTGCAAAGCAACTTTTCTTTCTCTCTCTCTCGGCCTCTCGTTTTTTTTTTTGCTCTCTTTCTTTGTCCGCCAGTTTCAGGCGCCGCGGGATGATATTTTACAAACTTTAATTTGGGCCACAGCTGCCAGCAATATCTCTTTCCACTGTCGATGCTCCAGTGTGCTTGAAAATATAGAGTGGGAAATTTGTGCGCATAGTTGCAATGCCGTTTGGAAACGACAGAATAGATACAGCGAGGTGATGTAAACGAATGTAAGGTAAACAAGAAGTAATGTAAACAAATATTCTCCTGTAGATATAGAAAAATACAATAACTTCTGGTATAGAGAGATGATAGGAATTAAGTTTTCAACGAGAATCTCTTGCGAAAATATAAGAAAATAATATTTCTATCAAGAACATCAATGCAATTTCTAGAGCACAAATAGATGGTATTGAGTTAAATTAAACTAAACTTCTTTTTTTTATAGATTAGTTAGGTTAATTAAGTTACGGTTTTAGTAATTATTGAATTTTTTAAGAATTTTGAGAGAAACGACGCAGTTATTTTTCTAGGTAGTAGTCTTGTATCATATAATTATATGTTTCATATTTTTACCAATACTTAAGTTAATTTAATTTAGGAACATTGGCAACATAGAGCACTTAGAAAGAACATGTTCAATTCAAGAATTGAGCGA
This sequence comes from Leptothorax acervorum, assembly GCA_035220615.1. Lineage (NCBI taxonomy): Eukaryota > Metazoa > Arthropoda > Insecta > Hymenoptera > Formicidae > Leptothorax > Leptothorax acervorum. Next base: position 660,942 of record JASTWQ010000051.1, on the reverse strand, counting down.
AGCATCTGCTGTTATTCAGGCTGTATTGACAATTTAATAACGTTTCCACACTCGTTGATAACTAATGACTCGTTAATAATTAATCCCCATCGGGGCATCTCGGGCATTTTGTATGAACTAGCTAAAGAGAGAGAAACAGAACACGAGATTAATTAGCTCAGAGATCGCGAGTGGGTGCGAAGGTTCAATACGGAAGATCATTACGTTGACCTCGTGTTCGATATCAACTGCTTCAATCCAGTTAGAAGAAATACTTTGTATATAAATCGGAATTTATTCGCGAATCGCCGCGTACTTTTGTCCCTAAGCCATCAGTCTTAAGAAACAATTAATCAATATTTAACAAATAATGAGATCTATCTCGAAAACTCAGCTTAAACTTATTAATTAATTAAACGGCTATTCAATCTTCAAGCTTTAGTTATTTTTCACATTTCCGAAATAATTATTGAATAATTAGAAAATTTAAAACAAATTATAATCGCAATCTCTTTTGAGTGAGATTTACTCCAAATGAATTACTTTATATTATATTTGACGAAAAGGCCTACCCACACAAGTGCGCGTGTATGTATGTGTATATAATCTATATCTAGGACTCTTAATTCCTTAATTTCCTAATTCGACGGAATGTGTTGTCTTATTAACCGACGTTATTATTATGAATCTTATATTAAAAATCAAATAACTTGGAGAGATCGAAAATTAAGTTGTTATACTATTATAATTTCTATAGACAAAAATTATAAAGCTATACATATAAATGACCAATTACCTGTTGGATGTTGTTGCAAATTTCTTTAAGTTCTCAAATTCGAGTAGCGTTTTCCCGAAATACTTTATATGGAATACTTTATATGATGTACTTTCGCGAATTTCAAGGCTTTATAACACGTATCTTTTTTCTCGCGTCCAAAGAGGCACGTGACGTCGAGACGACTGACTTCGCGCGACAACGACGACGAAGCGGGACGAAGACGACGACGATGTATGGTTGCTTTGGGGAACCCCCTCTGCCCTAAGATTCTCTTTCAGGTCGTCCTCGTCTGTCATTCCCCTACCGAGAGAGCGGTGTCTCACTTCCTCCCTTCCCCGAGGAAGGGTCCCCCCACTATCTGAAGGGGAATAAAGCCCCCTCGCGATGAGCAACCATGTAGTGATGGCACTTCAACCTATTCAGACACTGACGAACAACAGTCGAAATATTTATTTATTTGTTTTTAAAATCTAATCAGACTTCTAATTTGAACGGACATAATTTATTCTGCACGTTATCGTTTTATTTTATCTTATTTTTTTATTCGTAATTTATTTTACTAATTTTTCACTTCTTTAAGACATGAAATAAACGTGTATGTGAAGTACCTCTTAATGATAACTTTTAATGATAATTTAAGTAATCAAAGGAGTTAATGATAAGATTAGATTTTTCAACGTCTTTTCCGCGCTTACCTGCGTTTATTTTTCTTTTTTTTTCAAACATATATAATTAATAAAATTAAATTGAACAGAAATATCTATTTACATATATTTGTACTTTTAATTCCTTGTATTCTCAAATTTTCAACATTAGGTGATAACGTTAAATTTTCGCAGAACACAAGATATTAAGCTCGTAATCATTTTATTAAATAAAAAATAAATTTCGTGGAAAATTTAAAGCGATATTGCACCCTAATTGATCAGGCGACAACAAGAACAGGTGAATTTTTATAGGGTTTCGATGTCATCACTAGCCATTGGGGGATTTCCGACACGGAAGGGCCGTATCGATTATCTCGTGCGCCTCGTTATATAACCCGCTGACTGAATATTGCGTGAATTCACGCGTGCGACTAACGCACGCGTGCAAATTTCAAATTAATCACAGGAAAGAACGCATTTTGCCTCTTAATTGACGGTTGTAGGATGTAGATAACATCGCGGAAGAAGGGAAATAACGTGCGTAAAAAAAAGAGGAGAGAAAAAACCATAAATTTGCGATTAACATTTCACCGCTTTTGCAAGAACTTCAGACTTTCATTATCAATCATATTGAAATTTGCTTTTAACAATATCCATTATCTGCGGATTGTTAAATAGCATTGTTAAATAATGTGATAACGAGTGTCGCATGAAGATAGAATATTATGATTATTATATGTTATTAAATGTAGGTAATGCATGTATAATAAAGCATTTATAATAATGGCATTTGTATTAATATAGCGATAATATTAATAGCATTTTCCGTATTTTCTGAGTGCAGCGCTTTTTAATTCCTACGATAAAATTCAACGATTCGTATTTGTGAAGCACCTGTGAATATTTAATTTATTAATAAATAATTCTCCATGCGGAATAAACAAATAGAGAACATAAAATTAAATGTGACGACAGACTTATCGGGCATATTATATTATACGTAATAAAGCGCATTATTTCCGTATTGCAATTAAGCATTACTTTTACATACAAGTTTAAATTAAATCTCTGGTAGAGAATAAAATTTATCCATCACGTGTAATGGATGTATAACTCTATAATTTAACATAAATAAATATAATAAGACACGGATTGGCTCGCGGATGTAACAGAATGGCCAATAAATAAAATATGACGCGGGGAAATAGGTGGAACAAAACATAATGTAATGAATTTACCAGGCAAGTTCTTACCTACGCAACCGGGTAACTTGGCGGCGGTCTCGTTCCATTTGCCATTTCTACACTCGAGTGTCCTTTTTCTATCCCTGATGTCGGGAAATACGCTGCCCGACTTGCATAGGAATGTCCGCGAAGTCAATGTACCGTTCGACACGTAACTTCCGTTCGGCGCCGAGACCTCCGGACAGCCCAACACTGTAAACGCGTTAGTTCATTTCTACCTTGCATTCCTAATTAACACCTTGTTCTAGTTTAAAGTTACAAGGCGATATCGCGCTCCGCTCTTTAAAATTTCCATTATTTCCATAGGAACTCCATGCAATTTCTGAACATTTAAACGGCAAACACTAACGGGTTATTAAAAGTTTTAATCACAAAAATAGTTAATGAAGTAACTAATGGCATTTCAAGAAACTTTTAAATTGGCGAAAACTTGAACGGAGGTGTCGTTTGCGAAAAAATTCTTTGTTTAAAATCAAACTTTATATTTCTTTAATAATATTTCTGATTCCTTGAGTGATGCCGCATTCGAACGAGAAAAAAGAAATTGATTAATGCTCAGAAATAAATGTTAGAGCGTGAAAATTATAAATTCGTCCAAATATTTTATGACAATCCGTTATTATGTAAAGAAGCTTCTTGAAGCACACATTTAATATTGCCGAGGATTCCCAAACATTGATCACGATATTATTAATATAATACCCAATTTGCTTTTATAGAGAAAGATTGAAAAACGCCGACGAGGGAGGGAGTATAATTTATTTAAAACTCCAGAATTTATTGGCTAATTGTTGGAGCTCCATTAATTAATCAGAATGCTAATTTCACCCGAATAACATGGTCGACTTAATTTTGCGTAGACCTTTGTTGGTTGGCGAAGTACATATACAGGGTGTATCAGAATACATGTAACAAAATTCTAGGGTATGTATAGGGGGTTTAAAGTAGACCAACTTTTAATAAGAAATTCATTTCCGAAAACACACCGTTTGCTAGCTGCAGACTGGACCTGTTGGTATGTTAACTAATAGGAATAATTCTCATAATAACTGTATTTGCTTACATTACATTTGTTTTGACATTGTGCTAAACATTTTTTAATATTATGTAAGCAAATAAAGTTATTATGAAAACTATTCCTATTACTGAACAATACCAACAGGTCCAGTCTGCAGCTCGCAAACGGTGCGTTTCCGGACATGAGTTCCTTATTAAAAGTTGGTCTAATTTGAACCCCCTACATACCCTAAAAGTTTGTTACATGTATTCTGATACACCCTGTATGTATTTTTGCTGAGATTATTCCTGAGTTAACCACGTGTTTGTAACAACGCGCGTGTCCGCGACACTTTTCTCTCATGTTTTCTTTTTCTTTTTTCTTTTTACCTTGGTACTGCAGTAAAAAGCCTCGGGCGTTGTAAAACCTCTTTGAAGCGACGAAGTCGAGGGTCAACATGTTCGAGGTGGAGACAACTCGTACACCCGCGACGGTGCCGCAGAACTCGAAGAGAGTGCTGCCGCGTTCCCGTACTCTCACGATGTCCACGCAGTTCCCATCCGCGTTTGGACCTGCGATACAAGCATTTATTCGCGGTTTCTGTCTGGAGTTCGTTTGCGGAGGGCGTGTAACATCTCAGACCGCGCAGGGATGTTTATTTTTTCGACGATCGACGCGGTCCCTTAATCCGATCATGTCATATGTAGCGCATGTGCTGTGCTTGCTCCATTTGTGTAGTAAACTGTAGTTATATGTGTTTCTGCGGCGTGGTAAGAGTTAAAGTGGATCGTTGCGGTTTAAGTAAAGATCGTAAATTTCGAGAAAAAAATATACAGGGTTGTATCTAATGGTCCCATATATCCTGTTTTAAGACTTTATTTAAGTTCCTGAAAACTTTTCTTTATTTAAACCGTAAGTTATCTTCATCGCGGCGAGAAAGAATTGATGCGCCAGATACGCGCGCGTTTGCCATAAACGATAAATCCGCTCTTAGTTTCAGTGCGAGCAACTCGATTTTTATCAATTTAAATTGTCGCGCTGTAGCGAAGGGGTTTCGGGATGGAGAGGTTAAAACGCGAACTCACCACGGATATTCAAGTCGTGAAAGGTCAGAACTATCCTCTGACCCGGAAACGTCCTGAAGGTCCACCCACACGTTTCTCCGAGGTAGTACAGTGGGTAACCCGGGGTGTTGATGTAACCGCCTTCTTCGCCGATTACCTTCACCTCCTGATTACAGTATCGTCTAACCGCAACTTCTACAATCAATAAAATATTAATCCTCCATGCGGTATGGCGATATATAACAGAGTCCATTTACAGTATAGTCGGTTACATAAAGGTTGCAACACTTAATTTTTGGATGGGTCTTGAAACGCAAAAATATTTCGAGATTACGAACCACTGCCAAAACAAATCACCCATCCAAAAATTAAGTGTTGCAATCTTTATGTGCACTGAGAAAAAAATGTTGTTAATTTGACTAAACTCGTTTAGTTGGTAGTGATTTGTTAATACAAATATTAATATATTTAAATCAAATATACGTGAGTAATATCAAGAAATTCTTGTCATTTGAAAGAACACGATCATTTTGTTAAATTATTTAATTCAATTAATCATAAAACTTATTATACTAATGAAATTATAATCAATTGAAATAACGACAATGTTAGATGAAATAAATTCTGCAGAAAAAAAATATTTGTTTGACAGCCCGTGACCGCTGCATGTAGTTGAATCAAATAATATTTCTTTGAATCTACGATTTTTTTTTCTCAGTGTGACCCACTGTAGTGCAATTTTGTTTCGCGAAATGCAGTTTCGTGAAAATAAAAATTTATAGAGAAAATATAGATTCATGTATCTGCCGTAAAATAAAATACTTTTTTTTACGCGTATTTGGTATATAAAACTAGTTAAATATTAAACTAAGGTCAGGTTCGTATTTGCAAAGCAAAATGGAAAATTCAAGAGATAATAAACAAGCAAACCAGGATATTGATAACGTAAAATGATTTATTATTAACTAAATAAATTTGACGGAACGTTTCAAATTGCACTGAGTCCTATAGTTAAATATTAGATATCAATTACAGTTTAATTTTAATTAAATTCTTTGACTAAAATTTCGATGTTATACGTATGTTGATAAATTGTGCTAATACAACACTACCCTCCAGATGTCCGGCCTCTAATTAAATCTTTCCTACTTAGTAACAAATCATTGCTGACCGGAGACATAATTCTATCGTTGTGAAAAGAATTATTTTCGAGGGGATGGCAGGGAATTGGGCTGGGCGTTTCTGCTGCCATGAGGCTACTATTAACATCTGCATCCGTCGTGGTCTATTTGTCGCCGAGCGATACGGATTGTACGGATTCCCTTTATAGCGCGTATTGCGCGCCAGGAGGCGAGGGTGTCCTTGCCCCAGTTTCGCGGATAGGGGTGCGATTTCTGGGTGGGGGGCTAGATACGCCGGTGACGGTAATAAGGGCGTCGAAGGGGAAATTTGGTCCTCCGTTCTCCCTCTTTCCCCTTCGCCATCCCTCAGTGTGCACATCTATGCGCACCGTTTCCAATATTCCGCCAAGTGTGACGGCCTTCGCAAGGAATGTTTTGTCCTGCTGAATAGCGAACGGTTTTTATCCAATCTATCGATTCCCCATCGAGCGCCTGTTTAATGAAACGCTTTGCATTCAATCGGGACATCGGGTGTCTCGAATACTTAATTCCAATGTTTTATTAACATACAATTTGGCCTGGTGAACTTTAGTTCGCGAAATTACTCGGCATAAATTAGAAAGGAACTTGCAAAGAAATAGACTTGCTGAATAATTTGCATCAAAAATTTGAACTATATATGTTTTAATGATTTTAATATAATTATTAAATAATTTAGTGAATGCACAAGTAAATAATAATTTTATTATATGTTACTCTGGTAAAATATTAGGTATATTAATTTAATATGCACATATTCAATATATAATATATACTCATAAAAAATTACTATGCTAAAGAAGTATTACATTTATCTCGACAGAATCGTGATAGATGCAGCGATATACAAATTCTATCAATTTAAAGGGTTGAAATGTCTAAGCGTACAAACATAGTGTTACGTCTGTCACGCAATAAGCTACAACTTGTAACATTTTATAATGTATTCTAACGTAATTTCTTATTTTTTACAATGCATAAATTTTCACTTATTTCGAAAAATGGAACTATATGTTGAACAATGAAAACCCGAAAACGTCACGCTTCCCTCGCAAAGGAGCTTCTGCGGTACGTGCGATTCCATAGAATGGCGGGATTACATGCCCTTTCCCGTGGCATCCCCGGCGTTGCGCCCGAGCGCGGTGCATTGTGCGCGATCGGATACACTGTTTCTTGCTGTCGGTAGAATTTCAGCGCATATGCCGGCGATCCCACGGTCAATAAAGATCATTGCATCGTCGACAGCTGGCGGACAACGGCCGACGGTCGAGATAGAAATCTGAGGCCGATTTCGTCGGACGTGCGGCACGTGACGTGCCGTGCATTTCTCCGCCCCCGCGTGACCTGTACCGTCCCGGGGTGCTAGCTTTATCGAGCTCGTCGATCATCGATTGCGCACGCCCGCATATCGATCGCGGAGAAATAGACCTGGGCTTTTCGCCGATAAATAAAGCCAGATTCGTAATACTGTAAATATCTTGTACCGAAAATATTGTCGATTCCTCGATTTTATATGAAAATCGAGAGGGTCGTTGTTCGCAATCGACAGCAATTAAGACGAAATGTAACTTGGAGAAAATTTTTTAAAAATGCGAAGCAATTTAGAGGGAATTTAAGACAATTAAAAGAAAATTGGAAATACTCTTGAGAACGTTGGTAGAAATAACTGGCTATCCGTTAATATTTCAGTTTATATACTGAGTTTATATATATACCGAGGCTGTTTATATTCTGTGTTTATATACTGAGGCTGTTTATATTCTGAGTTTATGTACTGAAGCTGTTTGTATATATGTGTTAGTGAAGCTTTATTCGATAATAGACTTCTTGATAAATGTAGAATATATACCATCAGTTTTTCATTCAATTTTTTCGCGAAGCTTGAGAAAATAATTAATCAAGAGTTTTAATATTATAAAATATTTGATATATAATTATTGAGAATATACTCACCTGGTATGCAAGCGTATTTTAATGAAATTCCACCTGGAATCCAAGAATGTGCTCCTGGATGATCGATAGTCACATTGTAGCGACAGTGTTTCTGACCAGAGCATCTGAAACAATACGGTAATATTAAATGAATAATAGAGTAGATTGATTTTTTAAAATTATGACTGGACGAACATTAACTTTCCTACAGTAAATCTTATTATCTTTCATACAATAAATTGCTTAAAATGCATCTCATATATAAATTCCCATTATTCCCGCGCGAATAAATTGCAGTTTACGCGTGGTTTCGCTTTTGGATACTATCGATTATCCGACAGTCGCCAATTAAATAAGCGGCGTCGATCATTAGGGGCTGTGAACGCGCTGACAAAAGCAGCCCCCGGGCTTCTTCTGGAGGGGATGGAATTTAGGAGGGGCCGGGATTGTTGCTGTGCGATCTTTGTTGCTCGCGCTTGAAAGCAGGAGTGAATAATGGACGAGGGTGGATTTTCACCCCTTTTAAGAGGCCTCGCTGCCTCATCCCCCCGCTACGTCAACCTCTTCTCGTCGATTTTATCGGTCTCCGGACGGAAATAAAAGGGAAATAACATTTCACCCACGCTCGCCCTTGCGAGGAATCTCTTTAAATTTTTTAGACCCGCCGGCCACGGCGGATTCTCAAATTGAAACTTGTGGTTCTGCACTCGATCGTATCTTTAGGTAACGCTAAGTCATCCATTTGGCGATAAAACCGATAAAACCGATAAAACCGATAAAATTGTAAAATTTATATACTGTCTCTGGAAAATTGCAACGAGGAAGATAACCTGCTTTAACTAAAATTTAATGAAGAAAATGTAAACGAATAAATAATGATCTTAGTTATGCCTTAAAATAATTGTAAAAGAAATGAATGTGAATATATAAGATTATTATAACTATAATTACGAAGGAGATACGCTGTTTGTATTAACGTAATTACATTCTTTCTTTAGTGTTATTAGTAAATTACTTATTATTTTATCGTTTTTAATTCATTAGTAATTCAAACAACTTGATATATTTTATTCTCTCGCGCGAGAAAGAAAAAGAGAGAGGTAATGGAGTTTTTTAATATAAATGAGATGTTCCATTTTTCCACGAAAAACTCGGTGCAATTTCAGAGATGCAAAATTTGCATCCCTCGCATTGCCATCCCCTATTTGTGGAATTCCCGGAGCGTGATGCTGTGTAAACGTAGGGGAAACCATTTAGCGGAGATCGTTTCTCCTTTCGTGATCATTTGACGCACGTTCCAAGGGAAAAGAGAAGAGGGCGGGCAATTATTGCTTCAGGAATGCTTTTACCCTGCACATCAAACGTCGAGATTTCACTCTCGACCCTCGGCTCGGCGAATCTCGAGTACGCAACGAGCGGCGGATAAAAAACGGCGGGTATATAGGAGGCGGTGGGGGTGGCGATCGAGTGGCTTAACTGCATTTCACAATAATGACTTTTCAGATATCATGTTTCTGACACATTGCAGTTTCGATATTTTTTTACTGCCTTTCATATCTCTCTTATCAAATTGAGAATTTTAATCGACGTAACTGGCAATCAAGATATACGCGTTTTAAGATTTGAAATTTATTACAAACTAATAAATTTTTTAAATCTTTTTCGTGTATTTCCAAGTACACGAATTTCCAACCTACTAAACTGCGTGCCGACCAATTTGTCAGACTTTAAAACACAGTTTCGTTGGAGAATTAAAATCCCCTACCCTCCTGACTGAAAGAAATTATTGCGAAAAATATTACCTCAGCCAGGATCTCTCTTTTATGTTCGAATAATTATTTTAATCGCTATTATTGATTATTATTATTTTATTTCGAGTTTGGTATAAATTTTGCCTATGAAAATATTTAATTTAGTAACATTTATTATAACATGTTACACGTAATATGTTACTTCCTTTACAATTTTATTAAAATTATATTATTTACGGTTAAATATTTGCTCTAGCTATTATATATTATCATATTCTATTTATTAGAAAATATTGTTTTTACGTAAGAAAAAACTTTCAGGCAGTAAAGAGTGCAGGAGAATTTAATCACTTGTTCTAGTTATTTTACTGAACCCTATCATAGTTGCAGCTTTAGTAAGAGTCTGTTACAATGTTTGTAGTCGGTTGTAAACGCTCGGAATAAGCGTCGTTCTCTGGAGCTGCGGTCTACCTTAGACTTCGGCCGTAACCAAACACTATATCTTGTGTGTCATCGAATACTTGTGTCAGGAACAGAAGTCCGATATCGCCGGCGAGGGCCATGAAAAGTCTATCTAGCTGACGAATCGTAAATAAAGTTATTTTTAAATTAAAGCCGTGGCTGCAATTGGAGAATTTAATGCGATGCTGACATAAATATTTTTTTAATGATTCGAGAAAACGAATCCAAACATAATTTTCTTATAGGATATTAAATTAAATGAGTTTATGTGATAAATTTTACAGATTTTTTTCATACTTTTTAAGGTTGATTGTCTAAAATTAAAAAATAATGCTGTATTACTGTTGCATCGAACGTTTTAATCTACCGTTATATTTTGATGATCAAAATGAATCTACCTTTTATTCAAGGATGACCTGATATCGACGATGTCTGCCTGGTCGTCCTCGTCGTCGAGAACGTAGTTTCCTTTGAGCTCTTTCATGTTCGTCCATCGACGTGTGCTACCTTTGTTCCTCCACATTTTGAGCTCTTCCAAGCTTTTCGACTCTTTCTGACAGAATTCCGTATGATTCGCGTGGTATTCCGCTTCCAGAATAAAGATAAACGCTCTCAACGACCTGCGGACACGATATTAAATTAATGTAAAAGAACTCCACATGTAAATAGATAAGCGAATCTCAATGAAAGAAATTTAGTTAACGAGAATTAGTGATCAACTTTAAATATTTTTGATTATCGCTTTCAAAGCTGTCGGTGTCAGGCTAATATGCGCGAATGTTTGATAAGATTTTACTAAAATGAGAAGAAAATTAGAAGTTGAAATTAAATCACTAGTTTAGTTCTTCAATGGTTTGGTTTGAGTAGAAAGTAAATATATTTGGTTTTCTCTCTTACACTTTTTTGGATAAGCATTAATTTGTAGCCTTATATCATTTTTTTAAATAACAGGTAAAAAATAATACTTATCCATCATTTAATGTATATTTTGTACAGAAACGCTATTTTTGTTAAATTTTTTTCAGAAATTTCACACATTAATAAATTTACAGTCAAAAATAAATGCAATAAATAAATTACAAAGTTTTTTTCAAGTAAATAAACATGGAATTTTATGATATTTTGATAAATATTATAAATTCTTGTATATGAATAAATGGCATATGATGTAAGCGATCCGTGTAGACGCAAATTTATGTTTAATCTCCTTACGATAAGGTGTTTTTATAATGGTCTAGAAATCCGAGTACTTTCTTAGAAACTGTTCTTAAAGAGCGCGATAAAATATGCTGACGAACCTGCACGTCAACCTGAGCAGGCCGTGGGAGCATCTCTGTTCCTGGATCACCTCCATGTACCCTCCGTGCAGTTTCACAGCCTTCAGAATCCTGCCGAAAGGCGCTTGGGTGGTGGCGATGATCCTGGGCGAGAAACTGGCCGCGATCGTCATAAGCAGCAGCACCAGGAGACTCGTCAGGGTCGTCGCTGCCGGCCACGCCATGATGGTTGATCATCACAGTGACCTGAAAGTCTTCTCGCGAGCCTCGTCTTCGGGAAGGGCCTAAAATTAGGCCTCGAGTACCACCGCGTTCTGATAAGCGAAATCTCTCTCTTCAGAAGGTAGACGCGCACTTTCCTTTCGCCTCTTCAAGTTCTCCCACGGCCACTCGAATCGCAGCTCCGCTCTGCCATCCGGAGGTCGACGACCTCTTGCCCTTCCGAGAATTCGGCCCGATATTACCCTCTCGGGCCCCAAATAACCGCAAGCAAGGTTTAAGGGGAAATACGAATGCTTTTTATATAGCTGCTAATGTTTTTGAGTAATTATACCTGAAAACAAAGTATACCTTTTAATCACTTTTACTCTAAAAAGTAAAATTTTTTTGTACGGAAAACCTTGGCCAAAATTATTAGGCACTCTATTAAAATAAAGTTTTTTTAAAATAACATTTATTTTGGAAAGAAATAAATCACTTAACTTTAACAACTTCCTTTTATCTAATTTATTAAACAACTTTTAAACAGTAGAAGTTTTTTCTGATGTTAAATTCAGTACAGTATAATGATAATGAAGGTGCCTAATAATTTTGGCCAAGGCTGTAATTGCGCTTTGTCAAGATAATTGAAATTCACTTGTTTAATTAAGAGCGAAAATAATTTAATCGCGATTGTATTCTTGGAATACTCTGAATGTGACAACTTGTCTAAATGCAAAATGGTTCTGAGATTGTTTGAAAGGTAAAATATGTACCGAAAGGGGGGAAAAAGCCTCTCCTTGAATGCGTTGAATCTTTAAGATAGACCGAGGTCAAGAACTTGAGCTGGATGAATAGGAGACGGTGGAATGAGAGATGAACCAAGAATCGTGCAAAATGGCGAATAAAAAGTAAAAAGTAAACGTATCAAGTAAAGAGTATAAAATAAAAAGAGAACTTTTGGAAGTTAACTTCTTAATATAAACTATTTTTATAAATATCGCGATGTCAAAAATTCTATATACTTATAGAACTACATTAGACAATATTAATAACAAGCTCTTCGAGTCAGACCTTTAAAATACAAAGATAAATATAAAAACATTTTTTAAATAAATTTTTTTAATTACATTATAACTTTTATTATAATTATATTACAATTTTATTAATGTTATAATATTAATATAATTTTACGCTGATTTTAAAATTTTTGCAGTTGACGCAAATTGAAACTTACCTTCGATTCTTGAGAATTGCCGGAGATCGACGTCGTTCGTCGTGCGTCTCGAAATCGCTCTGTAAATGATATTCTTTTCTTTGATCTGACGATTCTTCGATCGTTTTCCTTCTTATTTTTGGCCGCCGACGGAACTCTTAACTCTTCCTTCGCAATAGCGTGTTTTTGTTGTAGAAGTAAGTGGGCCCCCCCCGTCGCGATCAATAGGCCACGGCCAAGTTTCACTAAGAAGACAACAGCGGCAACACGTTCCCCGTGGCGCCTCAAGGACGAGGATTAGAATAGTACGGATAAACGATTTTGTATTTAGGCACTCGCGGATGACGAAACGCGCTCTCAATTCGCTATGAAGGAGTTGCTTAACGTGCCGGATGGTCGATGATTAATTGCACTCACATCTATTCGTTTTCGCCACTGTCCACTTATCCGCTGATTAATGGATGCTCAGTTATTTTTTATGCATTCGTTGAGCGTAATTAATAGACATTAAATGCTGATAAATTGATTTTCTTCAATATTAAGCGCGATCGATTGTGATTCCGATTAATATTTATTATATGCGCAGCCACACGTTCGATTGATTCTGGTCAATAGGTATCGGGTCAGTTTGATATTTAATTGACTATGGTTAAATGCATTACATGCTGGTTAATTAACTCGAATTTGCATGGATTCTAATTGGTTAGATGTATCGGTATTGATTATATATTTCTGAGATAGGTACTGGATTGGTGATTGCGGGAAATTTCAAGTCAAACATCATCAGCCGTATATATCCGTTAGTATATCAAGATCTTTCAGTTTCATTCTCCTGAAATCTTTTTTTATTAACAATTATGTTTTTATTAGTTTGAGATTCTTCAGTTGATTTCACTTGAAACTCGACGCGAGGAAACACATTTCAAAAAATATATGCGACACGATATAAACAAATTTTTTCTTCTTTTAATATTATAGTATTAAAAAATGTTCACTCTGATTTTTAGAAATTTTAACAGTGTAATAAAAGGCAACACACTTTTAAAAAGTTACTCCATTCGAGACGCGAAATAATATCCCGATTAAGTTTCAAGTATTTAAAAGATCGTTAAGTCGATTCTCTCCGAGAATAAATACTATATCCATATACTTTTGAATGTAAAAAAAAAACCACTATTTTTTGAACACAATACTGGTACTGAACACAACACCTAGCCCCGCAAACACAAGAACCTCGCACCACAGTTTTAATACTCTTCGAAGAGTATGATAATCGTCCCACTTACAAATAAAACTATTTTAATATTGCTTGATTGAACACCGTTCGAATTATTTAGCTTAATAGATGAAAAAAATATATTAATACTATCTAATACAGTTGTTATACGAAAAGTATCTTCAACACTGTTCAAACGTTACACTTGTTTGATTAGCTTGGCTTATCCTGGCACTGCTCGGTATATTAGGTTTCGTAACTAGAAAAGTATTCCTTTCATCGCTGCACTGGACGGCACGTTTGCTGGTCCCCGGCTTTAATATCCACCGGCGTGAGTTTGTAAATCGCGGCGAACACCCGCTCGCGTCGGCGATTCGTTGGCGTGTGGTGCCGACCAGCCTGATGATGCCTGCTGCTGCTGCTACTCCGCATTGATAGACAGTCTAAAGCCGTGAATTCCGCGCCAGCGGCAACGACCAGCCAGCCAGCCAGCTAGCAAGCGAGCAGCCCGGAAGCGGTCGGTGGTAGTTTCGGGGGGGAAGCTACCCTACTACACGCGTGCAGGGTCCCGCGTACCCTCGTGCCGTAGATTCGTACCCCCGTGCCACGGGCGCCGGTTTTCGCGCTCTGCCCCCTCGTTCGATCCGCCCGTCCCTCCGTTTCCGACGCCACGCCGCGCCGGTTCTCTTTCTTCTTCATCGACGTTGATCCCGGCAGCTGAAGCCGGCAGCTGAAGATTTTCGGGTTTTCGCGAGGATCGGCGCGGGATAAGGTGTCACGCAGGATTAATAACAAATAGAAAAATCGAGAAATAAATCTTTGCGCAACGTTGCGATTCCATGTGATATATTGCTGTTCAAGTTTTCATTGATCGTTATTTGAAGAATTTCATTGTTCTGTGTTAATACTTGAAGTTTAAAGGAAAATTTATGTTGCGGATTTTTAATAACAGCCTGATTAAGATACAAGTTTATTCTCGAGTTTCTACGTTTGAAGAATAAAAAATTATAGTAGTATACGTATAAAAACATTTTTTTAATGATACGCTAATTTGTTTAAAATTAAAATAATTGAAATTGATTTAAAATTGATCTAAAGCACTGGAAGCTAAATCTAATTTATTATAATTTACTTCAGGAAAGTTTCTAACTTGATTACTTAAAGTTTTAGAAAAGAGTTCGTTATCTTTTATAAATCTATTACACTGTCAGCGGCAATTTCATGGGGAATCTCTTTCAGACTCCTAAATATCCGAAATCATCGAAAGAAATGGTGGGGCTTAGTCACTCTTTCTTTTCTATTGATTAATGTCTTTCTCAGTCCCGCAAGCTGAACTCTATTGTTCGATTTGGCCATCGTGATCGATCCATTGTGATCGGCACGCGCATATCTAGTAAACGCGCATCTGCATCTCCGAGCGACGGAAACCGTCGAGCTCCGTTAAGCTCCGTCTCGTTTCGGATGTACACCGGTTGTCATCGATCCCCATTGTCCCTGAATCGAGAAAGGTGCTCTTGAGTACCTTGAGATCGTTTTCCTCAGCGAGGAATAGAATCGAGAATCGTGACACGCGTGATATTGCATCTGCCGCTAGCGAACACGTGCTACGGTCGTTCGTCATCCTTTTTAAGAGGTACAATCGATAAATCATCAATTTAAAATTAATAATGTTTTATATACTTATGTATCGAGTACACGAAATTTAACTTAATTCTTAAGGATCGTAAACAGATATCTAATGTTAAATAAATTAAAAACTTGTTTACACAGAGGATCTTATTCATATTTTAAAGAAATAAAAAAAAATAAAATAATGTATTATTAAATATGAATAAACATAAAATAATTATATATACATATCCATTCTCTATATTATTTCTAAAAAGGAGATGTAAAGTCGATACTCGAAGTTTATTGTTGTCGCTTTTCGCGACGCCGCGCCGATTGGTTTTCTTGCTGCGCTTACTTCGTAAGCGGCTGTCATTGTATAGTTTGACAGTTGGGTGTATTAAGGAGTTAATAGTGTCCTAATTGTAACAGTATAATATTAAAGTTAAATAGCGCGAGCAGTCAGATTTTCCTCGCAGTTTCTTGCCGATTTTCACGTCAGTGCCAACTGCGTTTGAGGATAGAACGAGAGCGTTTCGCAAACTTGGACGAAATCGCGTTTCTCTTGACGGTGCCGAATATTTTAGGCATTCAACCGATAGGTAACTCGCTTATTCTTTTCCATGCATGTTTCACCGTTAATTACGTATTAGTTAGCGTATAAACAGCGCATTAATTGTGTATTAATTGTATATAAACATGCGTTAAGTGTGTATCTTATTCCAGCATTAATCACACTTGTCTCTTTTCTTTCTTGATATTTGCACTGGACTGGATTAACGAGTATAATATATCACGCAACGTGCTATATTTCGTAAGAATGGTTGACGATTATGTCAGGTCGGACATTGACGCGATTCACTGTCTTTTCTCGCTGTATACTCCTGCTTTCGATTTCCTGCAGTTCACAAGTCGATGATCCACCTTTGATGGACAAAGGAGCATATACTTAAGCTAATTATAAGCGATTATTATAAAGAACGCGGGTGTGCTAAAAACGTACGCAAACGAGCTCGGGCCGAACTCCGCCCGATGGCCTTTGAAGCGATCACATGCATTTATGTATATCTATAATAAAAAGAGTCAACTTTTCCCACGAAGCAATGAGTAATTTGTATATGTTGTACAAATGTGTGCGCGCAGGGATCGCTTTTTATTACCTTAATTAATGCGCGAGTAACGTTACAAGATATCATCCGAGATCCGCGACAATACGCACGTAGATATCTAAGAGGAAGATAATTGCACTGGTGGAAGATCGCTCATGATCTCGGAGCCTCGTGCTGGCCCATCACGTGAATAAAGACGTCTTCATATTGCTCTATCTGTTTTTATCTCTTTAGACTGTTTTATTGCTTTATACCGTTTTGTACCGTTTCATATACCTGTTTTATCTTGACAATTCTGATCTTGACGATGCTAATTTAAAATTAATAATCGAGTCGTGATTGTATTGCATATTCGGCAAAAAATAAATTACGAGCAAGGACAATTCTCACGCTTGTCTTTAATTTAATTTATCGCAGTCCCCCGACTTTTCATCAGTCCGCCTTTGTATTATTCAACTATTTTCCAGAAATAGCTGGGGTAACGTAAGAAATTCTCCTCTAGGGATAATAGTTTTTACATAAAAGTTGCAATGTTTTGCGCAAAATACCTAGCACATTCTAGCCGTTCGTTTCTTATTCGGTATGTTTTTGGATTCGTTAAGCCGCGCGTATATAGATAACAATAAACGCACAGCGGTCCATTAGTTTATCGTCTTCATTTGCGTATCCATCGTGCATATCGTTGCTGAATATGTTTATTTTCAAATATTTTAATATGTGTATATACCTATATAAAATTATAAATAGAATTCTATTTTGTAACATCTGAATTATGAATCCTTTGAAATGGTTTTTGTGGTGGCGGCAAAGTATAATAAATTTCTATGGCAAATTATATGACTGAATTTTTTGTAGCTATTTCAATAGATGCCAAACCGCAAAATAACGTGCAAATCGATCCACCCTTGGATCGAGAAACCCTTGCACATGTTGTTGAAAATTAGATCGACATGTGCGGCCGGTTACGGCTCGTTTAATCCACAAACTCAATGGAAGCTTAGTCAAATTGCATTTCTAATTCCCTCGTTTCATTTCTCACTGCACGCTTCAGGAATTGCGCTGACACTTCCATCCGTTTTGCCCCAAAAGGATTTTATCGATCAAACGCGATCGTGTTCTATTCTTTGCACAAATTAATAATAATGATTTTCGCAAGAGAGTTGAACAAAATTCTAAAATTATCCACAAAATTCTAAAACTATATCATGCGAACGTTGAAATACTAAAATTAATTTAATTTATTTTACAATTTTATGCCTGATTTTAATTTAGTCTACGATTTCATTTGTCTTTAATTTAACTTTAGTTTTATTCAAAATATATAAAAGTCTCAATTTGCAATTAAAGCAAACTTCTTTCCAAAATCTTTGCATGAAATGCATGAATCGTATGAATTCGCGACAAATCTGGGACCCTCGCGCGATCCTTAACAGGATTAAGCATTACGTGCATATTCGTTTTATAAGGGGACTGTCCCTCCTGATCGATCAGCTGAGAATTACGTATCGTGTTCACGTAAACTGCGAAGAGAGAACTTTATTTGTATAAACTTCTATTTTTGGCACTTCCGCGATCCAATTCGTGCAATGCGCATTCTGTTTTTATCATTTTTAATGAGAATTGATTTCTATTATTGACAAATATTTATTTTTCAAACAATATATTTTGAAGTCCAGAAATATATTGCTGATAAATATGAATATATTATTGTGCAGACTTAGAGTCATTAATTATAATATATCTTTATTTGAAATTATATGTATAGGTATATCCATTATTAAATATAATTATAACACATATATGTACATCACATGCAGATTTAGAGACATTAATTATAATATATCTTCATTTGAATGTTACATATTTATTATTAAATAATTAAATATTATTAAAAATTTTCCTCAAGAATATGAAGAAATATACCTACTGACATGATTTCTATGCAGTCATATTACTCATTACCATTTCTACGCGTTTTCTAACTTCATTTCTTTTCTTCTTTTTTTATAATTTTTATCGTCTTGAATGACATGTGATAAAAGTGCGAACCGAAAATAAATGTTCTGTGTTTTATCTTACTACTGCAAGACATCACCACTTGTTGAAGAAGTCGGTAGGGTAATTCGGGCGGAATGACTCTTGATACAATTTTAGTGCGATCGATGGTTGCTGGTCGGTGTTTTATGGCTCGCAAAATATAGCAGAGCGCCGAAGTGTTTCAGCTTTCGTGCATTTCTTCTTTCTTACGTCAAACCCTACGTCTAAATCCCACGCCGGCCGAATGACGCAAACGAAAACAAGCTTAGCTCTTGTCTGCGAGGCAAAGCAAACGCTTGGCATTCACGGAACTTACGAAGCGCGTAAAAAATTTCAACGTAAAGCAGAACTCCGTTTTGTTTGCTTTTTCTTTGAGAAAATGAGGAAGTGGCACCAAAGATTTATAGCAAATAAACCAATAAACTTGTTTGAAAATATCTGTCGCAGAAATGGCAGTGATAGATATTTCGAAACAACTTTAATTATAAAAGTAAATCAATTACGATCGAAGTTGCTATTTAAAAATTAAAATTATTTAGTAGGAAATAGTTATGAATACAGTAATACTTAAAATTATTTACGAACAGTGCCGGGAGAATAATTTATTTGGTGGCTTCTATAACGTTTACAAATTACGAGATATTTATCATTTTTGTTAAAATTATGACATATTTTTAATATAAGTCTTATAAATAATTATTTCTTTATATTACTTGCATAGAGACAGATATTACTTTATATATTTTTGATTGGTTTTGATCGGTTGTATTAATCAGGTCTTAATTTGACTTCACAGTCATGTCATCATCGGAATAAAGCTTACTTTCAAATTTGTCGGTAGGTCGTCGGTAAAGAATATAACGGGTGCAGCACGGATCGAAGCTTGAGCAGAGCGCCATCATGACGCATTTAGTTGGTAAATACAGTCATAATTAGCTGTGTGAATTAATATTTATATGATTACATAAACTCGATGTTTATGCGTGTTGGTTATTCATCATCGAGACACATATTTCACGAGATTTATTTCGGTCAAGGTACATCTCGCGAGCAGTCGGTCAGGAAGCTGTGTCAAGCGTTTCCGATATTCCGATTCGCGAATATTTATCCTCGATTTTGCTTCATACATTTATTCATTCTTGTATAGCGCGAGATAGTAGGTATAGTCGCCATAAAATTCAAAGTAGTGCACTATTTTCCTTCCAAAAAAGTGCACGCGAGGAGACGATAGGTATAGCATCGATGCCATGCGAATGAAATTCCGATGCGAGATATTTCGCGCGCTTTATAATTTTTGCGGCGCAAGATAATAAGCGCACGTTACGTTCAATTAACATCGGGATTTTACCGTGCAAAATTTCGCAAATGCATGTTACATGCGAGTGCCATAGAGGAAAAAAAAGGATAAGAGGAATAATTTCGAGAAGGCATCGGGCGAGCAACCGTGGGATAGATTTTAGAAATACATAGTATAAAGAGACACGGTAGTGTCTCGCGCCAAGTACGCGCGGAGCGAGACCCCATGGCTCTATATACGCGACGCGACGAGTTGCGAGTACGCGAAATTTTGAGATCTCGATAACCAGTGAACGGATAAAGTGAACGGATAAACTAGGCTTAATGGATAGCTTGGACCAAATTTATATAATAAAAGTGTTTTTATTTGTTCGCTACGTACCCTACGAGCGGAGATATTACGATGCTTGCGATTCAAAATTCCAAATCTGAAAATTTTGTATAGATTAAGATACGTCGTCGTTCGTCACCTTCACTACCTTTAACTACAGATGGCTCTGGATACCCCAGCGTCACTTTCACTACTCTCGACTATAGATGGCTCTTGCTTGTCGATAAATAAATCGCGTTCGCGAGAGAGAGCGAGATTGCCAGTCTCGAGCGTCTCCATGACAACGGAAGAGACAGCATGTTTATGTGTAGTCACGTGACTGACGTGTACGTCAGTCGTTCAGTGCGCGAGGCTGCGTTTACATTTATCGTAATGTTAATTAGCTCTTTACGACGATCGTAACGCTCGACAGCTATCGTAACCTCATCATATGAGTTGACTCAACTTGAACTCGGACGATTGTGACACTTGTCTAGCGTTACAACAGTATAACCTAACATGTCAGCCTTCTCGACGCGCGAAGAAAAGTGTGTTTATAGTTAGATATATTAACATAGATATATTGTTTATACGACAGCTTCTTTGCTTACGATCACGATTGCAGCGTTACGATGGATTGTAAGCTCATTACGACGATCGTAACGCTCGTCGTGACAGTTATTATATGTATTATTAAGGTGCGTCTACATCAATCGTAACGCTGCGATCGTGGTCGTAAGCAAAGAAGCTCTCGTAAACAATATATCTATATTAATATATCTATAAACACACTTTTCTTCGCACGTCGAGAAGGCTGACAGATTAGGTTACTGTTGTAACGCTAGACAAGCGTCGTAATCGTCAGTTCAAGTTGCAACTCATCGATGAGGTTACAATAACTGTCACGACGAGCATTACGATCGTCGTAAAGGAGCTTACGACGATCACAATCAATTATTATCGATTATTTGATAGTCAGTGAAAATTACATGGTAAGTTTTTAATAAATTACTTAAAAAGTTAGATACTTTAGTATTATATTTTCATGCTGTTAAAAAAATACGATAAAGTAAGAATTTAGAATGATAATATACTTAATAAAATCTATTAAATTTTTGCTGCTATTGAATTACCGTATTTGTAATATTTGTAATAATATTTTTCTAATTATATTACGTAACACTACAAAAAGGCGTGATATCCGTACAAAATTACCTTTTACAAAAAGGTAAAAAAAAGGCGCCAAGTACACGCGTGGTGTATGTATCTTGAAGAAACCCATATCTTTGTACCTCGAAAAAACCCAATATTATTTTTATTTCAAAAAAATAAAAACCCGAAATTCAAAGTGGTACATATCACAAAATTTCGTTACCTTATTCAATCCAAGTGATTATTATCTATTACAAAAAAAAGAAACAATATCTTTAAATTGCGCCAATTACATACATATATATTATCTCAAAAAATAACTATTGTACTTTTAAAAAATTAAACTCGAGGCAGTCTTTCTAAAAAAAAAAAAAAAATATAAAATACACTAATGGTATCTATATGTATTCCTATTGAAGGGAAAAAATTAATATAAAATTTGAAAAATTTTAGTTAAAAGAACTTGGCGCTGCTAGATTTTAAAATATTTGAAAGCAATAAATAACTAATTTAAAATATTAAATTAATAATTACAGTGTGAATGTAGAAATACTTTTACACATTAATTTAAAGTACTTTTCCCATTTATAGAAATTGTTTCATTAATATATATTTAAAAAATAATGAACAATTATGCTAAGAAAGTAAAATAAAAATTATCTTAATATTTTGCGCACCAACAACTGCGTTGACTCTCATAGCCCTTTCCACATTTTTTGTCAATTTCGTCCTTTATTTTTTTTTTTTTATTTAATATATTATTTTGTTTAGCAGCGCCGTTTTTTTAATTAAAATTTTTCAAATTTTATATTAATTTTTTCCCTTCAATAGGAATACATATAGATACCTATTGTGGATTTTATTTATTTGTTTTAAGAATTTTTTTTACAAAAAAGTATCAGATATATAATTCATCATTTGTTCATGTCCGCTACATATCAAAGTCCTGAAATGCTTCTATTATACGGTCGTATAAAAGAGCTTTTGCATCGATGGCCCATAGAAAATCCAAATGGGTGAACAATTTATACGGATTTTCCTCCAGCAGAATAACGTTCGGCAGATGCTTAAATGTCTCGAGGACACTCTGGGAAAAGAGAATATGAGAAACGATAAAATCAATAATAATAATTTGAGAAATATAAGCGATTATCTCTTAAGAGCCGTTTTCGGCTTACATTGTATATAGGTACATAAATAACAATATGAGCTGAAGAAATGAGTGAGGAGAAAGAAAGGAAGAAGAGAGAAATAGAGGACGGAAGAGAGAGAAAGAAGGCAGGAGGGAGGAAAAAAAGCGAAGGAAGATATTCCGTATAACATTATAAAAAGGAAATCATGCAATTTTATTTAAAAACTCGAAGTAATCTTAAATTATTTATGAGGAAAAAATATATTTTCGATTATTTTATCTAATTGTAAGTAAATAGCTCTCATGAAACAGATAAAGTTTTTTCTACAACACGTATAATTTATGAAATTTTATTTCCTCTTTCCCTTTAAGGGTCCATATCCCTCAGTAGGTCCAAAGAATAGGTAATTTTTTGTGAATTTTTTGTGGAGAAAGTAAACAAAATAAATCAATTAATATTTATGGATTATATTGATGATATTTTTAAGTAGTTATACAAATTTTTTCAGCCCATTTAAATAATTAGGCGAAGCGGGATACTGGGCAACGGCGCGGAGTAGGTTGCTCCATGGCGGAAGTCCTCAGGGTCGTAAAATGTGTCTGAAACATCGAATCAATCGATTTTCCTGTTCAGTACAAGTGTCCTTATAGAGTAGACTAAAAAAAATTATTTTGAATAAAAATTCATAAAATGGCGGCAGTTAAAAGAAAAAAATTAATAGTGAAAATTAAATTTTTTTCTTTTAACTGCCGCCATTTTATGAATTTTTATTAAAAATAATTTTTATATATGGCATATAAATTCATTGCACACATCACATTTTTCTCCTTAAACTGTAAACTTTTATGTTAAACATTAAAAAAAAAGAACTTTTAGGATAGATATATTATATATATTTTAAAAATAAAAAAATTTATGCAGAGTGATATATGCTTATCCTAAGTTATCTTTTTTTCTTAATGTTTAACATAAAAGTTTACAGTTTAAAAAGAAAAATGCGATGTGTGCAATGAATTTATACACATGCATTTTTTAAATAAAAATTAACGTTATTGATATTCTTCTAAGTGCGGAATTGTATGATTATAGTTTGATTTCTTTAGCTGCTTTTCGTGTAAAAGTATTAAAATAAAGTTGTAAATTATTTTGTATGTTTCTGTAGCTTATATTGTCCATCATTTTTTACGTACGTTTTATATTAATGTACTTACCAATGTATATGTGTGTGTGTATTTATGTAAAACACCTTAAATTAGCAGTCAAAAACTAGAAATAGCATATTCTCAACACTAAATTATTTAATCTTTGAACACAAATTATATGTATATGTTATAATTTTACTAAAGTCTGAAAACGTTAACTGTTACACACGGCGGATAAGTTGAAACTGTGAGCAACGAACAGCTGCGCTCAGACAAATATATATGCAGAAACGTCGCAGTCTACTATAATCGGACATTACACGAATCCCCAGGGTCGCGAGAAATTTTACGGTAACTCATCTGACATTTAACCAATCGGCTTCTCAAGGCCAGTCAAATCTGAAATAGATATTTATTGACTAAATTATCATGGATAAATATACTTAATCAAATAAACTTTATTGTTTCTTTACACACAGTGTAATATTTTACTAGTATTTATTACTACACGTCGTATAAGTATATAGCTGATATTTGAAGGAAATACTCAAAATTGTTTTTTGATGTTTAGACGTTAAACGTTATCTGATTTTTTATATTTAAATTTACAAGAAAAAAATATAGTTCTTCTTTAAATTATGTAGATTTGCTGCAATATACTGCAGTGGGAAAAATATTCGTTATATCAGCACATTGTTTGCCCCTGTATTAAGTCAACAATCTTATACACTTTTCATTAATTTTTGATTGAGTATAGCAAGTCAAATGTTAATAAATAATATCTGATATAAAATTTTTTTAAAACAATTATAGCGTATGTTATACATATAAACGTGTGTTTTGCGATATCAATATCGCGTTTTTTATCGTCAATCTTCACAATGACACGTACCATTGATACACTAAATGATATTCAGTGCATTATCGGCATGTGTGATCAAATAAATTAAAGGGGCTATTTTTCTTTGTAAAAAATTATATTTGTAAGAAATTAACAAAAAATAAATAAATATTATAGTAAGAATATCAACTTATAATAAAATCCTGGCATTTTATAATACGTATTTTATTATCTATTTCATATTTATATACTTTAAATAAAATATAAATAATTAAATAAAAAATAATAAGAGATGATTATTTGACATTTAACCGCAGTATTTGTCATACTTGTTAATAGTTACTGCAGACTTACAGTGAATATGCGTAATCAGTAAATATAACTATATATCGAGCAATACCTGTTTTATTACCATGTATATTTATTAACATAGAATAAATAATCTTTTGTTGTTTAATTCAATGGATGAAAACTAAGTAGATTAGGAACAACAAATTATATAAATAAATTTTTTATTTAAACTAATTTTTATCGATTATATTAATCGCCGATTAAGTTAGTCAGAGTTTGATCAAAGTCGACCTATATTTCGCACAGATATAGGCTGCGGTCCACTTGACGCCCCAGAAAAGTACACGCGTGGTGTATGTATCTTGAAAAACCTATATCTTTGTACCTCGAAAAAACCCAAGTAGTAGTATATTTATCACAAAAAATTGCGTTACCTTATTTAATCTAAGTGATTATCTATTACAAAAAAAGAAATCATATCTTTAAATTGCGCCAATTAAATATATATTATTTCGAAAAATAACTATTGTACTTTTAAATAATTAAACCCAAGGGGTAGTATCTTTATAAAAAGAAGAAGAAATAAAATCCAAGTATGTATCTATATGTATTTCTATTGAAGTGAAAAAATTAATATAAAATGTGAAAAATTTTAGTTAAAAAAACGGCGCTGCTAAACAAAATAGTATATATTAATGAAACAATTTCTATAAATGGAAAAAGTACTTTAAATTAATGTGTGGAAGTATTTCTACATTTACATTGTAATTATTAATTTAATATTTTAAATTAGTTATTTATTGCTTTCAAATATTTTAAAATTTAGCAGCGCCAAGTTTTTTTACATAACTAAAATTTTTTACATTTTATATTAATTTTTTCACTTAATATTTATAGATCATCAACATAAATTATAATTTTAAACAATAAGCAAAACCCGTTCGTAATTATCCCAGCTACGATTCGGCATTGCCCTGCGTGCGGCGGGTAACTTTGAATGGCAAGGTTTTGCTTTTTGTTTAAAATTGTAGTTCATGTTGATAATCTATAAATATTAATT
Organism: Leptothorax acervorum; assembly: GCA_035220615.1. NCBI lineage: Eukaryota > Metazoa > Arthropoda > Insecta > Hymenoptera > Formicidae > Leptothorax > Leptothorax acervorum. Next base: position 635,042 of record JASTWQ010000051.1, on the reverse strand, counting down.
ATTGTAATTTAAAGCCAAATAACTGGAGTATTATTTAAAATAAAGACTTCTATAATTGATAAATAATTGTCGGCTTTATTTAACTTTTCCCTTAGATGTTCGCAATTCTTCTACTCTCCCCTACCCTTAAAATTATTTTCGTTAATAAATTTATTGTGGAATAAGGAAGCGTTATTTTTTTTTTTTTAAGTAATTGTTGGGTTGAGTGTAAAAACCGAAAGAAAAATACATAAGAATTAATTCACAGGAGATACAAAGGGTTCTGTAATTCACCCCTAAATCCAGATTTACTTCTTTAGAGGTTGATTAGGGCAAAATCCTGAATTATGTTTTTGAGCATTTGTAATGGGTATTTGTAAGCAAAAACCAAGTCGATATCTCATCGGGCCTAAGAGATATTGACAAATCCGTGAAAATATAATATATTTTACCCTTTTTCACCCCCTTTTCACCCCCTTAAGGGTCGAATTTCTAAAAATTTATTTAGCACCCTTAGTGGGTGCTTACGTCATGAAAGGAATATACTCCCCGAACTTTATGTTTCTAGGTTCAGGGGTTTGGGCTGGGCGTTGATGAGTCAGTCGGGACATTTTTTTTTATATATATAGATTAGGACAAAATCCTGAATTATGTTTTTAAGAATTTGTATGGGTGACCTTTGTAAGCAAAAACCAAGTCGATATCTCATCGGGCCTAAGAAATATTAACGAATCTCTGAAAACACATTTTAACCCTTTTCACACCATTAAGGGTCGATTTTCTAAAAATCCCTTTTTAGTGGGTGCTTACGTCATGAAAGGAATATACTCCCCGAATTTCATGTTTCTAGGTTCAGGGGTTTGGGCTGGGCGTTGATGAGTCAGTCGGGACATTTGTTTTTATATATATAGATAATCACTTAGATTAAATAAGGTAACGCAATTTTTTGTGATGAATATACTACTTATACTTGGGTTTTTTCGAGGTACAAAGATATAGGTTTTTCAAGATACATACACCACGCGTGTACTTGGCGCCCTTTTCTTACCTTTTTGTAAAAGATAATTTTGTACGGATTAAAATAACTAATAAAAATTAATACACATTATTTAGTTTCGTTAATATATTTATTAATGTTTTTAATTAATAATTAAAAAATATGAATAAAGATTAATTTGTATAATTATTCAATGTATTATGTCTTGCTTTTGTGTATAAATATTAAATATTCAATGATTAATTATTGTGGTGCTGTCTGCATATAAGTAATAATATCTAAATTAAAAGGAAACTTTTTTAGGAGGAATGGGTTAGAGCGAAAGAGAGAGACGAGGCTGTTCCCCGTGGTGAACGTTTTATTCAATTATAGTAATAATAATCGTCATCATCGTATTAATAATAATCACCATAATGATAAGAACAATAATGATAATGGCAGCGCGCGCTCGCACGTGCCATGCCGTGCCGTGGAGCTACGTCTCCGCAATCGCCTTCTTATACGTGGCTCTACGTGGTCATGTACGTGTGAGTCGATTTACCTTATATTCCCTCCTTTTCGCAACAACGTTGTTTCCTCGGGGCGTACAATAAACTGACGAGTTACTCAATTAACGCAATCTAGCGCGCTGATTTCGATTTTTTTGATCCATGCGCCTTGTGGGCTGTCCGTGTGTGCTTATATGTGGGTGTGGGTGTACCGTGTGTGTGTCACGTGTGTCAGAGATATACAAGTTTCGATTGCAAAAGAGATGATCTACGAGACGCGCATGAACGAGCTCTTGCGTATGTACAAATAGTAAATTACAATTATAATTACACTGTTTTGAGTGTCGTTTTTAACGGTGGACGCGCCATTATCACGTCACGTTGCGTTGTACAGATAATATTATGAAGCAACAACGTACGTATATCTTTCGATGTGCGAACTTTCGATTTATTTCCATTGTTTTATTCACCGATAAATTCTCAATTGATCTGTAGTCTTTTTGCGTCAATTATTATATAAATTATTATCCAAGTAAAAATTATTTATCTAGTTACATTTTAAATTTCCATCATACGCATTAATTTAAAATTATAGATATATTTTGTCAATTGCCTCTTTTTTGTGTGTTATAATTGCAAAAGACCAGTGCATCGGATAGGCGTCTGTCCAATAATAAAATTTGATGAAAGAAAATAAGCTCGCGTAACGTGATAATAGCGTATTCCTATTTTTAGTTTTTCTTCCGCTTACTTTTCTTCTTCTCACTCTCTTCCAATTGATAAGTAAATAGGAATTAGGAGTTACGCGAGACTTTGCGTTAGTTGTTGCTCTTTGTTTGTTGCTTTAATTGAATTTCGATTTTTCACCAAATCTTTGAACGACGCAACGTCATCGTGCCACGTGAGATACCTTGGATTTATATATTCTTTGTACGAGGGATATGAGATTACGCGTTATAAAATCGGGATCAGGATTTGTTCTGGTCGAAAAAAGATTATTTCATAAAAGAGAGACGGGAATTAATAAGATTATAAAATTTGCTATATAACTAGATCGTCTCTTTTCTCTCGGAACTAGCTCTCGTGATTTTAAATCTAAATATAATTGTACTTTTTCGTTTAAAACGAGATCGTCGAAGAAAAATTCGGAAAATTACGTCACTCACTCTCGTCAGAAAAAATTGTCGGTTAAGAAAAATTAAGAGCTCGCTCGGGACGATTTGGAGCGCATCTTAATCAGTGCGCGACCAAAGTCGTACATTTTCGCGAGTGTTGAAAATATCGTGCGTGCACGCGTACGAAAATAAACGACTGGTGAAGTAAAGAATTTATGGCGCTCATTAATTAATCAATACTCATTTCGATGCTAACGTCTTTTCGATCTTTTCCTTCTACGTTACGCTTTAATTATCCGTCAACATCTTTAAAAATCTTCTATTAACTTTATTGTTTCGCATTTTTAAATAAAAAAAAAAGAATAAATCTGTATATGATTATTAAGACTGCGCTATTATTCTTTTTAAGCGCTACCGAGTGTCTCGCGATTTGTTTCTCTCGGAAGGCGGGAAATGGATTGGGGTTGTGTGTCAGGTGTCTCACGTTCCCGGTTCTTTGTCCCTCTCGCATAACGTTCCCCGATAGTTTTCGATTTTTAAAAGCGATAAGGCATTGTCGGATATGTCAGCTGAGATCTTCGAAACGTTTCTGGGATTGCGGTAAACATCGAAAGCTTTACAAAAATATCTCATCTTATTTTATCTGTCAAGTCCCCTTGTATATTTTCCCCCGTCGCTTTTCGAAATCCTCGAGCTACCCCCTCGTCCTTTCTCGTCTTTCGAGTCTGGCGCTCCTTCGTCGATCTGACGCGACGAATTTTCTCTTTTTTTTCCCCGTCCGAAAGGAAACGAGAAGCGCACACTCGCCTTCCTCATTTATTCTGTCAGCTCATCTCGCTCTTAGTTCCTTTCTTAATACTATTCCGCTCTTTCTCTCACTGCGACATAGTGATTAAAGCGACTTGCCATGCTCCCGTGCATGCTACAAAAGAATAGCGAAGAAAAGATTCAAATGTGCTCCGGGAAATCCTTCTCAGTTTGTTGTTGTCTCTCTCCTTCTTGTTCTTCTTCTCCGACATGACGATGTCGATTGAAGCCACCGTTTGTCGTTGATGGATATGATTAAGCGCAAACTTTTTGGCACATTTGCTGAAATCTCAGGCAATTAAACCCTCGCGATACAATAGTTGTTTAAATAGACTCTCCTCCTTAACGATATCTTCAAGAAAAAGTTTGTTACTTTTCAGTAGCATGATTATAAAATCTGTATTTTCGAAATAATATCAAGCAATTTATTTCATTTTATTTAAACTTTTTTATTAAAATTATTTCATGATGCGGAATATTAAATAGTTGAAACAATTTGTTTCTATGTCAATCTATCGAAGCAAAAATTCAAAAATGCTAAAATGTCTGTCATTAAAGTTTGCGATAAAAAATTTAGAATATTCTATACATTTATAAACAGCATTCATGTATCACGTCGACGAGGGATTAATCGCTTGGATAATGTGATTAAGTGTCTTTCTTCGCTCGCTTGTGGCTCGATTTGGCATTCACACAACAATTGCTCGCACGCGTATATATTCTATAGTTTTAACAGTTTTTCTTTTGTTTTAGTCGGTAAAATCGCGGACGATCGAGTCGTTTCTCTTCTCGGCAGATGCGTGATTAGCGTATTAAAATACTTGCGGTATGCTTGTCATTACGCACTACTCATTGTCAGTTCCTGCTCTATTTATCGCTTACTATATGAAGATAATATTTAATAATTTCTACATCTTTATTTATTCGCGCATCTAATTGTAGAAATCATGCATAAGTGTACGCAAGAATGGGATGCGACTTATCGACTAGAGTCTTACTATTTGCAAAATGAATTTCCAGTAAACTTTCCCGACTCGAGGAAAAAAAAAACATATCACGGTTTCAAACAAGAAACAGCCGTCGTAGTAGCTAATTTTCTTCGATTTTACAGGTATAGTTAAATTAAATTTATGTAAAAATCTGTGAAAATGTGGGTGGTATGTGAGATAAAGCACGGTAATTCGAATAAGAAAGAGAAAATGTAAAAATTTATTTAATTAACAAGGCCGCCTTTTTCCTAGAGTCAGAGATTTTGTCGAAGGATCTTCCCCGAGATCCTCCGTTTGCGCAGGATCCTCCGCGATTTCCCGTCGCTCGAACGCGAACTCGATCAGGCCCTTACTATGCGTACGCACTCTCTAAGCTTACAATTTCTCTTCGAAAATACCGCCCTCTTATTATTTTTTTTTATATATTTCCTTTTTTTCTATCTTTAAATTATTCTCCTTTCGGCGAGACGCTTGACGCCCAGTAATTAGGTACGATTTGCAATTCCACTACGGTAGTTTTTATACCATAATACTTTATATGTACATGTATAAATATGTGTACCATAGTGTGTACGTGAGTAATATACTTCTTTAAGCCTCAACAACGGTTCGCAACGTAACAAGTCGACGCCATCGTCTCGATCACGGTCAAGATCGTCGTTAATTCTGCCTCGATGACGATCATCGACGCATTTCGGCCATATTCGACAATCAAAAAAATATCTTCATTAACCCTACCTCGGGTCACGATACATGTTTGTCACGCGCATGAGGGATCTCAAAAATTATATCTCTTTCTCTTTGATATTTATTAAATATCAATTTATTTCTATCTAGATTCTAACTTAATTTTTATCACAGATGTTAGAGAATAAACCAAGAAAAATACTGACAATTTCTAGATTATATTAGTGGGAAAGTCGATCACCTTTGGCAGATTGATATCTCCGTGAAGAGATAACGAAATGTTATTTTTCGTTGGATTTTAAATTTCAGTGTGAAGTGTAGTACGTTAATTGGATTAAATCGGAAAAGTTGCATGCGATTGTTTGTTCACGAGTATATCGCGCGCCCGAGGGGTTAAAAATCTTCTAACACACAACTGACAACGCAATAAACGAACAACGCGTAACGTCCTAGCGACGTCTGATCAACGTCTATCAACTACGTCAACGTTAATCTATACAGTATAACATTTAACAGACTATTAAGCGGTATTAGGCGCGATTTCGAGGACCAGCCGAACGACACCTAAATCACTCGAATTAACGAGAATCTTGATCAACAGAACTGTATTCGAGAAGTAGAAGGAAGTTGTCTAGAATTATCTTTTGTCAGTTACTCATGCTTATCAAATACATATCTCCTACGTAAAAATTTCTAAATTAAACGAGTACAATAACGAAAAAATCAGGACTGCATTATAATAAAAAAATGGCTAGAATTTTAGAATGCCCGTTTTTTTAAGGAACAAATTTCTTAAATGCGATGAAGTTTTTACGATATTTCAATACAAATTTTATATTTATTTAATCCACATTAGGTATTTGATTTAATTTAATTTGTTCTGCATTCTTCCCCGTATTATATAATTTATCCCTCACTAAAGGTTGCGCGTTCACAATTTTCTGAAGCTCGCTAAGCTTTTGAAATAATGAGCTTTCGAACTTACGTCCTTCTACCTTTCGGATACAAATACCATAACTCTCATAATTAATCAACGGCGCGATTAATCTCGACGCGACTTTGCGCGCCGTCGAGATACAGATTTCGCGCGAATATAATATCTGTGTCGAACGCGTGGGTGTAATGTCTGTGAGTGTGTGTGAGGTAATCGTTCACGCAACTACACCGTGTGAGCATGTAAGTTCGCCCTCTCTTCGTTACACTTCCTCCCCGTATTCCTCCGAATTTATGTCCTCCCCCCTCCCGAATCGATCCCTTATCGATTAGTAGCTTTATTAAGTATATACGTAAACGGCTTGCGTTAGTTAGTTTGGCACATTGCGCGATCCTCCCGTCCATTTTCTCTCAAATATCCTTGAAGCAACCACCGACGCAACGATGCGACCGTTAAAAAATAAAATATACGATTCTTTCTCTCTATGCGCTTTATCTTCGGGGTCCTCCGAGGGATGATAGCTCTCGCATCTCATTGTCGAGACTCCACTTGGTTACGACGATCGCGCAATTAATTGGTGAACAGTTCTGTGTTTCGAGACTGGACACGGCGTTGCCAGAAACCATCCGAATGTACTGTCCCGGTGCTCTCGAAATATCGGCTATATTTGCCTCCTATCGAACTGCGTCTGTTAGTCAAGAGTATATGTACAGCGGTATGTATATTGTATATATATATATACAGTAAGGTAACTTCCTTGCGGCAGTCTCGTGCCGATTTGCGGATTTCGCGCGCGAGGAGAGGAGAGTTCGAGCGGGTTGCGACTCCAGCTACTTCAGCACGAGAGTCCAGGAACTTTCCAGGATCCCTAGTCCCATGGTAACGCGGCTTTCGCGTTAGAGCGGCCTTTCGAGGGGCCTAAATCTGGATCTGGCAACGCCGGCCCGGAATCTCTTCGGCGCGTCCTCGCTTCTTCTCCATCATCTGAAGTGTAATCTTCGAGGTGTTGTTTCATCAGCGGGTGAAGTGAAGATCCCACCACCAGGGCCAGGTTAATCAATTAGCAGCTGACCGACAGCTCGGCCGTCCGAATCGAGCACTTGAAGGAGATCGGCCCTTCGAGACTATTTCTAAAGCTGGATCTTCGGCAAATTTGACGATCCAAGCAAAATTGGTCTCGATCGGATTCAACGGCGGCGACGTTCGAGTTGGATTGCCGTCGACCGAGCTTTGGTCAGGTTGGGCTATGGTGGTTCCGGCTCGGAGGTGGGAGATTCCTGCTACGCCTCCAGGAAAATCAGCGCCGTCGGCTTCGGCTCCAGATTGCTCTTCTTCGCTTCCACCACCAGGAACTCGATCTCGTTTCGGTCGCGGCGCGCGAACGACTCCGCGATCAGTCGCGCGACCTCTTGATGATGAAGTCCTGCAAATAACGCAGAATTAATAATTGCTCAGAGAATTAAATTTAGCGTTACTTCTAGATTCATATGGTTATTAATTGCTTAAAGCGAATTTTTTTAAAGTTGCACAGTTGTTACTATTGCTTACTTAGAATCGAATTTATCATTGTTTAACTTCTTTTAATACGAAATTAAATTCGTTTAATTCTGAAATATCTTGTTATTAGAAAAGAACTATTTTTTTTTTAATTTTAACTCCGCAGTTCTTACAATTAGAATACGGTAAACGTAATTACGATAAGATTCACCGCAATAAAATATCTTGAGAGATCTATTACATTTTGACCTTGCCGGCATTACCTTCAACTTTTTGACCATCGACCTCGAGGATGAGCTGTCCGACTTCGAGGCCGCCAGCTTCGTAAGCTGCTCCGTTGTCCTGCAACGAATTACCGCATGTGTTAGTCACGTTTATAGCGTAATATTGTTTATGCCACCGTAAATGGCGTCGGCGATAAATTCGCCCGACGCATATTAATCGAGCGTTTCGGTGAAGGCGAGCTTCATTTAAGTTAAGTGCCTGGCATAACAAGTAATATAAAACATATATTTCGTCATAATTTCACTAAGAAGATTAAGAAAATATTACTTGGCATTATTAGTGCTCCCCATTCTGCGCATAATTATTTATATAGGTTGCCAGATAAGAGAGAAATTTGTTTACTCAATTTCAAGAAAATATATATATTTTTACTTTTAAGATTAAATATTTCTGAATAATATTACGTTTCAATTTAATGAGCTTGAAATAAACCAAAAAATAAGACCGTATCATTAATTTACATTTTAGTGAAGCACAAACAATTATGTTTGAAACATTATTAGTTTTATATTTTACTTGGCTCTAATTTCTTTCAGTTTTTTCTAAAACTGTAACTTTAATCTAACTTTTCTTGATATTCGACATTTCTTAGCCTCATTTAATTTTCTTTTGACTCAACAATCTGTGACCTTACTCTAATCTCCGTCTGATATACACTCTGATTTGTATTCTTCCTTTAAATCAACGTTCTCCAACTTCTCTAGTTTTCCCTCTAATCCAATCTTCTTTCTTAATTCTATTTTAACTTTTAATCCAACATCCCTCGGATTTGCTTCAATTTCCTCTCTAATCCAACATTTGCCAGCCTTGATCTAATTTAACCTCCCGCGTTAGCCAGTAGTATTTGCTTCGGCAAAACTCACATGTATGTTGATGATCCGGGGCAGTGGATGCTTGGTGTTGGCGCCGCCCTCGATGGCGATGCCCAGAATCGACTTGGTCTTTTTCACGGTGATTCGCAGATTACCCTGATGATCGGGCACCACCAGGGCGCCGTCCTCCTCCCGTCGCTCCGACATCTCGCTGCGGGTCAGCCGCTGCACGCTGTGATGCCTTCGCGGCGGACCCCCCGCGGGTCCACCCACGGCGGATCCGCTGCCGGAACCACCCTCCTCCAGCAGCTGCGCTTCCTGCATGTCGAAGCTCCGCGAAAGCTTGTGCGCGAGCTCCTGGAATGGGCACAACTTGCATTCGAACGGCGGTAGTTGAGCATCAGGCCCCTTTCTCCGGCCATTTCGCCGGATACGCGCCAGCAACCGGAAGTCACTTGATTGCGCTTTGATCATATTTGCATTATTATGTTTCAAAGTAAAATTACTAAATATATTAAGTAGATATCAAATTTCCCGAATTGTTGCAACATCTTAAGTTTTGTCTGAATTATGAAATTCTAAATTTTTTTAATTGGTTTAAATTCTAATAATATAATATTAGAAGAGAATTATATTAATTTTATTTAACTCTTTTTATAATAAAATTATAAACCTATGTAAAGAAAAGGGGGCGCGATGAGATTCACGCCTTTTCACTGTTTAATGAATTAATTAGTTGCTGTCGCGTATCCGAAATATCATCTCGATGCATACACACATGACGACAGCACATAAGAGCTAAAGAGGCTTATGCTAGCATATTCGCGTGCACGCTGCAGTGGAAGAGCGTTCTGGTAATCTGCACGCAGCTTCCGATACGAAATATAAATGTCATAAGATATCTGCAAATGATTCGCAGTAATTCTCGAGCTCTCATAATATTGAAACGCATTTCTACGCGGGACATTAATTCCGACGTAAAATGCGAAAGTACTGATTGGAAGCTGATAGAGAAAAGTGTATCTGAAACGGATGCATATATAATGAATATATATCTCTTTTTTTCGAAATGCATTCTATCTATCCTTTCGATGCTTTCTCATCTCGCATGCCTTATCTAGCGTGCTAAAAATTAAATGGGAGTAATAACGAAGAAATGGAATGAGATATATCTTAATTACGATAACAAAGTATCTGTTCTTTGTCATTCCAACTCGGATGGCAAACCTTTAGTGACAAAGAAGGTATTTCAATGTGTACGAAGACATTTCAATAATAATTAGGCAATTTATACCCTCCTCATTTTAATTTTATTAGAAAAGATTTAATTATTGATAAATGGAGAGGTATATATTTCGGTATAAATAAAGTAATAAAACTCTTCAGCTATCGCGTTTTTCTTGCATTCGATTCGACTTTGTTGTTCCATTCCGCTTTTCCTTGCGTGCAATATTACATCACCTGTGTGCATGTATGTGAATTATATATGTGCTGACAGACGCGAGCATATAATGTGAACATATACGTGAAAGTACGGCTATATAGATATCGATATGTATATAATATATATAGGTACGTATAGATCACAAGAATATATATATATCGAAAAATTGAGTCAACATGCTTGCTGATGGCAGGCTGGTAGCAGTTGAGTGTTGGTAGTGCTCGGAGAGAGAGAGAAAGAAAGAGAGTGGTGGTTGTGGTGTGGTGGCGGTGGTGTTGTCGTTATCACAACTAATTGCCGCTATATTTGCTGCCGTCAGCGCCGATTTCGGTGCGACCGGCTTACCGTCGTTCGAGCGCGCAGCAAAAAAAACGGCACATCGATAGCAGAGACGTTTCCAATCGCGATAATATCGTCATAACGACGATATTGGCCAACTAACAAATTGTGCAGTTTATTTGATACGTCTAATTCTGACAATACTAACGACGCCGCTAAGAACAGTTATCGGGTCTTTTCCATCGCGTCACCGGCTTAAAAATTGTTCCGTTAAAAGCGAGATAATCAAACTAATAGAAGAAAAAAAATACGTAATAATAGGAAATATATTGCCATCAAAATATGAAAGATACATAGAAAATATGTAAAATAAACTATAGGTATTATTAAATTGATAGAAGAGTATTTGGACCATGCTAGGATGTATAATAGAAAAGACCCCAATTATCTTTTTTGAGCTATTCACGAGACTTGTTTAAACTAACATTTGACATTCATGCAGTTGGGGATTCGAGACAATGATCGAGATACTCGTTTCGAAAATTACTATGTTACATACATATAATCGCTCATATAAATTTCCGTAGTCTATTAATTTTGATATAATGTTTAGATAAGGTCCTCAATAAATTGCAACTAGAAGGTATACTAATCTTCTACTCAATTAAACTTGAATCAGTGCTATATAGGAAGATTATTTATTGAACTGTAATTAATTAAATCAATTATGCTAAATTTCGCATTATGCTAAATTACGCTAATTTATCACGGTTTTATTGGGGATCGAAATAAATGTACTAAATTATATACAGTCTTACTGAATCGAAATATAGATAATTAATGAGACTATTCTAATTGCTTAATCGATCTACTGAATTCATTAATTTTTAGCACTTAATTATCAGTTATCAGTCACTTAAATTGTCGAGTTCACGGCCGGAAGGCGCGAAGATCGAGTTAATTACATCGGTTTGTTTTCTCAAGAGAAACGTAAAGCGAGAATAGTGAAAGTGTGTCCACGCGATGCGCAGCGAGATACGCGGATACGCGAGCGTGACCACGCATGCACGCACGCACGCATGTCGGGACAATGAGTCTTGCTCTTCCCACGTGATGACCTGCTCGATTTTTCGTTTGAACGAAAGTTTCTCTTTCTGCTTGGCGTGTCCACTCACGATTTTCGAGCTTGTATAAGAACTCATTTCTTTTTTTTTTTTCGTAAAAGTTTATATTTCTTATTTTATACCAATAAGTTTGCGCACATAAAGTTAAATTAATCTTCAATCAGATAAGATTTCTCGCCGGATGGATTTGGATAAAGCCAACTTTCTCCCGCGTTTTGAGAAAATATTTTCCTTTTCTTGAATTTAATCAATTTCTTTCGTGGACATATTTCATAAAATCCGTATTTATTAACCGGTGGGGGATTTAATATCTCGAGAGGCTTCTGTTTTGCTAAATTAATTCTGGTTCTTATGTGAGTAAAGTAATGGTGCATGCCAAGACATCTATATGTGAATATATTTAGCGCATATACATCCCCGTGCCCGTATATACGTGTATATATAGAATGTCTCACCCAATCAAGTTTCAATTAGAAATTAACTCTGCGACGAAGTTAAAGACAACTGTTTGCTCAACGAGGATTTCGCGATAAGGGGAGATTATTCCACATCGCAGATAATTCTCTCCATTTCGCAATTAATTGTTTCGTAAAATGTTTACTAAAGAGAAACAGAAAAAATTAACGAAGCAGGATGTAAATCTACTTTATAAAAAAAAAGTACTATATTGTTTCTTTATTCTCCTGAAGTGCAAATTGGCGATACCTTGTTTTACAATTTATTTCTTTTCTAACATTTAATTCTATCATCTGCGTTTGAATTTTTCATGAAATTCGTACGAGCGTAAAGCTATAAGTTCAGATTCCTAATTCAACACGAGGAAGATGAGACGCTCTGTGTATATACGTATGTAATTATAAAATAGTGATCGTGCCAGAATGTAAGGACAAATCGTAAAAAAGTAGCATGTGCAAGACATCTAAGATAAAAAACATGTACAACACCTAACGCTATGCCGACTAAACTCGCTAGCTCTAGGAGCACAAGGATACTTGATCGTATGGTTGTGAGACAGAGAGAGAGAGAGAGTGAGAAATCTAATTAGGAAGAGAACTCATGCCGAAGGGAGCAGACGTTTCCGGTGGCTCTCGAATCGCACCGCCGCGCAATTTCCGCCGCGCCGCGTTTACCTGTGCTGTTTACTGTGCTGTTTATCCTATTCGCAAGCTGTTTTCGCTCCGACATTTTGCATTTCAATATGAAAATTATTCATAAGAAAAACCAAATAAATTAATCCGATAATCTTTTGTTTACCGTACGCGCAACCGGAGCGATTAATTGCCAGTTAATCGTTATTTAATCCGTTAAACTCTTGCTAATTTGTTATGAATTTCTTTTTACGGTGCTATTTTTTGTGTGTAAACGTGACCCGGATATTTCAAGCGCAATCGACGTAACCGCGAACCTCGCCGGAAGTTTACGATGTCTCGTTGTTTCAGTAGGTATAATACGATTTTTATTACGAGACTTTATTGCCGCAGTGCAGTCCTTTTTTCTCCATTATTTTCTCTTTCGCCTTGCCAATTATATTTTGTTATAACTCACAATTTGATTGTAATACGACTGTTCGTGCGGAAAGAGAAGCTCGTAATTTTGTTGAGAGTTGCAGCTTGATAATTTTACGCGAAGTAAATTTCGTCCCATTTAAATACGTAGCAGTAAGTAACAGTAAAGATAAATATCGTAGTAAAGGTAAATTTTTTGAGATATTAAAATTTTTATGAATTATCGTAAAGATAAATTTATATTAATTAACAGTAAAGGTAAATTTTTAAAAATAATACAGAAAGAGAATTTATGAATTTTTAAATATATGTATAATGAAAGTATAGACTAAGACTTATAAGTAGTAAAATAGATGTAGATCATGGTTAACGTTTAATTTATTAGATGCTGTCTTTTATTTAACAAAATATAATTATTTTTTTTTTACAAATAAGAAGCAAATTGTTCAGAAATAATTTGCAATGATAATTATCACCTTCCCTATCCGTTATGATGTCACACGATGTGAATACGTTTAGCAACTGAGATGAACTCGATTACGATTTCGCGTTGCATTGTAACTTTTTACGGAGATGTTATCGAGATTTCCGGCGAGATCCGAATGGAGTTCTCCGCATGTTTCCTCGCTCCGACACGAAAATCGCTGCTCATTGCTGATTGCACCTACTCCCTTTCGATGGAGACTTAATCGATTATCAAATATCGCGCATTCACGTCCTAATCTTCCTACAAGGGCGCCCACATGAAGGACAGTTCGTATAAACTAATTCTCAAAAATTTTTAAAGCAAAAAATATATTATATTAAACATTAAAATCGAGATTAACAATTTAAACTGAAGCCAGGAAATTAAATCAGAAGTTAAAAGTAAACAAAATTAAAATTAAAAATTATAATAACATTAAAATAAAGAAAAAGAGCAGATACGAGTAAAATCTTAATTTAAAGATTAAAAAGTGATTATAAATAATTAAGGCTACGTTTCGATATTCAGTGTTAATGCTGAAAGTAGAAGTCCATATCCAAAAAGGCTAATTCGAATTTCTACCATTTTTTAAGTACTGAATTAAGGAAATTAAGCAAGTAAACAATGATACCATATACTCATAAAAAATTATATATGTACGTTTCATATATTATACCTATGAAACGTGCATCTATAGAATATACGTATATAAAAGAGAAAGAAGTATCTTCCAAACTCGATTTTCGACCAAGACTTCACAGATGTCCTTTCTTGTCCATTTTCTTTCCCTTCCACGGACGCCCTTGTCCTCCCACCCTTTCGCGAGTCAGTGCAGAGTGTCGGATGAGAGGGAACAAGTCGAAGAGGTAAAATGAAAGAAGAGGAAGGGAAAAGGGAAGAAGTGATAAAAGAAACCGTGCTTATCAAGAGAAAGAGAGAAATAGATTGCGTTTTCGCTGGATGGGAAAACTTACGAGGGGCCTGGCGCCCCAGTACCAGGATTTGACGCGTTGCGTTAGTCCACCGAGCAGGTGGGACCTCCAACCACCGAAACCTCCACCACCTCCTCCACTCTCCGAGCCCCTCTCCTCCCTGCTCTCGAGCTCGTCATCCTCCTCCAAATCGCGATTCCTCTCGCCGGCCGCGGCGCCCCGTCTCCCGTTACCGATCATCTCGGCGTCGCTACCCTCGCAACCCCCATCGCTCTCCTGCGTCGCGACGTCCGCGTATAACACAACCGGAAATGCCTCATGTTAGCGCCCGTCCGCCCCTTATACTGCTAATTTATGCACGCGTATATCGCGGACGGTGTGAATCAATATGATCGGTGATTACGTCGAATTGACATAAGTGAACGGGAGTGTGTGAGAAAGATGTATAGATGGTGCACTTAATTCGGAGATCGAAATCATCCCCATGTAGAAGAAAAAAGTCTTTGCCTTAATGTCTATAACATCCCTTATAAATTTTTAGGTAATTAATAGATAATCATTATTAATTAACAAGAATTTTTTAATCGACTTTAACTGGCAATATTCGATCATCTTTCCGAAATGAACGTTGAATATTGCCAGTTAAAGTCGATTAAAAAATTCTTGTTAATTATCACTGGCGAAATAAATAATGTATTACTTGTTATTATTAATTAAATCTAATAAAATTATATTCTATCTTTTTGTCTCTTTTTTTCTTCTCAAGTAGCAGAGCGACGTTAAAAATGATATAGTAACGTCACTATATGTCGTCTTTTAACATTACTATGTCACTATGTATTTTCTTTGTTTATCAGCACAATTTGAAAATGTATTGTTCGAAATAGATAAGGTTGGTCTGTTTCTCTTTCAAATCGCGCCCGTACGGTACCTTTGTAACTCCTTAATGAGATTAATTGTATCGTATTCTCTTCGCCCGCCGAAATTACGTAATTGAGCAATGAACTCAATCAAGCTCATCAAGGAAGTACAAAGGAACTGTACACTCCTGCCTCATATACGTAGTTAGCTTTATTCACTTTGCCCTTAGTTGCGCCCGACTGTTGAGCTAATTTCCTGTCCGAAAACCAATCTTTCCCAGTTTTCCCCTCTCGTTTCTGTTATCTACCTCGGGCAGCCACAGTAATTCTTCAAAAACGTAATAATTCTTCGCAATTTCTCACAACAATTTCCACAACGTTTCCTTAATATCTCTATTATATTTTTGTACTTTATTCTTCTTATTCGCGTGCCATGTAAGGTAATATTTGGAATAAAGCACCTCCTCCTGGTTAACGAGGTTTACTTTGTCGCACTAAATAAAACAAGCTACTCACGTCAGCGTAGTACCAGTATCTCGATAGAATCACGATCATGCGAGAAAAACGATACTTAGAAAGTGCGATACAGTAACCGGACGGTCTCTTTGTAAAGCGATCGGGGACCTACATGATCGACACGCTCGCGTTTATGATCGTTTTGTGCGGGGACGCGTAACGGCGCGCAGGTGGGCCCGATTGTTGCCGTCTTAACTGGAGCACGTCCCCCTAGCTACGAAGGATCGCAAGGAAACCAGTTATATAAATTGTTCAAGGATCGTTTCATAGTGTCTTACACGTCTGAGACTGTAATTTTCTTAAAAAAAAAAAAACCTGCACATCTCTCTGGCGAAGAGAGATTAAAGCAGGAAAGAAAGTAGGAACCTTTTAAATCTACCTGATGATTGTACCTCAGCAAAATTTTAGGTATTACGATTCAAAAACTTTGTATTGTACAAATCTTGTTTTTAATAATTATTTTATTTTTTGTATTATATAAATAATTTTATGACACAAATATCTATCATTTGTATTGCATAAGTCAGTTTCTCTTTCACGTGAAAGAAATTCTATCAATCTTTTTATATAAACAAAAAATATATAAAAATGAATATTTGATGAGTGGATTAATAATATATTTAAAATTAAGAGAGCGATGTGTGATTATATACAAACAATTCGCCAATAGAGATATGTCTACTAATAACTGCTTCTTGATCTTACGTCAGATTTAAATTATTGCCTTTTATTTTGGCTATTAAACAGTTATAAACGGCTGTAAAACGGTACAGACACGAAACCATCGGCGTATATCGTGCAAAAGTAGTTCAGTATTTTGAGAACCGTCGTTGAACCTTCGCCGACTTCGGCTGGCGACTTCGTTCTAAATTCAAATCACGTATTTTCGTGGTCACCCAGTAACCTTAGTCGGCGGCAGGAAATAATAATCATTGCCGGTTATTAATGGGACCACCGCGCGGCCGTCGCCGGCCGCCGCGCCGCGCCGGAGAAAGTTTCGGGACGACCGACGTTCCGTTATGTACGCGGAACGAGGATCACGTAGAACAAACGCGGAGTCTCGGGTGGGCCCCGAACTGGGCCCCGAGGAGGAAGACCGGTGTTTTACGATTTTACGATGTAGGTCAATTGTCGCGGCGTTCAATGATAATACCGCGGTTGATTCGAGTCGCCGAGGGGTTTCGTTCCTGGAAAAGTCGGAGTAGCCGAACAACCGGTCGTTCCTGTTCTTCTTGTCCGGGAATCGCAGAACACGATATTTTTCTGTTAGTCGTGACATTTATCGAAGAAGCGCAACGTCGCAAGAAGCATTGTCGCTCGCCGTTCAATAGCGTCTTAATTTGCTAAGCGCGCACCAGTAAACTATAAGTAAGAAACATGTGTATTATAAGATGCTAATAAGTTTGCATCGTAAATTGAAGCCGTCAATAAATTCATTTATTTCTTTCCTTAGACTTTTTTTAAATTTCTGTTAGTTTCGATTTGACGGATAAGATTTAGAATTTTCCGTTATAATTATAAACATTGTAAAAGAATTATAAGAAAACAAAGAATAGATACTTTTAAAATAACACTTCATGCGCTTAATGCAATTATCTTGCAAGCGAAAATTTTCACGGGGGTAGCAATAATCTTACGCTTCAGAGATAATTGCATTAAAAATAAGTTAATTTATTCCTTTCATTCGATTTTATACATTTCTGCTAATTCTGATTTGACAGATAAGACTTGGGATTTTTCGATATAAATAAAATATAGAATTATAAGAAAATAAAACGTAAAATCTTCTAAAGTAACACTTCATGCGCTTAATGCAATTATCTTGCAAGCGAAGATTATCGCGGAGGTTGACGGATAAGACTTGGGGGATTGATTTTTCGATATAGATAAAACATGGAGATAATTGAGAATCACACACATACACATTTATTTAAATAAATATCAAAATTTTCGAATCGCGCATTGGCCGTACCTAACTCGTCGCCTGTAGATCCGACTAGCGAGCGAACTCATGGATCACGTCGATCTCCATGCGTAGGTGTCACTCACGAACTGGTTTGAAGAGTGGCGCAATACGTGTGGGTTCAACGAACTCCTGACGCTCGTATTATATTCTCGCATCATAATTTTTCGTATTAATGCATTGCATTAAATTCTATTCTCGTGCCACTAACACGTGACGTCCACTCAAATTAATTCCAAAGATCAAGACGCAGGATACGCAATCAGAAAATTGTTATATCCTCGTAAACAGTTAGAATCCTGTGTCAACATGTCAAACTATATTATATACGTCTAGCCTTGTACTATTAATAGATTATACTTTCGCGCTGAATTCCAAAGATCAAAGCGTATCGTATACGGAACCGGGGAATGCATGTAATTTCTGCCGCGCTTATTCGTAATTACTGCTGTTCACATTCCGGCACACCCGGTATAAAACATTAAAAAACATCGTGTCACGCGATCCACCTCGTTATATCATCAGCCGCATGATGCGCATGCATATCACGATGCACATTCTCTCGTATCGCCGCATCTTCCCTTCTCGCGCGCACAATGGATCCCCCGGATTTTTTCCTCTTTCCCTCTTTTGAATCTCGCTCGTAATCGCGATCCGGGCGGTGATACCGATCCGGAGCCGGCGCGGGCGGGTCGCTCCAATACAGCCCTGTTATCAGACTCTCGATAGCGCGGCGAAGCCCCGAAGAGAGTGCGCTGCACCTGGGAGGACTGCATGGCATGGCACATGTAACCTGCATCCGCGATGCAGCTTGCTAATCTGGCAACGTTGTGTAGGAGAGCCGGTCTTACGGGCGTAGCTGCGATTTTCGGGCCCGAAAGCGAAGTCTGCGAGAGACGGGGGTCTCACTAAGTCTCTTCGAGATCATTCATCCGTCGACCGTCGCGTCGCATCTTCGTAGGAAGAAAATCTCGTAAACGCTCAAGACACCGTGACGCGCGCAGAAACTTTAACGGAATCGGAGCCTTCTGGTCCGGAAAGTGTTGCTTTCAGTCGCGCGTGTTCTGTTGTCTACGTTCCTGATTTTCTCTCACCTGTTACCTGTCCTCTCTCTCTCTCTCCCTCTCCCCTTCTCTCTCTCTCTCACCTTCCATGTGATCCTCTTTTACTCGCTCGCTTCGCGCCGTAGTTTCTCCTGCTCTTTGGTTGCCTACTTTTATTTATGTTCTCATTCTCCCTCTCTCTCTCTCTTTCTTCCTCCATCGCGGTTCCCTCCGCGTTCTCTCTCCCTCCTTCTTTCTCTTTCTTCGGGGGCTGACTCACTCTCTCGATCAGGTAAACGTAAACCTGCGCTGGCCACCACTTCATGTCCGATTCCTGAATCAGTCGCGCAGGCACCAGCGAGTCGAACGCTTCTCGCGTTGTTCCCTCGATCGATTCCTCGATAGTCACGATCTTGTCGCTGATCCTGCAGTACGTGGTCCAGAAACTGCGAGAAGATCCTCGTGGACCGCGTGCATCTTAATCGGTTCGGGGCAATCTGTTAGGCACTCAGCAGGTATTTATCAGAGTCGGATTTTGGAAAGTTCGACCTTTTATAGCGAGCTTAATTACTTGCTCGAAAATATTTCAATATTTAAACAAGCAACGTCTAACTAAATATTCCTAAACCCTCTAAATATTTACTTATACACGCTTTCCTAATCACATTTCTTTCTCATGTCCACGTGTCTTTCAATGTTTCAAACTTTTCAAATTTACTAACCTTCTTTCTATAAGTATTTATTAAACGATATTAATTGATATAATTAGGTATTTATATTTTACGATAACATTGTGATACGCGTAATTTTGCTACAAAGATTTTGTATTTTATAAATATTCCTCATAACGAGATCGCAATGTGCGCATAGAACATGTAAAATATTCCACGTATAGGGAAGTGTGTGGGCTAAACGATTGACATTCCACGCCTGACGTTACACTCGCGATGATGTAAATCGCAGTTCCGCCTTTGCTGACTTTACTCGGCCTTCGAAATCGCGAACGAAAACCGTTGTCATTTTTTTTCGGGGCGAAACGTGGCACGCTTGCGGTAAAGTGCGACGTGTTTAAGTAATACATTTCGAGAAGTAGGACGAGTATACGGTGATAATTGTCAAGCTTTAAGAACCGGGCAAGTCCAGTTTTTTTTTCTGCAGAGATTGGTTGATTTACTACTTAGTGCTCGGTTAACACTGTCCCGTCGACTGAAGCAAGATTAACTGGCACATCCAGATAATCCATAAAATAAGAGGAACAACGTGGATCCGCACCGGTTTTAGTCTTGAAAACAAAGCTAGAAGAGAGGAGAGTCGAAATCTGATTTCTTGGAAACACGCGCGATTTCTAGAGTTAATATATTTCTTACTTTTCAAGAAAATTAAATTGATTTCTCAGTATTTAGTTAATTAAGGGAAAAGTTAATTGTCAGACTTTATTCCACGCACAGTTATCACATCCAAAAGTTTTATTAGGTTAGACATTTAATTGTTTAAACTATGTAATATTTTCGTTAAAATTATGTCGGAAGTATTGGGACGTATCTTTTAAAACTAATTCTGCGATACTTTTCCTATTATTAATATTAATTTGAAAACTGTCGGGCTTGTATACCTGGTTCTCATTGTATTCAGTAATTACACAGTATTAGAAATTTCGCACAATATCGAAAACGTTCGGCTCGTGTTTCGCGTGATTACGCGCCGCCTCGATTAGGAAACCGCGTCACGCTTGATAAAATCCAACTGTGGCGAGATCATTAAGCAGCGAGAAGGTGTATTGATAATAATCCCGCGCGCAGAACACCGCGTGCACAACACGGATGCATACATGTGCATATACGCAGTGGCTAGTAGTCGATAATAAAATCGACCACGTGAAACTTGTTGGATTCCGCATATATCTGTATGAGAAATATGCATACGTTTTACATATATATTCTGACCGTGATCTCACAATCAGAATAGAAATCCTGGAAATTCTAAAAAAGCCCGAATGCAAAAATAGATTCTAAAAAGTCAAGATATATGAATCTTTAGAATTAAATGTTTTGAACTCTATTTTAATACGCAATGTTGGCATTTCTGACGATAAAAATGTAAATTTTCTTTGCCAATTGGCGAAAATTATAATAATCGGGAATAAATATCTCGAAATACGATATATGTATATTTGAAAAGCATTCGCTACACTTTTATTCGCTCCATTCTCGATTTCTTCACAGAATCACGACGTGTTTTTCTCACCCTTTGTTCATTCTCGATCCGACTGGGCGTAAACAAGATCGTAAAATCCCAGTAGATCGCGTTATTCTCCTTACTTTAAGGCTCGCGCGCGCCTTCTCGATCCCCGTAGACACTCGACGTCATAAAATTTTCGATTTCGGATATCTATATGTACTGTTATTCGTTTTTCAAGAAATCATGACAGATTGACGTAGATTTACGAAGAAAATTGTCGACAAAGGAAATGTGCCTCCCCATCGTATCTTTTCTCTGTCTTCCTGGTAGAATTTTATTAGTTATCTTCTATTATCATTTCTTTGATGGAATTTACAAATATTATGTAAATATCAGAATAGACGGATTGTAGATGTTTTATTAATAATATCTACAATATTTTGAAATGTATAGATCATCAAAAAGACATTTTTAACATTTACAAATGTCAAACTTTATTTTAAAATCCACGAAGGTAGAATACCTTTAAATCTTAAAATCCGGAGATCATAAAAAATCTTAAATTCATAAATTCTACTCGCGAACTCTCATTCACTTTGAAATCTTCAAGCCACATAGAAGCTTCTAAAGCTTACATCCATCGACTTTAAAATTTTCAGCTCTCTTTCTTCTATTTTACTTTTGCTCAGTTCGATTTCAATAAATGTAGGCTTCTAATTTAGAAATAGAGATCCATATATTCTGATATTTCTGGTGGAGAAATATATGGCTTGTAGATATTTTATCTACAAAATCCATATATTCTGATATTTTTAATAAATGTAGGCTTCTAATTTAGAAACCTACATTTATTAAAAATGAATGCACTTATTAAACGCTTCACTCACTGAATTCTGAACATCACTATGAATGCACGTCATTGCTTTCTTCTCAGAAAAAAGAACTATCCTATTCTTTCTTACTTTGATTTTTTTATATATAGCTGTAAGAAACTCGGGCTCTCTCTTCTAATCGGTCTGCTAAAGTGCGTGCACGTGTAACATTAAATGCTACTAGTTTCATAAATCTGTCACCGCTTTCTTCCCATAGAAAGAATGATGGTGTGTCCCCCTTTTCAATTCTTTAGCTCAATTCCAACAAATTCAGACTCTCTCATTTAATCGACTCGTCTAATGACTCTAATCAGTACAAACGTGCACGCGTCACCGCTTTCTTCAGAGAAAAGAACCATGCGATCCCAAAATCCATTTCCAGAATTCACGAGTTCTACAAACTGCAATAGAAATTCTAGAATTTCGCTTTAAGCTGCAATACTGTACTCCCACACATAAAATTCCGCAGTTCTCAGTTCCTCTCTCGCTTTGATGTTTCATTTTAGTTCCAACAAAGTTCAGGCTCTAAAATCGCTAACTCGCTAACCGCCATAAACGCGCGTCACTGCTTTCTTCCCAGGACAAGGGAGCCATGGAGTCGTGGCTGAGCGACGTTCAACGCGTGCGGATCCCGCGGCCCAAGTTCGGCAGCGGCAATTCCGTGCGGCGGTCGAACTCGTCGGTGCAGCATTCGGCGCGCTCGGAGATGCACGCCCATCGGCAGGGTCAGGACGTGGCCAAGGCCACCGAGGAGCTACGTCAGGCGCTCCAGGACAAGCTCTGACCGACTCCACGGCCGTTGTAGGGTTCCGGCGAGGGCGCGGGGACTTACTTCACGTACCTTCCTCGCCATCCTCGTGCCTGCCTGCCACGAAGAGAACCCGCCCGACGACGGGCGATCTCGAATCGTCGTTGAATTTTCTGTCGTTGCAACGAACGTTTTCTTAAGTTTCCATAGAATTTTAAAAGAATTTTTTACCATAGACTT
Source organism: Leptothorax acervorum (assembly GCA_035220615.1). NCBI lineage: Eukaryota > Metazoa > Arthropoda > Insecta > Hymenoptera > Formicidae > Leptothorax > Leptothorax acervorum. The sequence goes on along the minus strand of JASTWQ010000051.1, from coordinate 612,282 downwards.
TGACGATATTTATCAGTTTACAAATATTTGAGTATCAAAATGCTTATGAAAGCGATCTTTAGATATTGAAAATTATTTTGATAGTTTGAAGACTTAAATCAATTAAGATAAGATAAAACTGCGCTAAATTTGGATTAAAAGTGATTAAAACATTTTTACTTATCTTTTATGAAATTTTTTAATACTCTTTAGAGTAATTTTGATATTTTACAAATTTAGATTACATTATAGATAAATTCTTGCTTTGAATTAAATCAATTAAATAAAACTACGCTAAATTATAAGAGTTATCTTAATCCAAAAATTTAGCGTAGTTTTATTAAGATATTAAATTAATCAATTAAATAAAACTACGCTAAATTTGGATTAAGATAACCCTTATAAAATTCTGCAATTCTCTGATAAATCATCAAAGGATTAAAGAATTTTATAATTCTTTAATCCTTTGATGATTTCTCAGAGAATTGAAGAATTTTATAAGAGTTATCTTAATCCAAATTTAGCGTAGTTTTATTTAATTGATTATCTTAATTTCATTATCATCATCATCATAGTTTCTTTCACTCCTCGCGGAGCATAGGGCCTCCAAGGAGGTTTCAGTAATCGCTTTAAATTCTGATGTGCGAGTGATTAGCCCACAGCACCCTGGCATGGTGGATATTGCCATATAGTATTTGGACCAATGGTTTAACGTCTCTTCCGAAAGACGGAGCCCAGTTTTTCCCATTTGAGAATTGAATTTTTCTCGCATGGGGGGTGCAGTTTCTGGAAATAAATTCCAGTGTACTCAAGTGGACTCGAACCCGGTTCCCCGGATTGCGAGTCTGGCGCTCTACCACACTGCCACTCAATATCTTAATTTAATGTTTAATAATTATAGAATACAACTGAATTTTTCTCAAAAAGGAAAGTAGCAAAAGTCCGATGTAAATTTAAGAAAACGTTCGATGAAACAACGGAAATCGATCTGATTTCTGTTGTTCGATTGTTGTTCCGTCGTCGAGCGGGGATCTACAAAAGGATCTGCCACGGAGGTACTATCACTTCGCATATCTCTGGCGAGTTGGTCGGTCATGCGGAAGAGTGAATTCGGAACGGGCGGCAGTCGTCGACTGCGAAGATCGGGACGAGGATACACGTCGGCAACGCGGCTCGAAGAAGCAGAACCGTTCTCCTCGTTCCTCCCTACGCTTCCGATCGATCGCAATCGTCGGGTGCAATTAGTCGAGAGGCGATTTGGCACGGCGTCCTCGCTGGGTGTGACTTATGACGAGAGGATCTACGGAGGAGTGTTCACGAACGGAGTTCACGAGGCCCTAAGAGGCCCGTGACGTTAAGGACGAAGTAATTATCGCGCGGCTTTCGGCTGCCCTCGCGACGATCTTCGCGAACGCTGAGATCCGCGAATCGCAGCGGCATGCGCCGTTGAAAATCAAGGTCGATTTCGAGCGTGCATTTTTAATTAGCTTGTAATTAATGTAAGCAATCCTGTACGCAGTGATGCAAAGTATTCCTATTAAGAGAGCATAATCCTAGATATAATCTGTCATTAGATATAAGTAATCATTAAGACGAGAGTCTTGCTTAATCATATTTTCATATGGTTTAATCGGGCAGCGCGTCATCTTATTTATAATAAATTATTGTACCTATTATGTTATTATCAATTTGTATTGTATATCATATCTCGATATCTGTCATTGGTTACATGTAACATATATAAGAAGATATCATCTAATTCTTTCACCAGGTGAATAAAATAAAGATCAGTCTCGAAAGAGAGCGAGAGTGCTAGTGAATCAACGATCACATTGAATTAAGTCTGATTAAGTATCCTCTCCTGCTTTTTATAGTGCCAATAACTGTTATAACGAGCTTCCCGCGCCACGGAAAGAAATATATTCATGTAATCGATATGTAAGTCGCTTTTAGGCCACCTTAGGCGAGTGACTAATAGCAGAACTTCATTAATGGAAACGACCGGCCTTAATTAGTCGATTCTAATGAGACGGCGCTTCTGCTCTCTCTCCCTACCACCGCGCCTCTTACTCGTCCCATTTCGTGAACGGCCGCGATTTCTATTAGGTAAATCACGTAATGCGCAGTTGCATTGGATGGCCGAAGAGCTTCCACAGGCGAAGTTTCGGCAATGAAAATTGCGGTCGAGATATGTATTTGACAGGACGACGAAAATTCCCCAACGCGAGATAAATTTACATTGGAGGATTTAACGCATCGAATTATCGTGTAAATTGCATTACGGATTAATTATAGATTCCGAGTCAGACTTATTAATTTATTTAACATTACATTAATTTAATAAATTAATGAAGCTGGGATTTACATCAGAGTAAAATTTAATACAGTGAAAGCGACGTGTTCGCGAATTGCTCTTTGAATATTCTAATCATGGTTGAACAACTCCGTGAGTGTTTACATTCTGACCATGTATTTAACGTTAACGTTAAATGTAATCACTGTAACATCCGCATATTATGCGAAAATAATACTCTAATTGAGATGTTGCGTAATTAGAATTTAGAATGTCGAGTAGATATATCGGCGTAAAATATGTTTTTTTCGCAGTAAAAAAATCACGTCGCTTTCAGTTTTTAATATCTCTATCTAAAATCACAATCTAATTGAGATATTGCGTACTTAGAATATCGAGTAGCCGTGTCGGCATAAAGTACAGTGAAAAATGTGTTTTTTCATGGCAAGAAGTCACGTCACTTTCAGTTTTTGATTTCTCTAATCTAAAATCACAATCTTATTAAGATATTGCATAATCAGAATTTAGAATATCAAGTAGCCATGTCGGCATAAAATACGGTGAAAGTCACACATCGCTTTCAGTTTTTGATATCTCTATCTCAAACTCACAATATTTTTTATTGACTTGGCAAAACTTCTGCTTCCGCTGCTCGAATAGCAAATTGCGCTCGTGCGCGCGTAAGCAGGCGGATAGGCTTGTTTTAATCCGCCGTTATTACGGGAACAATCTGCAAGGGATTTTCAAGTAGAACGACTATCGCGATATCGATCGACGAGGGATATGAACAGCGAGCGAGACGAACGGCAAGACCGTGAAACGCGGCTCCTATACGTTCCTTTTACTGCTGTTTGCTCCTCCGTCCGCTTATCGAGAATCCCTCATTGAGTTCTTCTTTTTCTTCTCGCAATAAGACGAGCACGGGTGCATTATGAAGGAAAAGAAAGACGGAAAGCGACAATCAAACTGCGTCGAGATCGACTGTGGAATATACGGGGTGTCCTATTCATCCGATCTCTATTTATAAAGTTTCGAATTCGAGAAATCGAGTTTTTTTTATTTAACAACAGAATTTCCATAAATTATGATAATTATTATGTTAGTATATAAATTATTTAACTGTTATATATATGTATATATAACTAAAGAATTATAAACAAATTATAATATTATATAAGAAGATTAACTCGTAGTTTAATTTTGTTTTCGTTTTATTTATAAATACTCTGATAAATTAGAGATTGGAAAACTTGGAGATTTTTGTTACCAACGAGCTTCTGACGTTGGCAATTTAATAGGAGCTTCTCTTTTTTATCGTTTCTATTAAGGAATGAGATTTACTCTACTTAATAATTAATTCATTCTTTTGATCTAATAATTCACGGATAAATTGTAGTTTACTATGTCAGGAACACCCTGTATATTTAACTACACCGTAATTAACTCCGTGATGCGATTTTTCGACGGAGTTACCGATAACGATTTATAATTTCCCACCGGCACGTTGATTAACCCTTTGAGAGGCCGTTTTTGCTCAGTTGCTCGTTCTATCCCGAGATCTTTAAGTTCCTCCTTGAAAGCCGCATTTCATCGAATGCTGTCTCGATATGACGGCTTCTTATGAAACTTCGCAGTCCAACACTGAATCTATTTAAATAAATTGTACACGTATATAAATATAAATAGATTTTTATGTATTTGTCGATTAATGGATTATCGCAATTGATTGCAAACCGTCAACAAATTCTCGGACAAGCCATTAATTATTGGGGCCTTAATAAGGCAATTATATAATTTACGAAAATTATATATTGTCCTCGCAGTAGTTATTGGACCGCGTTCGGATAAATATAGATATCGGCAAATATGAATCTCCTAAGGATGGAGTCTCCGCGTGCAATTGGATAACAACCTCGTACAAGGCATTACAGCTCGTCGCTATTATCTTAATTATATCGAGCCGACCTTGGCATTGGCTCCCGATTCTTTTCGAACGCGGTCGCGATCCCATACTGCAACGTATTCTCTCGATTATCTCAATTGCACATCACCTCTGCTCTCGCGTGTGGAGCGCTTGCACTTTTTCTCCCTCCCAGCACGACGGTATAAAGCCGAGAATCGCGGAGGCTAATGAGGAGATAAATTTCCGAGGGTATTTTTTCTCGTGTTCATGAAAGGGAAGTAGATTGCGCGAATCAATCTTCTAAATAAGTATTTAGTTATCATCCGATGTAAAATAAGAACAAAACTTGTTTGTATTGTTCACTGTAAAAAAAATCTGTATTAAAAATAATATAAAAATAGGAAGTTTTTATGCAGGTACCGTATATGAAATTTCAAATACAAAGTTGAAAATTAAAGGAATGGTATTTCAAAAATAAAAGTATCGAGCAGTAATATTACTATGCTCATCTGTTTTTTCATATACAAATGTTCTCATTTTCAATCGAAAATATGTATTATTATCTTGCGTATTCCAAAAAATCTTAAACGGGTTTTTAATATTCAATGTTGTGTGTATTAAATTTCATATCAGTGATTAAAAAATTCATGTTCGTGTGTGAATTTAGCTATACAAGTGCAAGAATTTTTATTTCAGATACCCAGTTTGTAAATTTTATTTACCGTGGTATCGTAAATGTGTTGTAAACTTCATATCTTTTTTAACAGTGTTGATATAGAATAACTCAATGTGGGTGTAAGATAAAATATGGGTGTATTAATAACATTCCTTATTTTATTTATATATGCTGAAAGATATGAAGAAAAAAAGTACGAAGTCATTATTCCAAATCTCAAAATTATCCAAGCTTAATAAATAAAATCAGTTAACGAGATTGAACCTACCAATAAGTACATTGTTTAAAGTTAATGTTGATATTAAGAATCGTTAAATCTACAATAGTTATTATTGGATCGTGAAGTTCTTCGAACTTCTCGAGAAGGGAATTCCGATAATTGTTATTTCTCCTATCGCGGCTCCGTTCGAGTGTTTCAAGCAGAGCAAATGTATAGTTATGGTGTCTCTCATAAAATCGCGGTTTCTTCATTATCCCGTTCTACGCACCTGCCCTCGAGAAGGCAATCCGGGCGTTTTTTTGTTTGTTTTTTTCATCTGCCGTCGGACGTCGGCGTAATAGTCGGTAGAAGTCGTTATTCTCAGGGAGAACGAAACGATCGCGTAGGCTTTTCAGGTGAAACTATCTCACGTCAGTAACGTCGATAACACTGTGGCTGCCCGAGCTACTCCTTCATTGGCTCTTCCGTTCGTTTCGTATATTATATATATCAGCGCACCTGCTCGCATACCCCGATCACCCCGCCTTCTTCTACCTGAGCGATCTCATTGAACCGTCCCGTCGCGAATTCGCTATAATTCTGCAGAGATCTTCCCCATTCTCCCCCGGTTGCATGTCATCGTTAAGAACAACGCGCCGAGATCCAATGGATCCCCGGCCTTCGCAAGGCGCGCCGAGCTTTTCGTGACATTCTTCGCATTCCTCGAGGAATATTTAAGTAACGATCTTCTTAAGACTTTAAAGAGTTACTCGAAAATACTAACAATAAGGAAACAGAAAAGAAAAAGGACGATTTTCGCTGGCTCTCGAGATAATATCTGACGTTCACTTTTAAAGAGTAATGTTTAAAAGCTGAACTTCCTGAACTTTTTTTCATTTTACAGAATTTCCGAAAGATAATTCATGTGGTTTTATTTTCGTTTCTTTCCTCGGCTGAACTTTTTATACCGAATTTCCTGGGCAATATCGTTGACGAATATCGGACATCTCATCTAACGCATCTATTCCGTGTTAAAAACTGCGCTTATTTATATTTATTCCTGCCGTTCGAGGTAGTCATCGTCATAGAATCAAGTGTAATTAAAATCGCCGAAACGAGATGTGAAAAAACGCGAAACGTTTCGCGCGACGAGCTTAAATTGTTGCCACCTTTTGTATGGATTACTACAATCGTCTATAACGACCATTATATGGTTATTACGCGATTAAATGGATTGGTAATCTACCACTTTGAACCTACGCCTATAATAACATTACGTCGATATCGGGGCGCGATCATGCGACTGTCTCTCGGGGAGTTTCATCGCGGAAAGTTCGCAGCTGCATCAGTTAACGCAAAACAAGCGCAAACACGAATTATATTGACCTTTATAATCTCCATTTAAATAGATCGTTTTAAATAAAAATAGGACGCGAGAAGTGTAAACATTGAAAAAATAATCTATAAATAAGAATAAATTGACAGGGAGAAAATATAAAATACGTGAGAATTTAATATCGCAATTGATATCAGTGCTTACTATTATTTAATGTATTGTTTTCTTCTATGCCTTGATTATAATGAATATTTCATTTTTATAACTTACAATTAGTCAAATAACAACGCATTTGTGAAGATCGATAGATTATCCTATCGGAGCCGCGTTGTATGTTTGCGAACGATGCTGTGATAATCCGGCGTCACTGATCCCGTTGCAAATTTGCACTCGCGGCAATGATATATCATTATCCGGTTGATATCGCGATTACGTTTACAAGAGATTACGCGAGTCATAAAACGTGTTGACGCGTAGAGTGCAAAAATGATTTAGAAGATAGGCTTATTACGCTCATGTTTGCAGTTCCGATCCCCGATGATTGTAAGTTGCAAGATAATGAAAAGCGCAATTGTGCAAACATGAATGTGATGTGCGTACAGACCGTGTCACGCAAAGTCCTTTAGCAATAAATCTTTAATTTATAAAGTCGACTTTTGAATCTTTTTAATATAGAAAGGATTTTATTAGATGCATTTTTTTTTATTTTTGTTCCAAAAATTCGCTCTAGAGTGATGCACTATATATGTTGCGCGCGAATGACTGTACGTGAGTAACCGGCATGCACAAATTAAACGCTGAAATTAACGCCGTATCGCGCGACGTTGCAGTGTTCCATGAGCGCGTTATATGCGAATTTAAATGAGGCCGCGCCTGGCAAAAATACGATTTCGCACGTACTTCCGTTTAACTACTCGTTTGCAAAGATTAGAGAAATAAAACGAGTTAGATAAATCAAGTGAGGAAAATGTAATACAATACAGATCTGATATAAATATTAACCAATATAATGATTACAAAAAATTATGATATTTAATAATAATTAACTTATTGTTAATAATAAATTAGAATATAAATAATAAGTAATAAATAAGGAATAATATAAATTATTAATAAATCAACTTTTATACATAATAATATTTTATACATATTAACTGAATGTTGTTTTAAAAAAAATATGCGTGTATAATTAAATGGGATACTATGTGTTTAAAATCCAGTCAGATTTTTGACGTTCTTTATTGCACGATGTAACAACTTCGCATCATGTAACAACATTTTAGAGTGGAATTTGCATGAAGTAAAAGAGCGTTTAAGATTTACCTGTTGCCTGCAACACGCGATACTTGACTCTGTTCTGTAAACACCAATCTACGTTTGTGTAATTATTCCTGTAACGGGATCAACTTGCAACGTGCATAAAATACATTTGACGTAAATTACAGTGAGGCAAAATTTGAATTACTAAAATTTTTCTTGAGCTCTTTTCCCTGAGAGACTGTCACACGATCGCTTATCTAATTCTATAAGAGGATCTAGGATCGTCTATCCTAGAATGATGTGATGCGCTTTAAAGGGTGTCTAATTCGTCTTTCTTGTTATTCTACGATAAAGCTATTACAGTAAATCTATCTTGAAACGAAAATTCCTAGCCACTAAAAATCCGATCGCCTTGTAAAACATTAGTAATCGAATATCTTTTACAAAGTATTCTCAATCTAAATATCAAATAATAAATATACAAAAGTTTATATTGAAGAACGCATAAAACAATTTTATTTTATTACGTGAGAACATAATATGTTTTAAAAAATTGAAATATTTTGATAAATTTTTAAATTTAAATGCAATCTTAATATGTGATATTAATTAAAGAATTGGAATCCGCGTGTTCGACTGAATTTATCTCTCAATCTTGAATTAATATCTTTTTCGTCGAACTTACGATATATCATCGCGTTTCACTTTGTATAGTAAAAATCAGTTTATTTAAATTTAACTACATCAAAGGGATTGTGCTGCACGTCAGCGAATTATTTCACTTTCGAATACGATCAGAGTTTTTCAATGGCATTGAAGAGAATATATAGAGGGTGTCTCAAAGTGCCATGTCCGATGATCGAATCTGTGCTGGTCGACTCACCAAATTGTCTGGGTGCAGATGATGGCCGTAATCCCTGGGGTTACCCCGCGAGCCGCCTGGGGAACTGTGTCTGCGACCCCGTCCGTTTTCGATCTCGTCATCGTAATCCTGGAAAAAAGGACATAACCGTGTTTCATCCTGATTGATCGCGAGAAAGCTTTCAATATCTTTTTCTCTCTTTTTTTTTTTTACGACGTTATCGATGTCACAAATTTTCATCGGGGATAAAAAATCGCGATATCCGGCTTTAGCGGCTTTCTTAGGTGTATCCCTTTGAACCCTTTCACCTCCATACGGTGTTTCTGTCGTAATTTTTCTTAGATAAAACAACGGTTTCTTGTTATGCTCAATAATTTGTATAAATAACATTAAAATTAAGTTTAAGCTAGATCAATGTTTTAAAATTAAAATTAAAATTATACAAAATTGCGAGGAGAGTTTGAGGTGTATCAGTATTACATTACTTTCTAAAAAGTCCACGCGACATTCAGTCTCCTAAATATTCCTATTCTTTAAACATCCGTTTTCGGATGTTTAAACAGTAGGTCTTTATTTTATTTTGACTTTGGTCTAAATCGATCGCAAGGCTCGCTGCATCGCGAAGGACCACCGCGGCGCGACGGTTCGAAAAGGATACGCCCGCAGTACCTGATTGTCGCACTCGTCATCATTGGAGAGGGCGAGGTCGGAGGTCGTCACTTGGTGCTGCTGCGCCCTCCTGCAGCCCACTCTGCAATTGGCAAAATTTCCATTTCAGAACCACCCACCCCGCACCGCGACCGCTCTTATCAAATCGCGCGCGCCCTATCAGCCCTATTCGGTGTCATCGGGACGATTCGTCGTCGGACGGAGGATTAATCGTCCCGATCGGAAACAAAGGGGAGGTAATCGAGCGGAATTGACGACGTTCGCGAGATCTGAGAATATTTTGGAGCCGATTTGACAATTGCGAGCGCCGAAGGCTGACAGCTAATTTCGAAAGGCGTCCTCCTCTTTGATTCGACGCCCTTGACTCGAGAAGATGTCAAACGGTAATCCGAAAATGGTTTTATCACACACCAACCTACCCTTCGTCTCTAATATCTAGCCTGTAGTGTATTCTAAATGAAAGCAAATACTACAGCAGACGATGCGCTTCAGTAAAATGAATTCATCAAAATTCAATAAGCGCATCTCCAGGGATCGCGCAGTTCCATTTCCGGAATATCGGATATAAATCACTATTCGCAATACAATTACGATCTGAGTGATCGGTCTTAATGAAATTTATCTCCAAAATACAGATTTCTTGAATATTTTCCAATTGATTTTAGGAGTTTGATTTTTTCATAACTGAAGTTGATTTTTGAGGCCATTTTATAAAGAAATATTCAAAGAAAAAATCAAACTCGACTTAAATATTGGATAATACTTAAAAAAGACACCCTGTATATATATCCAGTGATACTTAATATATTCAAATAGACGTCCAGATTCATGCGGACGTACGCGGAAATAGAACTACGTGATCGGACGGCTCGAGAAGCGAGAGAGCTTCCGATTGGTGATCGGAATCACTCGATGACTCGCTGATGACGAGCGCTTATTCGCTTTCGAGGTGGCTCAGGCTGCACGAGATGAGAAACTGTACGAACGGATTCTCACCCGGAAAAGTTGGAAAGCAGTATGGAGCACATGAAGGTTACGAGGCACCGATTACACAGGCAGTTTCTACAGCTGCGCGATTAATATAGTTCGCTTCTGGATCGCGTTACTTATCGTCGGTATAGGTATATACGTCCTCACTGCGGACGTTCGAGACGGGTAATTTCAGATCGCAGGTGGCATCGATAGGCAGAATTTCTCCTTGTTCGCAATCAATTTTTCCTTAATCACCATCATTATCTCCACAGACTGCCAATTTTCATTCTTACGCCATTTGAGATTCCTGTTTTACGATGCGTAATCTTTCTTGACAGAAAAAAAAGAAGAAAATAACGCGCGTTTCCTCATATTATAAAATTAATTAATGTTTTCTAAACTAATCAACTTTTGTATCAATCATTCTAAAGCAAGAAGCGATTTGTTGAATTGTGCATTAACTAAATTCGCGAAACGAGCGCATTAATCGGGAGATTAATCTAATTCTCTCATTTCTGCGACGAGCGGAAGCACAGAATCATAAAATAGGTCACTTATTTTTAGAGCCAGGATTAGCGACGAAATACGTCCGCGGTTTTTATTTATTTTTACGGATGAGACCGCGAAAGCACGTTGGCGGAATAGAGGAACTCGCGAGAGCTCTCGGTTTCGCGACGAACATTTCGTTACCGAAGCGATTACGGTACTGGCGACTGCCGAAGCTCATTTGTTTCATTCTGTTACCCGGGATACGACCTAGTGTGTAAGAAAGCACGTCGGTGTGAAAATTTCAAGGGCTCTCTCGTCGTTGCCCTCGGCTCGTTTAAAACTGCGCCGCGGAGATCGTTTCTACAGAAACCACGGAGTCCACACTGAGAATGCGCCGCGCGATAAGCTTGAAATTAATATCAGCGCAATTAAAAAGCACGACTTAAACGTATACGTATATGCAATGCTTTAATAAATAATTTTTTTAAAATGTAGGTACCTTATTTGTTGTAATCTAAAAACGGAAAACTTGATTTATCACTTTTATTTTTGTTCTAAACTTTTATGTGGAATAAAATTGTATGAAAGGAATGAAATGTAAAACGTATGATTTTAAAAAGTCAGAGAAAAAGTGGGTTATCAATTTTCATGGCAATCTAATTTTATTTTCTTGATTTATTAAAATCACATCAGTTCATTTTTTACGAAACGTAAAAATCAGACTCAAAAAATATATTATAACTTTATTTGTACACATTACTGTATATGGTGGAAATACATATTAATTAATTAACTTTGCAAGCGTAAATGTATTTATATTGACGATATTTTCAACGTATTTAAAATTTAAATTACTTGATGTATCGATATAAGAATGAGACTTTTATTACTAAAATTTTAAACACTTCTATAATTAAGGGAAACTAGTTTTTAAAAAGGAGATAATTATTTTAACAAATAACAAATAAAAAACGGATAAATCACGGATCTATGACAATTCTGCAGATATAATGAGCTTAGAGATGTGTGTAAATATCCAATTACAAGTTTAAAGATAAGAACAAATAACCAAATAATAAATTTTGGACTCAATTAAAACTTCTACTTTGAAAAATTTCCATGTAATTACAATTTTCTTACATCTTTCTTTCATATTAACGTCAAATTTCATGTAAAATATATAAAGGAGAACGCAAGTTTCTTTTGATGTAACGTGGCGAAATGCAAAGTCCTTTCTCTGTATCAGAGGACGGTTTTTGTCTCGGAAAGAAAGTCCGGTGCCGGCTGGTCCCGCGCGCGACAAAAGATAGAATTCGAGGTGGAGATTAGATCGGCGGACAAAGGCGCAGAGGTATATTGAAATCACGAGCACTCGGGGGAGGATCAAAAGCGGAACGTTTTCGCTCGTCTATTCGCCCGTCCGTCCATTCGTTCCCGCTAGGGACGAGCGGACGTGAAAGCTATCAAAGTAAAGCGCGTTGAATTCCTCCATATCTCGCTGGCCGCCACATTCGCGCTCGCTATCGATCCCGCAAAATTTACTTTCATATTCGCGATCCAACGCGAATTGCGTGCGCGTGCATTCGCGGAGAAAGTCATCGTGAATTCAGCATACAATGTAGAAAATCACAATGGAAGCGTTTG